>OY720452.1:34087169-34519669 GCA_963082715.1 Harpalus rubripes | reverse complement strand
GGGTAATATGCCATGATAATACATTTTATTTATTTTTATTTATAGAATTTGTTTTCCACATTTATACCAAAGTTTCAAGAATCAATTTGTACATTACTTTTGCGTGAAATATTCTATGTTCTGTCCTTGCCCTTGTAACATAACTATGGTAGGTAAGGTAGGTGAAGTTGGCTCCCCCAAGTCGGAATTAATAATAACAAATTAATGTGACCAATTGCGCCTTTTATGCGCTTGTATGCACCACCTTTACTTTTTTATGCGCTGTTATAGTTTCTGTATTTCTCTATTTTTTTAATGGGGCGGCTAACTTGATGGGTAGCCCCCCAAATTGATAAATATGTATTTTATTGTTATGTATGACTTGATAAACATATGCGCTACTATGCGCCAGTGCAAGCTATTAATGCGCCAATCATGTTCAGGATATATATATATATATATATATATATATATATATATATATTTGAATTTCGGGGGGGGGGCTACATTAATGCTGATTTCTTTTTAATTTTTAAAAATTTAAAAGAAGTTTTGTATTCGAATACGTATGCGCTCTTATGCGCTACCACAAATTTTCATTGCGCTTTTTCCATTGAAGAAATAGAATGATGAGGGTCAAGGTGAATTTGCCCCCCCCCCCAAGTCGGAATTAATAATAACAAATTAATGTGTACAATTGCGCCCTTTGTGCGCTTGTATATGCACCACCTTTACTTTTTTATTCGCTCTTAGTTTCCATTTTTTATATATTTTCAATGGGGCGGCCAACTTAATGGGTAGCCCCCCCCCCAATGATAAATATGTATTTTATTATGTATGGCTTAATAAACATATGCGCTACTATGCGCTAGTGCAAACTATTAATGCGCCAATCTTGTTCAGGATATATATATATATATATATATACATATATATATATATATATATATATATATATATATATATATATATATATATATATATATATATATATATATATATAATTAAATCTCAGGGGGATACATTAATGTTGATTTTTTTTAAGTTTTAAAAATTTGAAAGAAGCTATTGTATTCGAATACGTATACGCTCTTATGCTCTACCACAAATTTTCATTGCGCTTTTTCTATTGAAGAAAGAGAATGATGGGTGGTCAAGATAATGATACATTAAATATTGAAAATTATGAATTTTATTGTAAGTATTACGCTTTCTTATGCACCAATTAAATGTTTTTATATGCTGATTTAGTTTTCTATAAAATAACACTATAAATTGGGGGGGGGGGGGCTGTAGCAATTATAATACAATTTTTTTTAAAATTGGATACAATAATGCTCATATATTTGTATGCACTTTTATGCACTATAATAAATTTCCTCTGAGCTCGTATAGTTCTTATAAACATAAGTAGACGTTAAAAGGACTAGTAGGAGTTGCTGCTAACGGCGTAGTTACTTTTTTAATTTGTACTCGGGGTCTGTCTCCAACAAAATATTATTTAGCCACTGTGGAGTTGTCAGTCACTTTCTCGCTGGTGAACTAATATAAGCCGACAATGGATTTTAATAGCCGAACTTTTGCCACCAGGTGTTAATTTAAATATACCACCATTTTTTACGACACTACAGTTTACAGAACAAATTCAAAAACCGGAAATATTGCAAGAGCCTAGAATTCATGTAGAAAGGGCCATAGGAAGAATAAAAAATTTTCAAATATTAAATATGATTTTTAATGCCTTATGCAACAATAATATTTAAAGTTTTCAATATCCGTTAACAAGAGAAGAAGAAATATTCTACATTAATGAACAAATTAAAATTCACTAACATTCTGTATATTGTTTATATTTTATATGATAAATATATTTTTATCTGATATTTTACTTTTCAAATTTTTCATACCTACTCTTATATTTTCCATTCCTAATGCATTTTTAACTTTATCAATACATTACAATGTAAATCATTATCATAGTGCTATAAAAATAGCTTTATACGAATCAATTCTTAATTTTAACAAAGTTTTGTATTCATGCGTTGCAGATGACAGCTTTTTATATTTGGCGCATTACGATTCGTTCACAATAAACTGCATTTGAGAAACCGGAAGCCTACTTTCAGGTTTTGTAATTTCCGCTCAATTTTGACATCACCACTTTCGGAGTCATTATTATTAATCTAGGTTTGATTAAGTTTATTCTAACACCGCAAGGTGGTGTTGTAATACACAGTTTTAAAAAAATTAATTATTCGCAACTGATCTTTATTTTTCATATTGTTGTACTTACATGAAATAAATAAACAAAATATATCACAGATTATCGCTCTCACTTTCACTACAAAATCGAGATATTTGTCAGTTTTGTTACCGGGAGGGGGGAAGGAATAGTTAAATCACGTGGCGAACGGTAATTCGTAGTAATAATATATTAAACACAGTTGTAATAATGTTATACAGGCAACAATTACAGAATCAGTTCCCATAGAATACGCACATATATAACCGAAGACACTTACTTAAATTTGTATAGTTAATTCTACTTACATGTCTTACAAATATTCAGGCCCTCTTCTAAACACTTAATACAAACACTGCCAAGCAAAGGCAACCTTCTTCGTTGAGATCTGGAGTACAAGAGAGCGAGTCGGTGGCTAGCTTTTCCGCAAGAAGCCGAAAACCACCGTCCCCCTCCCCCATAACTCCTCTTGCCCAAAGGCCCGACGACTACTCTAGGTCCAGCGAGCGGGTGTAGCGGGTGTTAAGAATGCAACGAAAATTTTAGAAAGTTTTGCTTCCCCGCAACCTTGTGTCAAGAGAAATCGTCAGCCCTTTGGCAACGAGTACAGTCGCGCACAAAATTCACCCAGCCGAGTCGCCGCATGGTTTGCGCGCAACTCCTCCCACCTTAAAATGATACTTATATTCCTTACTCGGAATATAATGTCATCATGGACCCTGACTTCACCTTGTTGGTTCCTCGACCCTCGGAGTCTTCGTCTCGACGCTTGAGCATAGTCGGAGTCTTGTTCACGCTGCTACCGGTTTTTGGCCAGTTTTCTCCTTTCAGTTGCTGCTGCTGCTTCCAGATCGGTATAATCTTGTTTCTAGCGCTTATTTCGTAGATGACTCCGACTGCTCCTCCTTGGCCGGTGACTCCCGCAGGGTACGTTGGTCGCCTTCTGACTTAAGTTATGGAAGTCTGGTCCATAATGTGCCGCTATTTCCTTACAAGGGTCGTGTGGAGGAGCTGCAACAAGATAAGCGGCGGCAATATCTCGTCTCGGCAAATACTATGCGAAACTGTATCTTTTACATGCATATTCTCGATATTATATATTCAATAGTTCAATTTTGATATGTAATCGAAAATGGAGTGGAATTTCTAATAAAACGGCCGAAAATATCTTACTCTTAATTATTTATGAAAACTACTAAACTCAAACTTAATCAATTAATTCTAAATTAATATTTCCTTATTATCTAGCCTATGCTACACGACAGGTTCCACGTCACACTGTCTACTCGATTTGTGTTTGAAATATGACGTGGAACATTTGTTGGCTACCAACGGATAGGAGCGCCAAATTCCTAAGCCTCAACAACTGTATGTGGCTTTGTCATCCGAACATATTTTCCCCCCATTTTAAAACATCTCAAATTTATTACTCGTACTTGCTTCTAATAATTTTGACGCTGGAGTGTACTGTGGCAAACCTACTGTCTCAAGTTCCGATTTTCGTATTGCCACGACGGGAGTTTGGCACCGACGTCAGCACAGGGTGGTTCTATGTTTAAAAACAAAATAGGCCGTTACTCCACCCACAACAAGAAGGGCGCTCCCCAATCCAAAAGACCGTTTAGCCGAATTGTAGAACTTGCGACTGCGTAACTGCCGAATATGTTCTTACCACTCCGCCAACGGAATACCATTGCTGAGTTCTTTGGTATCGATTTCCTTTATCACTTCCACTACCTCGTCCTTATCGACGGTCAAATTACTGTACTTGGCTAGCTCCGTAATATTGTCGTTTATGGAGGGCACTAATATATTAATATTTCCGGCTGAAATTCGCGACTTTGTGGTCGAGTGAGGTAGCAGCACATAGTTCGGCCCATGTACTATGCACGAACCTGGTACATTTAATATCCCCGTGGCTGTTATAACGACTTGCATCGAATTAAATTTTGACTTGTCAGTATTATCCGGGTAGTTAACCGTCACAAGATCCCTGTCGACACTATAAACCCATGTGTTACTATTTCTAGCTCGATATAAAACCGATTCGTGGTTTTTTGTCACTTTCAATTCGCAACGGTTGCTCACTTCCTGGGCGTTTCCGGTATATAAAGCGGACAGGCAAGAATTATCTGTTATCTTTCTAACCGGTTTTGTGGGAGATCAGATTCTAATAATTTGTTTTTGAACAATCTAAAAGGTCTTCGGCCGCAAAAAGGATGTAATACTGCTCATCTCCCGAGATTCCTATATAAGCGGTCTCTGGGGCGATAAATAATTTAAATTCCGTGTTATTTGCTTCGTACGGTAACGGCAAGGCTCTGTATAACGTAAAGTACCTACCCGGTGCTTTCAGCGGTATTTCTACAAAAATTCTCAATGTTTTATTCAAATAAGCTGCGTGTACCGTCGCAATGTCATAAAATAGATAGATGTCTTTTTCAAAAAAAATTGTTATAAGCGATAGACCGATGGGCAAGTGATCTCGCACTGCTCTGAGAGCCTTGAGTAACAGGGGAAGGCTGATAAACGTTGAGCTGAGTTTATTTAGCGCTGTCGCTTGTAATGCATTTTCTAAATCTAAAATATTTTCTTTTAGATCGTCCAAAAGGTATTCTACCGTGCGTAACGCCGAGTTCAAATTTAGGGACTGAATTAATTTAGTTTCACTTGTGTGTTCTTTGATTAACCTATCTTTTATAATTTGTTATAATTTGGTGTTTATTGCTGATACTACTGTTATCATTTTCTCGACATTATTATTAATTTTTGTGTTTCTCTGGTCTAGGTTACGCACCACGGTCACTTGTTCTGATAAAATATTAGTCATTTCGTCTGATTTCAAACTGATGTTAATTTTTTGATTCAAAGTGTCCAAATCTCTATTGTCGAGAGTTCCGAATGAAAAATTTAAGATATTGCCACCGAAGTTTATCAACCCTCGTCTCTGTCGTGTACTGTTCAGTGGAGCAACCGCTCGAAGAATATTTTCTAATTTTCCCTTTAATTTGGTCACATCATTCCCTATTATTTTGATTTCCCTACTTACAATTTCATTGAGGCTGTACACCAGAGTTGGTTCCATGTCATCACCGAGGTCGACGTCGATCTGCGTGATGCTCACTAGGAGGATATTGAAGGAATCCAGGGCTTGCTGATAGGTGCTCAGGTCAATGTCCGTGGTTAAAAGCCATGTATCACCGGTCAGCAAGATTTCATCCTCTCTTATGAAGACCAACCCCTTGTCTAGACCCTGCTCAGCTACACTCCACCGTATCCAGTCCGAAATTTTCCCTTAAACATAAAAAATTTGATTATTACCTAGAGCTAACAATTACTGATATCCTATATTTATGCTGTAATGAAAGTTTTTCGTTAATGCTAAATTCGGCTTTTGGATGTGCTGGGCATCGGTTCGGGCAGCGGGCCCCGGCTTCTCAGGTTATACCTAGGCGATGCGGGTACGCTTGCTGTGGAATCTTTTTGCGGTGAATTAAGCTTAATTTGGTCCTTTCCATTATCACTTATTGCACTTCCACTGTTGTCCGAATTGGTGTCTATTTCACTTACATTGTCGTCATCATTATGTGCATTGTCTATTACGGGGGTAATTGTCACTAATTAATTTTGTAATGTATCACCTGCTACATCGCTAGTGTCTATCATATTCGAGGGGTGCAGGTGGGTGGGCATAATGGAATCCCATAAGATTCGATCCTCCATTGCGTCCTTACGTTCCTTGGGTTTGTCGCTTTCGTCCTGGCATCCATCCGCTTGTGATTCGCAGATTTTAAGGCGATTTGCATAGTCTCGTAGATACACCAAATCATTCACTTTCAATGTGACCGGAGCAACTTTTTTATTGTATTGCCGTTCTTGACGGGAAGCGGCTTCGGCAAGGTTCTCCCGCACTCGCTGGTATGTATTACTGAGCCTAGCTAACATCTCTGCCGAGTAGTCCGTATCGCAGTTGTAGCTGATCCGCCGTGGTGATAGAACGTCATCGAAAGGCATCTCGAAATCTCGACCATGCAATAAGAAAAATGGAGTCTCCTCGGTTACGCTATGTGTTGAACTCCGTAAGACCATTAGTACGTACGGCAGTCAGTCGTCCCAGTCGCGTTGGTCTTTTTGCACGAAATGTGACATTGTTTCTTTAAGTGTGCGATGGAAACGCTCGATTCTGCCGTTACACATGGGATGGAAAGCTGTTGTCTGTAGTTTCTTTATTCGTAGTAGTTGGCACACCTTCTGGAACATTTCCGATAAGAATCCAGTACCCCTGTCGGTTAGTAATTGTTTCGGTATCCCGTGACGTGCTATAATCTCGGTGATGAACGCCTTCGCTATTGTATGGGCCGTCTGGTCTGGAATCGGTATTGCTTCAGGGTAGCGTGTAAATTCGTCTTGAGAAGTGAGTATGTACTTGTTCCCTCTATTGCTGGTGACGAACGGGCCCACTATATCCATAGACGTTTTTTCAAAGGGTCGTAGTACTTCCGAAAATGTCTGCAACGGTGCTGGCTTCAGATGTGGTGAAGTTTTACGCTCATTGCAAGCACTACATTCCTGGCAGTATTTTTTTATATCAGCTGCCATACCCTGCCAAAAGAACAAACGTTTTATTCTGCTAAGGGTTTTTTCGAAGCCTTGATGGCCTGCTTATGGAATGTCGTGACACGTGCGCAAAATCTTATTTTTCATTGCACGAGGGACAAGCTGGTCGTTCCGTTCACTAGGATTTCTCTGTTTATAGACCAGCCCATCGTTATCAACGAAATACTCCTCACTCTGACCCGAATTAATTTTTCTTCTAATGTCTGCAACGTCATTATCCAGCTGTTGTTCTTGCAGAATGTATTGCCGATCCCAGACTGGTTCAATTTCCTCCAATGTGTGTGCTGCTACATGACGGGATAATGCGTCAGCATTGCAGTTAGCCTTTCCTGATCGGTGGATAACATCGAAATCATATTCTTCTAACGTGAGAGCCCACCGTGCTAACCTGGAGCTAGGATCGCGGAGGTTCATAATCCATCTGAGTGGCCGATGATCCGTTATAATCGTGAACTTCCGACCGTACAAGTAGCAACGGAGAAACTTCACCGCCCACACGATGCCTAAACATTCTCGTTCGATAACGCTGTACTTGGCTTCAGCTTTATTGAGCACGCGACTAGCATAGGCTATCGGGTGTTCATAGCCTCCAATTACCTGACTCAGAACTGCTCCCAATCCCACATTGGAGGCGTCTGTGGAGAGCGTGAAGGGCTTGGAGAAGTCTGGGTATATTAAAACGGGGCTCTCTCGTATTGCTTTCTTCAGCTGGTGGAAAGCTTCCTCTTGTTCCTCACCCCAGATGAAATGCTGATGTTTCTTCGTCAGTATTGAGAGAGGGCGAGCAATGGCTGAGAAGTCGGCTATAAAACGACGAGGCCGAGGAACGCTCGTACGCATTTTAATAAGACTGGAGCTGGGTATTGGTTTACGGCTTTTATTTTTTCTGGATCCGGCTTCGCTCCTTCGCTAGTAATAACATGTCCTAAGAACGTGGTTTCTTGCACCGCGAATTTGCATTTGCTAGGCTACAATTTTAAATTATACTTTCTCATGCGGTCGAATACTACCTGTATCCGAGAAATATGTTCATGCATATCATTTCGACTAAAAACGATAATGTCGTCTAAATAAACAAAGCATCGTTCACCTGTTAGCCCGCTGAGTGCTACATACATCAAGCGTTGCCATGTGCTTGGAGCGTTAGCTAAGCCGAAGGGCATCCTGTTCCATTCGTAGTGTCCCCCGGGTGTGCTGAATGCCGTCTTTTCTCGGTCTTCTTTCGCCACTTCGACCTGGTGGTAGCCGCTCGCAAGATCTAGTGTTGTGAACAAGCCTGCGTTTCCCAATTGTTCCAGCGTCTCTTGTAAGTTTGGCAGTTGTTTAGTTCTCTGAAATCAATACACAATCTGACTTTAGTAGACCCGTCCGGCATGGTCCGATTAACAAGAACTACGGGCGCCGACCACGGAGATTCGGATTCTGAGATCATACCATCGTCCAATAATTCTTTTATTTGTTTATCTAGTTCCTTCTTCTGAGCGTGCGGAACTCGATACGGTGCTCGAGCTATTGGATGGACATCTTCGGTAATGATGTGGTTTTGCACTTTTGAAGTGCATCCTAATTTAACACCTGGGGCGATGAATATGTCCTCATATTTTGTAATTAACTGGAGCATCGCATCGTGTTCGGGTACCCGTAAGTGGTCCAGCTGGAACATATCTTTAAATTCTACTTCTTCGACTCCTCTTACCTGATCTACATTTTCTTCCACGATCTCCGTTTCTTCCGCTAGCGGCTCTGCGATACCTAATATTGTCTCTGCTCGTACTAACATTACGCTATCGCTAATATTCATGAGTTTTATGGGTACCTCTTCCTTGTCAGCAACCACAACGCGAGCTGCAGTAATACCTTGTAAAATTATCTCTACTGGTTCGAACAACACGCCTCGGCGGTTCAGCGTTGCGCACTTCCTATATCCTTTACAAATGACTTCGCTTCTCGCCGAGATCTCCAAGTCCTCCGTCAGACGTACCTCATACGTAGGTGAGTTATCTTCAAGAGTTTCTGAAATTTGGGGGCGGTTTATACTTACGTGTTCGACTTCACTTCTTGGTTGTAACTCCAATTCTCTGTTCAGTTTTACCGTTTGCTTAGGAACGGTTTCTGAACTGATTTCCGTGAGTCGTTCCACCTCGATCTCCTGCACTTTCGCTGCTAGTGCTGCTGCGCCCACTGCCCGTTCCGTTGAGATGTTAACCTGCACATCCAAAACAGTTAAAATATTTGATTCAAAATCAATTTTGGCTTCAAACTCTTCTAGAAAATCGGGACCAAGCAATCCATCAACGTCTGGTAGTAAACTATCAGTGCAAACTATAAATTCTTGGATTTTATTCTTATGTTTGAGACCAATATTGATCTAAATGGTTCCAACCACCGGTAATAGTTGTCCTGTTATGCTAACTATACATCTATTTGTTCCCAGTTTTTTTTATATTTTTCCCCTCTACAAGTTGTTGCTTAATTTTACTGATACTAGCACCCGTATCGAGTAGAAAACAGCACTTTCGGCAAAAAATATCGAGAACTACCTTATTTGCTTGTTTCCTACTCGGTATAGCTGTGACTAATTCAGAAATCTTGCTCAAGCCGTGACGGTCGGGGCTTACACCGACGGCTCCTCGGAATTTAAATTAGCCGTTTTCAATTTAACCGAACAATCTGCTAATATATGAACTGATGCCTTGCATCGCGGACACACTTTTTTGTGTTCTCACGTGGGGTTGATTCGCTTGCTCTGGCTGTGATTTCTGGACAGTATCTTGCTATATGACCTATTTTTTCACAATTAAAACACATGCGGCGATCATTATTACTTACTCGATTGTTCTACCTTCGAGCTCCGTTTTGTCCGGAATTTGCTGGCCTATTTGGCGTCGAATCGATTTTCCGCACTTGCTCCGGCTCTGGCTCTGCGCTATTGTTAGTAACTCCTAGACGTTCTAAAACTCTTAGTGCAACTTCTTCCGTGCTATCTCGCCCTTCCACCCTGTCGTAAGAATTTAGCTGTCATTCAAGTACCTCTGTATTTCTCGCGATCGTAATAGCTTCATCAAACGTTTTCGGTGAAGACTTCAGCACTTCCCGTCGAAGGTTGTGTTGAAGTCCTTCGCAAAACTGCCAAAGTAGCTGTTCGTCGCGGTATTTTTCGCGTGAAACTTTGTCCTCGGCATCAGCTTTTATTGTTATTACCTGCTGCCCCAGTGTTCGTAAACGATGTATGAAGGAATTAACTGATTCACCGGCGCGGTGATAACATCGCCTAAACGCTTGAGAACTTTCACTATGTGATAATCTTGGTGCGAACCGAGTTACGAGCGCGGAGCTAAATTTGGGCCACGTTTTTGCATCGACCATCTCAGGATCCACATCAGCAAATGCTTTTGCTTCTCCTGCTAAAGATAACCGCGCTACGTTCAATTTTGTTTCTTCTGACCATTTAAAAACGCCGCTAACTAGTTCGACTACGTTCACGAAAGTAGATACCGTTACTGTTGGTGAACAACCATCGAATATGGGTATTCTATTTGAAAAACCGAGAAGACCGCTACCCTCTTGACTCATTTTAAAAGAAAACGAAATATATAATTTAATTGATAAAGTAAATAAACAAGTGATAGCGTTTAAGCGTACTGGAATGTTCGAACACACCGCTGCAAACCAAGTTGTTACCGGGAGGGGGGAAGGAATAGTTAAATCACGTGGCGAACGGTAATTCGTACTAATAATATATTAAACACAGTTGTAATAATGTTATACAGGCAACAATTACAGAATCGGTTCCCATAGAATACGCACATATATAACCGACGGCACTTACTTAAATTTGTATAGTTAATTCTACGTACATGTCTTACAAATATTCAGGCCCTCTTCTAAACACTTAATACAAACACTGCCAAGCAAAGGCAGCCTTCTTCGTTGAGATCTGGAGCACAAGAGAGCGAGTCGGTGGCTAGCTTTTCCGCAAGAAGCCGAAAGCCACCGTCCCCCTCCCCCATAACTCCTCTTGCCCAAAGGCCCGGCGACTACTCGAGGTCCAGGGAGCGGGTGTAGTGGGTGTTAAGAATGCAAGGAAAATTTTAGAAAGTTTTGCTTCCTCGCAACCTTGTGTCAAGAGAAATCGTCAGCCCTTTGGCAACAAGTACAGTCGCGCACAAAATTCACCCAGCCGAGTCGCCGCATGGTTTGCCCGCAACAGTTTCTTTAATTTTGTTTCTGGTACCGCTGGTAGTTGTAACTAGACTGCATAATGCTGTTTTGAAATTGGAATTGAAAATGTCATCTATTCGAGAATTCAAAAAACTATTTCTATAATAACTAAAGAACCAGGTGTAAAGCATGAAATTTGCGTGTAATGTCTACTGAATGTATATTAAATAAACATTGCATGATAAATGAAAAAAGATCGATACAGTTTCAAATTTTCTACTGACTATCATTGTTTTCATTTGTTTAATTTAGCATAGAGTTTATACACATATTATGTCTTGCTAATATAATAAATTAATAGTATGTTTCAAATTTAATATTGGATAATCATAAGAATAAGAATCACAAAAAAGACCACAAACTAGAACTACAAATGAACATAGTACAATCATAAATTTTTAAAAACTTTGTATTACAACGCCAGCTTGCGGTGTTAGAATAAATTTAATCAAAGCTAGATTAATAATTATGACTCCGAAAGTGGTGATGTTAAAATTGAGCGGGAATTACAAAACTTGAAAGTAGGCTTCCGGTGTCTCAAATGCAGTTTGTTATAAACGAATCGTAATGCGCCAAATTTAAAGAGCTGTCATCTGTCACGCATAAATACAAAACTTTGTTAAAATTAAAAATTCATTCGTATAAAGCTAAGACTATGATAATGTTTTACATTGTAATCTATTGATAAAATTAAAAAATGCATTAGGAATGGAAAATAAAAGAGCAAGTATGAAAAATTTGAAAAGTAAAATATCACATAAAAAATATTTGTCATATAAAATATAAAAAATATACATAATGATTCTGAATTACAATTTGTTGATTGTTGTAAAATATTTGTTCTATTATTAACGGATATTGAAAATTTGTCAATGCCCCACAATAAACTTTAAATATTATTGACGCATAAAGTATTACAAAAAATTTATTCTTCCTATGGCCCTTTCTACATGAATTCTAGGCAATATTTCTGGTTTTTGAATTTGTTCCACTGTAAACTGTAGTGTCGTCAAAAATGGTGGTATATTTAAATTAACACCAGCGAGAAAGTTACTGACAAAATTATCTACGCCGTTAGCAGCAACTCCTACTAGTCCTTTTAACGTCTGCTTATGTTTATAAGAACTATACGAGTGCAGAGGGAATTTGTTATAGTGCATAAAAGCGCATAAAAATATATGACCAGTATTGTATTCAATTTAAAAAATTAAAAAACAAAAAATGTATTAAGTTTGCCAACCCACGCAATGAAAATTTGTGGTAGTGCATAAGAGCGTATACGTATTCGAATACAATAGCTTCTTTCAAATTTTTAAATATTAAAAAAAATCAGCATTAATGTATCCCCCTTGAGATTTAATTATATATATATATATATATATATATATATATATATATATATATATATATAAATTGTGACGACGGTCACTAAGTTTGATCTCATATTCACGCCGTAGCCTAGTGGCTAGCGTGCTAGTATTTTATATTTGGGTTTACTAGTTCAAATCCTTCATGTGATAAAATATAATTTTGTATTTTTATATTTTTATTATTTTTGTAAATTTGTAAAACACACATACAATACAATAAAGTAGTTAAATTGTATGTGCATTGTTATAAATATATCTTTGTTGTATTTATAAATATTTTTGCGATGTTAATATTTACAGATGTTGTCTATGCTTGTCATATGCCGTGTAGTCGAGCGGCTAGAGCGCTCGGCTGGCGCGCTGGGGATAGCTGGTTCGATTCCCCATGAAATGTATTTTTTTATTTTTTATATTAATTATGTTGAACACGGCGAGTATTTGCAAGATGGTTAAAATCTTGTTTAAACTTAATTTTGTATTTTTAACGGTTTTTCGGGGTATAAATACGGGCTCAAACGACAGATTTATTCAGAGAGTGTGTGCTCTGCCGTTTAGACTACGTTGTTAGTGAGTGCCGACAGCGGGTGTCTTTGAGTCTCGAGCTGGTGAGTAAAGTTTTACTCTGTTCTTTTGCTTTCGTCGTTTAGCTCTGGTGAGTGCCATTGTTAAACGAGACAGCAAGACTCCGTGGTTAGTATTGGTGTGTGTCAATACTAACGTTCGTACCGCGTACCCGTAGCTTTGGCGAGGGCCATTGTTACCCGTCCGTGTCCCCGCAACTTTGGTGTGTGTCATTGTTGCCCGTTCGTACCGCGTACCCGTAGCTTTGGCGAGGGCCATTGTTACCCGTCCGTGTCCCCGCAACTTTGGTGTGTGCTATTGTTGCCCGTTCGTACCGCGTACACGTAGCTTTGGCGAGGGCCATTGTTACCCGTCCGTGTCCCCGCAACTTTGGTGTGTGTCATTGTTGCCCGTTTAACCGCGTTGTCTACATTATTGACCGTCCATTGTTGACCATTTTTAGTAGCGAAAACCAGCTTGCAAATATTGCCTGTTTTGTAATAAAATCTTTTGTTTTGCATTTCAATTTATTTATATTTATCATATTACCTTTTGTAAATACATTCTATTTTTTTATACTTCTAATATATTTTTTTAATAAAAGATTAAAAATTATTATAATTTCTTTTTGTAGAAAAACAACCGAACTCTTTTCTCCACTAAGCTACCCAAATCCTTTTGACGTTTGAGCAATAGTTAGCGACGCTGCCAGAGCGTCCTGTACCGTCGACCATCTCTCCTGGTGCTGCGTTATCGACATATTGGCGCCCGAGCAAAGCATTTGACAGCACAGGAGACGAGCGGAAGATGTCATTCAACGCTACGATTTCGCGTCAGAGCGAAATAGCGTTACAATTTGGCGCCCGAGCAGGGACGTTTAGAAACAAAAAGAAATCATGAGAAACGAAGATATTGAGACGGACCCAAAACCAACGGGTGCCGATACCGATACTACTCCAGCTAAGACTAGCTGGATATACAAATTAAAAAAGGAGGAATTACAAAAGGAACTACAAAAGTTTGGCCTAGCAGCCGAAGGTACTGTAGATGAACTCCGACAGCGACTAGCTTTACTCGCCCGTCAAGCACAAGATCTCCTGAATGTGGGGGTGAAAGCAGGTCCAAGTGTTGTATTACAGAAGGACGAAGGGCCAAAGCTTGTGATGGATAATTCATCAAAAATTCGTTTGACAAGTGAAACAGTCCGAAAATGGAATGTTTCCTTTGACGGGAACACGGATGCCGTCATGATCCTGGAAAGGTTGGAAGAAGCAAAAATCAGTTACGAGGTATCCGACGAAGATTTAATAACGGCGATTCCTGAACTTCTACGTGGTTCCGCGATCTTGTGGTACCGAAACAATAAAGAGGACTGGGACACTTGGGACGATTTTCTCCAAAGTTTCCGCCGGTTCTATCTCCCGGCCGATTACAAATTACAACTCGCCGAGGAAATCAGCCAAAGAAACCAGAAATCTGGAGAACGAGAGCGCGATTATATCGTCGAGTTGCAAACCTTGATGCGACGTCATGGGAGCCTAACCAAGGAAGAAAAATTGTTCAGGCTCTATAAAAATCTGCTACCCGAGTATCGGCAATACATTCGACGGAAAAACTTCCGGAATGTCGATGAATTATTGCTGGAAGTCGAAGAATATGAGCGGTTGCGCAAAGAATTGCGACACAGTACGCCTAGGGTAGCTGCTATAACAACTAACTCGGTACCAGCGAAGCAAAGAACCCCGGTACTTTCACCCAAAAACAGAGTAATATGTTGGCTGTGCGGACAAAAGGGGCATGCACGTCGAGCATGCCCAAATGCCGCTATCTGTCGTTGTTGCGGCAAACAATGCATAAAAAATCAAGAATGCCCATGTTCGGGAAATACCAACAAGACTGGCGAATAAAGAAGCCCGACCAGTCCACACCCACTAGGCTCCCTACTCAATTGTCATCTGTGGGCTCACACGCTCCTGCTGGCCATCGACTATACATGAACACAAAACTAAGAGACACAGCCTACTCCGGGTTGGTCGATACTGGTTCGGCGCGGTCGTATATAAATACGGAGGTGGCACAAACCTTAAAGAGGAAAGGGGTACAGTTCGTTCGGAGCGATAATGAACACGCCCAACTTGCGAATGGAAGTCTGGTGCACATACCCGAGCAATGTACGATCGGCACCATGATAGACGGCGTCTATAAGAAATTCACCTGGCTGTGTCTACCAACGCTAACTACCGCGGTACTTTTGGGTATCGATGCACTGAAAACGTGGGAGGTAACGCTTCATTTTGATAACGACAGATTACCTACCACCAATGCATTTTATTTTTTTATTTTTTATTTATTTAATTTTGTGGGAACAATACAGTCAAAGACCAAACACAGTTCCGCGTATACATACAAAGAATTTTGTTAAAAATTATATAAAGACATTTCTACAGATATACAGTTAATGACTTAATAGAAAAAAAGAGAAAAATAACACTTATTCACGAAATTCACCAATCAGTAAGTTGCGCAATTGATTCAATGTCAAGTGAAAAATATCAAGGTGTTGAAATTTGTCATTGTAAGTCTGCATCACTCTACTGATAGGGGAATTCTTGAAGAGGTTTGTTTTACATGTAGGTACAATGAACAAATTCTTTGACCTAGTATTTTTTGCCGAAACATACAAATTGAAAAAATGAAGAAAAAGTTGATTGTCAATCATGTTATGAATTGATTTATACATAAATATGATATCATTAATAGTCCTTCTGTTCTCCAATGATATTAAATTTAGTTGTTGTAAGATTTGGTGATAGTTAGTGTAATCAATATTAAACCTTCTGCACAAAATGACAATGAACTTTTTTTGAACCGATTCTATTAGTTTGACATGCACATCATAAAATGGATTCCATATACAAGTCATATATTCCAGTTGCGATCGTACTATAGCATTGTAAAGTAATATACAAGATTTAATTTTTGTAAAATGATATGTTGTTCTAATTATGAAGCCAAGTAACCTGTAAGCTTTCCTTACAATGGTATTAATATGATCATTAGGCAACATTTTACAATGGTATGTTATACCTAAATCCTTTACAGATGATCTACTTTCAATAATCGTGCCATTTATATTATAATTAAAATGATATATTGTTGTTTCTTGAAAAATTGACCATGTAACATTTCGATATATTTAATATCATTTTATTTACTTCGCACCATCTATGTAAATTGACTAAATCATACTGTAAGAGACTACAATCATTTTCAGTTTTTATTTGTTTGTAAAATTTCAAATCATCAGCAAATAGTAAGTAATGGCTATTTTTGAAGCAATTAGAGACGTCATTTATATATATATTGAATAATATTGGACCTAAGTGAGAGCCTTGCGGTACTCCAGATGTTACATTAATTGGTCGAGATTTAAAACCATTACAAACTATCAGTTGAGATCTGTTTCTAACATATGACTCCAGCCACCTTAAAAGAGATCCATGTATACCTAAATTGAACAATTTAAATAACAAAATATCATGACTGACACGATCGAAAGCTTTACTGAGATCTGTATATATGACGTCAACTTGAATTCTATTATCTAAATTCTTAGTTAGATATTCAGTAAAAGGAATTAGATTTGTTAATACAGATTTTTTTTCACAGAATCCGTGTTGTTCCGGAATTATGTAATTTCCAAAAGATTGTTTTAGGTTGTCAGTAATAATAGCCTCAAAGATTTTTCCAAATGTAGATGTTATAGAAATTGGTCTATAGTTGCTTGCATTGTTTGCATTTCCGGATTTATATATAGGTGTAACATACGATGATTTCCATTCATTGGGGAAAATACCATGTTTAAGTGATTGGTTGTAAATTATGAATAGAGGCTCAACTAAGTAGAACGCACAAGTTTTTATAAATTTAGGAGAAAAACCATCAGGACCAATCCCCTTTTTTACATCTAAGCCTTCTAATTTATGGAGAATTATATCATGTGTTATCTGTAATGAACTTAAATTAGTGTTAGTATTAATGTTATCTATATATTCCATGACAAGTTCTGGGTTGAAATTTTTTGTGTCGTCATAAACGGATTCAAAGTGGTCAGCAAATAAGTTACAAATATCTTGACCTAATGTAGCTTCTTTATCATTGTAAAGAATTACACTTGGCATGTTGTTGGTTTTCTTTAAATTTTTTGTATAGTTCCAAAAGGATTTTGGATTATTTTGTATATTATTTTCAATTCTAGAAATGTAATCCTTATGGTCTTTTTTAGCTAATAACTTAGCTCTTTTTCGCAGTAAAACGAAGGAGTTATGGTCGGATGTATTATTGTATACTTTCCATTTTTTATGGAATTTATTTTTTTCTTTGATAATTTTTATAAGTGATTTGCTGAACCAAACAGGGTAGTGCTTATTTTTACTAATATTAAGTGGAACAAATTGTTGAATTAAAGAATTTAAAATACTATAGAAACATTTTACATTACCATCTACATTTGGACAAGTGAGGCGATTATTCCAGTTGATTCCAGATAATTTATTTATTAAGTCTTCATAGTTGGCTTTATTGTAGTTAAAGGTTAAATTGACATTGTTTTCTAATAACAATGGATCAGAAATACTTAACTCCGAAACTAACGGTGGATGGTGTTTATCAACATTACTTAAAATGAAATCAGACAGTTTAGTAATACATGATTGTGTACATAATATCAAATCCAAAATTCTGTTATTAGTGTTCAATATGCCATTAAATTGATGTAAGTTACATAGATTAAGTGTATTTATTAGCTCGGTGTGGACAGTGTTGAACGTAAGGGCGGGAATGGGGATGAAACTGTTGTTATTTGGTGACCACTGAATTCCGGGTAGATTGTAATCGCCAGCAATGAGTAAGGTGTCATCAGGGTGTTGCAAACACACAGTACATACTTTGTCAAGATGATTTTTGTAGACGTTAAGTTCGGAGGATGGAGGCACATACGCACAGCACAGATGTATTTTTTTATTATTGTTAGTAAATACGGATACCCATATATCTTCACTGAGTGAGTTCCACTGCGGTTGTAATTTTGATTTATATTTATTAGACACGAGTATTAGTACGCCTCCACCTTGTAATTTTGAGGGATCATCACGATCACGACGGTAAATGGAATATTGATTTAGATCACATATTTCAGCATCGAACACCGTTTTGTTTAACCATGTCTCAGTAAAAAGAATTATATCATATTTATGTAGGGATATTTCATTATAAAGATCTTTTAATTTAGTTTTTAGTCCACGGACGTTTTGATAATATATTTTTAAGTTCATTTTGACCGAAAAGGGTTATAAATATAATTATTAGCTAATGCAAAGTGAGTTATTTTAATTTATTTAAGTCATTTTCAGATTTGATTAGAATTATAGGCGATGTTTCATTTTTCCGAGCAAAAATTTTAAAGCCATTTACCCATACGAATTTATAATTATTATTTTTAGCGGTTGATTTTGTTTTGTTTAGTAGAATTTTGTTTTCTGGAGACAAATGGTCGTTTACAAATATTCTTTTAGATTCCGTGAAGCCGATGTCGTTGGATTTCAAATCTTTTTTAACTTTAGCACTGGTAACAAAATTATCCCTTTTGATTCTAGATATAAATCTGACTATGATGTTTTTTGGTTTGGATGCGTCATGTCTTACTGGTGCAACTCGATGGACAGCGTCCACATCATTTTCGGTTACAGGGCAGTTGATTTTTTGGCCAATAGTAAGTAGTACATTTATTAGATTCTCATTGGGTTTTTCGGGAATACCAGCAATTTCGATATTGTTAAATCTAGATCTTTGCTCTAGATCTCGAACTTTTGCTTTTAAAATTATATTCTCCGTCTTAATATCATTAATAATATTTATTTTCTCGGTATATGAGCTCAGAATTTTTTGAAAATCATCGATTTTATTCCCGTAGAATTCTACTGAAGCCTTTAAGTCGTTAATCGATTTGAGCAATTCATTCAATAAGGGCTCAGGAGTGGTGGTATTTGGAGTAGCCGGTAATCCGCGGGCGGTACCGACATCTTTACATGGATCGCATAGCCAGCATAAATTAGTAGTGGTTTTGGATAACATTTTTTTTTCGTCTGCATTTAAGTTAGTACAAGAAATATGGTAAAGTGCTTGACATGAAGCATTCGAGCATGTAATTCCGGCATTAGTCCTGTTTACGACTGTATTACAGATCTTGCACAATGATACCATTGTTAAAAAGCGATGATATTATTGATGTAGATGAATGAATTGTGAGTTAGTCCGGGCCTGGTGCTGATGAGAGTGACAATAGCGTGTTTACGATTGTAGTAGTGAGCAGGGTCAGCGAACTTCGATTGAAACGCGCACAAATCTGTTCGTTAACAATATTTCAAGATTAGAAGAAATGAAATGACTTACAAGTGTTTTTTCGAAGTAGATCACCACTGAAAATCTAGATTTGAAATACACTTTTACACACAAATCAGCGATGCACTAACACACAATTTGGTACTTTTTGAATTTCTGATGAAATATTTTAACCAGGTAAAAATTGAATTTACTACACAGCCACAATTGTACGTCTGCACAATGTAAAATTTATCTATTATGGACACTTACCAGTAATCCGTGGAAGCCAACGGAGACTCAACGTCTACAAGCATTCCTCAGAAGAGAATTGCCAATTTTTAAGAGGCTAAGGGGTCCCACCAAGCGAGTGCAGCACCACATCCGGCTAAAAGATTCTTCCCCAATCAAACAGAGGTATACGCCACGAAATCCTAAAATAATGGAAATCATCAACGACGAGGTAAAACAGATGTTAAAAGATGGAGTCGTCGAGCCATCCAAAAGTCCGTGGAGTTCTCCAAAGGTGATTGTTAAAAAGCGTGATGGCAAACACCGTTTCTGCATTGACTTCAGACGGCTTAATGAAATCACTGAGAAAGATGCCTATCCACTGCCATTTATCCATTCAATACTCGATCGACTTCGCCATGCCAAGTATTTTTCAACAATAGACTTGAAAAATGGGTATTGGCAAGTTCCGCTAACAGATGCCAGCAAGCCTCTTACCGCATTTACCGTTCCGGGAAGGGGGCTTTTTCAATTCCGAGTTATGCCGTTCGGACTTCATGCGGCGCCGGCTACATTTCAACGATTACTAGATGGGGTTATCGGGCCAAAAATGGACTCCTTCGCGTTTGCATACCTGGACATTGTCGTATTTAGTTCGACTTGTAAGGAGCATTTAGAACACTTAGGACAAGTGTTTCAGCGACTTCGTGAGGCAAATTTAAAAATAAATACAGAGAATTGCCAATTTGCTAAGAAGTCAATTAAATATTTGGGACATGTCGAATCAAGCCGGGGTGTCGAAACCGATCCGGACAAAGTAGCGGCCGTTGTAAAAATACCGCCCCCTAGAAATGTACGCGAAGTACGGCAAATTCTGGGGGCTGTATCTTGGTATCGTCGTTTCATAAACGGGTTTTCGGACCTCATTACCCCTCTGACCCATCTACTAAAGAAATCAGAGAGATGGAAATGGACGGAAAAAGAACAAGGCGCATTCGACCAGTTAAAGTCCGCATTAACTACTGCACCAGTGCTCGCCTGTCCTAATTTTAAACACCCATTCATTTTACAAACGGACGCATCCGATAAAGGTTTAGGAGCGGCCTTACTGCAACGCATCGACGGCCACGAGTATGTGATCGCCTATGCCAGCCGCACACTGAACCGGGCAGAGCAAAATTACAGCACAACCGACAAAGAATGTCTTGCAGTAGTCTGAGGTATACAGAAGATGCGCCACTACCTAGAAGGATACCAGTTTACTGTTATTACTGATCATAAGCCCTGCAATATTTGCACCGTTGCAACAGCCCCTCCGGTAGATTGGCAAGATGGACATTATTTCTTCAGCAATTCGATATGCAGATCGAATATAGGAAGGGCTCGCTAAACCAGTTAGCGGATGCACTATCTCGGCAACCCCTAACCCGCGAAGAAATTGACATGGACGAGATGATGGTCATTAATTCCGTTGACACTTGGTATGATCAGAAATACAAGGCCTTGCAGGAAAAAGCGAAAGAATACCCAGAGTATCAAATTCAGAAGGGGAAATTGTACCGCCGTTTCTGGGACCCCAACGATTTAACGGAACCGGACGACTGCGGCACAGAATAAAAACTTTGCGTGTCCGTAAACGAACGCGCTGAAGTCCTTAAAACGTACCACGACGCACCGCACGCTGGGCACATGGGTATCGCGAAAACACTTAATCGGATCATGCGGAAATACTATTGGCCTGGCATGAGCCAGGAAGTTGTGCGATATGTACGAGCATGCCGGCAATGCCAGCGTTTCAAATTTCACCAGGCGAAGACGGCTGGAAAGATGTCGGCATCCAAAACGCGGGGTGCATGGGAGGTCGTCTCAACTGACATTGTGGGCCCACTGCCACGATCCAAAAAAGGAAACGTGTACCTAGTGGCATTTCAGGATCGGCTGACAAAATTTGTGGAATGCCGAGCCCTCCGTAGAGCCACCGCAATAAATATTATACAAGCTTTCCGTGAGTTGGTCGTATGTCGATACGGATATCCAAAAACCGTGATAACCGACAACGGCACCGAGTTTGACAACAATAAATTTCGGGGACAACTGGAAGTATTGGGGATCCGGCATCATCTAACTCCTCCGTACACGCCGCAAGCTAATCCCGTGGAGCGCGTCAATCGGGTATTGAAACCCATGCTGGCAATTTATTGCGATGGGGACCCGAAACTGTGGGATGAGTACCTGCCCGAATCAATACCTGCCGGCATGATTCTACTGGATACTCACCGGCGTATTTGAATTTCGGCCGTGAACTCCAAATTCCGAGACAGAAAGACCTTGATGACGACACGATCAAGGTCGCGGATGCTCACACTATTCCTCCAGAATATCTGGAACGTCTTCAGCGACTGCGGGACGCTCAAGAGTTAGCGCGGACTAACATTGCTCGATCTGCCACGCGACAAGCTCATCATTATAACCTACGGCGTCGAAACTGGGCTCCTGAAATTGGAGATCGCGTTATGAAACGCGAGCACCCGCTGTCCGTTGCGGTCAAAGGTTTTGCCGCAAAGCTCGCCCCCAGGTACTCGGGGCCATGGACGGTGGACAAACGTTTGTCTGCCCAAGTCTATATATTGATTTTTCCATACGTTTTCAAATCCCATATCGTGTAAAAATATTTTAATTTGTGCACACCAGTTATAGTCAATTTTGTTATTTTCAGCATTATCGAGCTCTCGTAAACGATTGTACAGTAGTCTGGGGATTCTTTTGTCGCTCATTTTTAAGATTTTTGACCACCAGTTCAGAGCATGCGACCATATGTTTAAAGCGATTGAGATCATGCCAGTTTCCAAACGTACCAAGTAATTGGGGGTGTTTCTCGGGCATTGGAGTATTGATTTTAAATAAGGGGTTTGGCATTTTTCAGTAATTTCAATTTGTCTCAGTGCCCAGATTTCTGCGCCATAAAGGGCAGTAGCGTTTATTATTGAATCAAAGAGTTTTACTTTCTCTAACCAACTGTTGGATTTTCCTTTAACTAAAATTTGTTTAACTTTATTTACTGCGGTTAGGCCCTTTTTGTAACTTTCATTTGCGGCTATACCGAATTTTCCGGAGGACGAAAATGTTATTCCTAGGTAAGAAAAGGAGTTTACAGCTTCAAGTTGTGAGCCATTGTACAGAAATTTATGTTTTACCGTTCGGCCTCGGCAAAATTTGAGAACATTTGTTTTCATCGTATTGATATGAAGAAAATTTTTCACGCAATATTCATGTAGTTTACCTAACTTTTTGTTAACGTCCAATGGAGAATTACCTAATAAAACTATATCGTCTGCAAATGCAAAAAGCATAATATCATTATATCCGTCTATATTTATTCCTCGAAGTCTGTCTGTGCGGAAGTGTTTTTCTAGGTCTGCTATGAATATGGAAAATAGTGCTGGACTAAGGATTTCGCTTTGTAGTATTCCGGTGGTGACTTTAATAGGGTTGGAAGTTTCACAGTTGATTTTTATTTTAATATTTGCGTTAATATATAGGCTTTGAAGTATCCTAATTATTTTACCTGAGATTCCGTTTTCATAAAGTTTGTTTGAAAGGAGACCGTGGTTTATGGTGTCAAAGGCTTTAGTAAAGTCGGTAAAAATCGCAAACATGGGACTTCTTTTCAGGCGTAAGTGCAAATGAGATATTCCCATCAATGAAAATAAATTATCGGTTGTTTTTTCTAAAGCCTGCCTGAAATTCCGGAAATATTTCGTTTTCTTCGAACCAGAATTGAATTCTGTTATATAGTATTGTTGTGAATATTTTGCTAATACAGTTTAATAAGGCGATACCTCTATAATTTAAGGGGTCTTGTAAACTACCTTTTTTGTGGAATAGAAAAAGTTGAGTTTGGGACCAGCTAGAGGGTACATTTTCTGGTGTTAATATTATATTGAAAAAATTTAATAAAAAATGTAGCCAGTTATCTGTTAGGCTTTTAAAAAATTCATTATTTAGTTCGTCGGATCCGGGTGTTTTATTATTTTTAAGATTAGTAATAGCTTGAGTTAATTCTTCGATTGTTATTGATGAGTCTAAATAAGGGTGTACACCATCGTAGTATGGCATGTATGGGGTAGTTATGGGTGAGAACATTTGTTTGTAAAAAATTTCCCATTGCATTAAGTCAATTGGGGTTCGGGGTTTTAGTTTTTGGCTTTAAAGTTTTAATTATGTTCCAGAATTGTGAATTATTTTTTACTTCCGACAATTTTAGTTGTATCTCAGTGCAGTAATTTTTCTTACTTTTTTTAAGTAGTTTAAAGTATGATTTTTTGCTTTCTAGGTAGTTTGTTAAGTTGATATCTGAATTTTCTTTATGGTACAATTTTAAACTGTTTTTACATAGTTCCTTGGCAATAGCACATTGTTGTGTAAACCACGGTTTTTGGTTAGTGAGTGGTGGAGTAACTTGATCTTTAATTTTAATAACTTCTAATATTGAGGCCTCGCAGGCTGCCTCTTTTATGGCGGAAATAATATTATTGTTTAATATGTCCACGTTATCAGAATTTAGATAATTTTTTTGCGAAGTATTTAAGCTATTTTGAAAAACAGTTATATGACCAGGGGCAAATTTAAATTTAGTTACATATTTAGGTAAATTATGTGGAATTTGTATCTGTGTTTCAAATTTAACTTTACCAAAACTGACAGTGCAAATGGCATGCTCTGAATTGGTGATATTATGTGTAACCTCAAAACTTGTTACGTTTTCCATACAGGGTAAATTACCCCACGCTAAGTCAATGGTACTTTTGCCATTTTTATTTAAAAATGTAAACTTGCCTGGAAAGTCATTTTTTGTGCGTCCGTTTAATGTGAAGAAACTGTAGTCTTCCATTAATGAAACTAATTTTCTACCCCTGTCGTTAGTAGTAATATGTTGAGAGCTTCTTTTTCCCCAGACAAACTGTGACGCGAATAATTTGTCTATTGTTTGGTTTAATGTACCAATATGGGCGTTGTAGTCTCCTACGATAAGTATATTGTGATCTGAAAAAGATTCCGAGGTATAGTTCAGGAGATTATCTAGGTTACTAATGCAAGTGTTAGTGTTTAAAGACAATAAAGAAGGATAATGTATATTGACATTCGCCGTTTTCTAATTTCTTTTCATTTTTGAAATAAGATTCCAGAAGAAAAGTTTAGATTTCTTTAAATAACATTTTTGACAATATCCCATGTAAAATTGACATTAAATTAAATATTTTTAAATTGACATACGTTTCTTTGTTCAAAGCCTACTCCGAGTATGGATTTTTTTTGAACACACTGTATAACCCTCGTATATAATAAAAAATGCCAAACAACAAAATAATATATAATTATTAAAATATTTGATAGAGATACATAAAGTGAATTTTTACAAAATGTTACAATTAATGTGAGATTATGTGACTGACAATATTTATTATTTCTTCAGTATTAGGCGTTATTTGGGAAAAAAACTCCCAGTTTATTCTTGAGTCAGATTTTTCATGTTAGTAGAGTTGAAAATCATAAGTTTTGTAAAATTTCGCGGCATTCCCTTTGAGACAATAAAACTGTCTAACTTCTTTATTTGAAACATGTGTCTCGATTATTGATAGTTTAGAAGTAATTTCAAAATGAAAAAGTCGGATGTGGCCAGCACATTACCTTCTGTCAGTTATATGTACTTTGTACATATTCCACACAGAAAGTTTCTTGCAAAAGATTCAATATTTCCAGTACATTACCTTAAGTCAGTTCTCTGTATTTTTTAAAATTCCATACAGAAAGTTTCTATATTTCCAGTAAAATTATAACACAAACATACTATGTCAATTGCACTTGACACTGACATCTGTCAATCAGAATTTTCTTAATATAAAGTATAAATGTAATCAAACCGTATAGAGAATAAAATATTCTTTAATATTTAAAATAACATTAAATATGAAAAAATGATATTTAACAGCGTTTTTTCAAGAAAAACTGTTAAAATCTTCAAATTATGGTACTTCCGGTCGACCAATTATAACCAAAATCTAATCAGTTCTTCATTTGGATGTAAAGAAGAGAAATACGAAAAAAATATAATTTTTGGAAAGGTGGTTTTGGAGCTATGCGACCCGAAAGAATCGTCACACACACACACACACACACACACACACACACACACACACACACAGACAGACACACACACACATACATACATACATAGATACATACATACATACATACATACATACATACATACATACATACATACATACATACATATATATATATATATATATATATATATATATATATATATATATATATATATATATATATATATATATACATACATACATCCATACATACACACACACACACACACACACACACACACACACACACACACACACACACACATTATCGTAAAAATAGTAAAATCGTATTCTAGGGATCCTAAAACGTGCTTATTCATTGAAAACTCATCATCGAAGTTTTTGACCAAAGACAATACCTTCCTTACCTAAAGGTGGCGGAAGGTGAAAATCGACCAAATTTAGTTTTCCGCCGTATGAGATTTTTTGGGAAAACAATAGCACGTCTAAGGTTGCCTCCTAAAGGCGCACCTATTTAACCGATAGTTTATAGTTTCCGAGAGCCCATTGGTGACCTTCGAAATACAGACAGCCTGTATATATTTACATGTTATTTTTAAATATTTAATTTTCTTAGAATTTCTATTGATCTTTCAAATTGTCTATTGTTTCAAACAATAAACATTAAATAAAGATACAAAGTTGTTTTCTCTAACCCTCCGGTGAGCGCGCTTTTTAGAATTACAGGTGCGAGCGCGCCGCGGCATTTACACCGCACCTGGGATTTTGCATATATTGTTTCTAAAGTTGAAAAAATTATACTAAGTATAAAATATGCACAAATATATATTTGTGAAGGTATCTTATTACATAATTTAAAAAAAACATTAATATGTATTTTGTATATACTTTATATACAATGAATCTTCCTCCATTTGTTACTGGGCTTCACACCTAACACATTTTTTTTATTTATTTATTTAATTTTTTATTAGTTTTACATTCGGCTTCTCAACAGGAATAATCCCAATAACAGAGAAGCTCTCAGAAAATACAAAAGAACAAAATGAGTACAAAAACATAAGGAAAAAAAAATCAAAATTATAGATTCATTTATAGTACAAATTGTGGCATATTTGAAATATATACATAAATACAATACTAAATGGAATGAAATTGAATCAATCTTTTAAATTTAAACAAGCTAGTGGAAAACATGTCCGGCATTATGGTTATTTGACTATTTTCATTGTAAACAGTAGATAAGCGCACAATAGGAGAATTCATAATGGAGTTAGTTCTATAATGATTGACTGTAAACAGAGAAGAACAACGTGAATTGAAACTAGGAATACGAAAATGAAACAGTGTAAGCAATTGGGACGACTCGATAATATTGTTAAAAAGCTTATAAAGAAATGACAAGTCATTTAACAATCTTCTATTCTCCAAAAAAGAAAATTCTTTTCATAATTTGGAAACTTTCGTTTTAAAAATTTGATAAATTTGTGTTGAATACCTTCTAATCGTTTAATATAAATATCATATCGAGGATTCCAAACAACACTTGCAAACTCTAACTGACTTCTCACTAGAGAAGCGTACAGAGAAACTAGAGTACTTGGATGTTTGAGATTTGAACTAGCACGTATAAGGAATCCAAGCATTTTGTAAGCTTTTTTGACAATAGTATCAATGTGAATGTCATATAAAAGTTTGCGGTCCATATGTATTCCCAGATCTTTAACACAGTTTGATTGCTCAATAACATTACCATCAATATTATATTCAAAATTAATTGCATTTCTATTACGCGTGAATTTTATAAAGTAACATTTGGAAATGTTAATAGAGAGTTTATATCTCTCTGTGTATTTAACTAACCTATCTAAATCATTCTGAAACTCTATACAATCATTTATAGATCTTATTGTATGGTACATTTTTAAATCATCTGCATAAAGTGAAAAATGAACAAATTTGAAGCAAGATGAAATATTGTTAATGAAAATATTAAACAATAAAGGGCCTAAATGTGAACCTTGAGGTACACCTGATGTGACTGATTCGTCATTAGATGAATAACCATTTAAAACAACACGCTGCTTTCTATCCTTTAAGTAAGAAATGAACCAATGAAGTAGATTACCATGTACACCCATTTCAGCTAATCTATATATTAAACAGTTTATTGTGCGACTTTGTGTCTTGCACACATATTCACTACATTCTGCATATGTTGACTTTGTTCTGTTGTAAAAGATAGGTACCACACTCTAATTAGGCTATGCTGTAATCATTGTAAAATGCTAAAATCAAAATAATAATGAAAATATATGACCTGGTTAGACAAATATGAATAAAATAACAAAACATATAAGGAAATACTTAAAATAAGTTGAAAATTCATGAAAAGGGTAAAGGAATATTTCACTTACATCTACAGTAACTGAAATGTAAAGAACAGGGACGGTACATATATAGCAGGCAGCGGCTTATATTATGATTAACGAATACTGGAATGCATGTGCACATAACTTTCAGTAATGTAAGGCTAAAAGTAAAATTTGCGGCAATTTGCCGCGTGCGCGCCCGCCGGAGGGCTAATTTAACTTATAGCTTAGCATATAAAAATAGTCTACTTATAATGGTTTGGTTTATAATCGCTTACGCTTTGACAATACAAAGAATTAATCTAAAAATTTGAGGATTTGTAATCAATTATGACCCGAAACAGTTTGTAAGTAAGTAATGTTGACATATTTATACCGTACGGGTGTTTAACAGGCGTCACCTTACGGGAATTCCATTTCCCTTTGCACCACACGGCTTACTCTTGTTCCATTTAAAATTCGAAATAGTTTTAGCGTCGACCGGGATAGAACCCAAGGCCCCAAGTTCGCGACCAGACACTGACGCAAACGGCCACGAGACCCCATCAAAATTAATATTTCGTTTAATAAACCATAAAACTATAACAAATATGTGATAAAATCAGTTCATACTGTATATGAACAATATTGTGAGATTAGTTAAATATACGATGTAATATTCGTAAGTAGTTGTGCTCTTTTAGAATAACTCAATTTACTTCTGTTTTCATTTCCGATTAAATACAATTTATGTTTAGCGCATGCAGTCCATAACAATTTGCAAGCATGTTTTATATGTAGCGGTCGTACTGAGCGAAACAGACCTTATTTAGGATTTTTTCATGGAATTATCGGCTTCTTCCTGGAACGACAGGCGAGTTTCCAAGTAAGTAGTTGGAAACATGTCAGAGTTCACGGAAACTTAAAACAACCCAGTGTGGCAAAGTTTCGCCACATTTTTTTTTACTAGAACGCCTATCAATAATCCTTTTAAGTATAGGCTTATCAGATATAGTGGGTTTGTTCAGTAATTTTCTTTTATAAAACTACTACGTCGCATACAATATTTTTGTTCGCAAACATTTGTATTGGCGGTTTGTTGATTATTTGATTGGGGCTGTGAGCAAGAGCTTATCACTACAAAGGAAATATATATATATATATATATATATATATATATATATATATATATATATATATAATGTGCATCCAGTCACATGGGGGGAATAATAATTTACCTTTCGTTCTACTAGGACTTAGAACTGCTTTTAAAGAACCATTGCAATGTAGCTGCGCAGAGCTTGTGTATGGGGCAAAATTACGGTTACCCGGAGAAATTCCTAAATCGTTTTCCAGCAAATTCATTGACCACTTAGATTTACCTTTATATCTAAAAAAATTAAAAAAGCATATGTCTCAGTTGACAGCCGTACCTCCTTCAGAATCCACATATAACAAACATCATTACACAAACCCAAATCTTTATCGCACTGACTTCGTTTTCATTCGCACAGACTCCATCAAGACTCCACTACAACCACCTTACACCGGCCCATACAAAGTCATCGCGAGATCAGATAAATACTTCACTATTTTAAAAGATAACACACATGAAAATATATCAATAAACAGACTAAAACCCGCATTCCTTCATCCGCTACCCCCATCACAAAACAAAACTACACAAACTCCACCCGCACCATTCGTCAATTAGGCAATGGAAACGGTAGATTAGAAGGCCAAGAAGTTTAATTAATTATCATAATTTTTATAATTGTAGTAATTTCTTTGTAAAATATCTATTTTCTTTTCGTCTGGCGGGGGAGTATTATAATGTGCATCCAGTCACATGGGGGGAATCAAGGAAATCAAGTGAGGTTTGGGGGATTGTTTTGGAAACTGGGTGAAGAAAAGTAAATAAACATTCATTCATATTTTGTCATTTTTTGGTAACGTTCACGTAAAATAAAAATTGTTATCTTTTATTATATTTTATAATTTATACAGTTTAAGTCAATTAATATTTTTACAATTGTAACGGCTCCAGCCGTCACATATATATATATATATATATATATATATATATATATATATATATATATATATATATATATATATATGGGGACTCGTGGCCGCGTGCCTGAGTATCTGGTCGCGAATCTTGGGAACCGGGTTCGATCCCGACCGACGCCAAATATTTCCAATTTTAAATGGCACAAAATTGACTCCTGTGGTGCACTCTCCACGCCAGCAATGAGTGCCCGTGAGCTGACGCCTGGTAAACGCCCGCACGGTACAAATATGTCATCATCATTACCGATATCTGCGAACAAAGCAGATTGGCACACCCAGCAATGGGTAATATGCCGTGATGATGTATTTTTTTTAAAATTTATTTCTATATATATATATATATATATATATATATATATATATATATTTATATATATATATATATATATATATATATATATATATATACATATATATATTTACTTATTTCTTTGAAGTTTTCTATACACTTACGCTGCTATTGAAAATACTTTCCCACTATTATAATATTGGGTTCCTTATATATTTTTCTATTCGTATAGTTCAAACTGATTACTATTTTTTGTGAAAAAAAAATTACTACACGTATATAGTTACATAATTTTTTATACCGGGTGTTGAAAAAGGATATTTATTTATCGTATGGCTAATGCAAATATCTAAGCAACAAATATAACAATAAATGCTGTGCATTTTGTAATTTCCAAGGTTTGGTAGATAATATGTCTTATAGTGAGAATTTAGTAGATTAGCGTGAAACTTATAGTGCCTCATTTTTGGAGTTTTTCTTGTTATTGTTTCAAAAGCCCATTTGATAGCTTGTGTTACTCGTTGGTAATGGTGATATACGTTGGCCAAGAGATCGCAAGGACTGTCTGGCCGCCTGTTTGTAAATCTTTAGCGTTTCCCAGGGTGCACCACGAGGAGGCGAGCTAGAATTATTGCACCCCTAAAAAAGAGTAAAAAGTATTGTAGATATATACATTTTGATGTGTTGATTCTCAGTCGAAATTATTTTTTCCAAAATACAGAAAATTATTTGTTATTTAATATTTAATTCATGAGGTATACATTTTTAGTGCCACTTGCCGACACGAATTTTTTTATTAAAATTAATGAATAATTTAATCACGCCACTGATGTTGAGTAGCAAAAAAATAATTCGTAGTTATTATATTAAAAAAATTGGTGCGGCCAATATACGTGTATATTGAAGAATTAAATAAATAATATAATATTTTTTCAAATTTTGTAATATTTCTTTTTGGTATATACTTAAAAAATATCTGTTTTAATCCCCTGTATACTTATATGTACTCGTATAATACTACAATTAACACTAACAAATTACGAAAATATTACTTTTTCTTAATAGGAGTTTTTCTATACCTCTGTTTAATAATTAATAGTTATATTTCTTTCAAAATAGATAGAACATTTTTAAATACATATAAACTCTCCCGTATCTGGAATAATGTGGCCTCAGCTGGACCCTCTTAGGAATAATGAGCCTTATTCAGATAGTAGGTACCTAGTACCTACCCAAGAGAGACTTGTTTATGTTTAAATAATAAAAAGAGTTTATTTTAATAAAACGCGGTAGCTGGAGAATAAAAAAATTCAAAAAAACACTGAGTTGGACGTGCTAAAAGTGCACGCGGGGACATCATCAAAGCACAGAGGCTAAAACGGTTTGGTCATATCCACATCATGAAATTAAATATTCCATTGAAAACCATGGAAATCAAGAAGCAAAGTCGCCCAAGGAAATGATGGAGAGACGATATGATATAAGATCTTACTAATGAATATATAAAAAAGAAAAAGTGGGCGGGATAATTAAAGTGAAAAATAGGAAGGAAGGGGCTGGACATATGCGAGCAAATCAAAATCCATACACAGTGAAATAATGAAGATAATTGAAAACAACAAATTTGAAAACTATCAAATATACATATAAAATATTACCCCGGTAGTGATATTTCAATACTATAAATTGCTTGTACATAAAATTCTCCGGAATTAGACTTTTAATCCAATATTGAATATTCGAAATATGACCTGAAAACGGTTATGGAATTATAAATTTGAAATCTATATTGCCAGCAAGATGCATTTTACGATTTCTTAAAATGTCATTTATTTCTTTTTGAAAGTTTTCTTTTAAATGAAGGTCTGGATTCTTCCAGTCTGTTGATCGGAAAACATATTTGATTCAATTTATAATTCAGCTTTTAAGAGCGTGCAGATTTGAACTCAACCAACAAAAAATACAGGACATGAAATTTGTAATCGATAAAAGGAACCCGTTATTACAGAATACGATAAAATGCCACTGAATACCTATGTAATAATATGGTTGGGTAAGGTCATGAGCTCCAATATATAAAGAGCGGAAAATCGATGTATAAATTATACGAAAATATGCAGTCGGAATAACCCAAAAAGGATCAATATAACGGCGAACAAATTTGCTAGCACAGTGAAATCACAACATGCACAATACACTATATATACTAAGGTTTAAGGTGGTATGTATGAAATATTATTTCACCAGGCAACAGCAAAAATAGCAATTCACACGAAACCATAAATCAACTAAAGTTCAACAATATGTTTGAAAAATGGGATATACATAGTTTAGATATTGTAAGTATGGTCTGGGTATTCTACTAAAAGTAGACTTTTTTATGTTTGTTTTTAGGGTTAAAAATGTAATTTTTCGCAAACTGTCTTCAAAAGTTGATATTTACATGACAAATACTAACAAGATAATAATTTTCTAGGATTAAAATTATATTATTATTAAGTTTCATATTCATCTCCTATTAATTTATTTCTTATATCTTTCAAAGCATATACACTTGCAGTGGGGCCAAGTATTTTATTTGTAAATACTTTGTATTGGTAATTTGTGCAGTAATTAATGGCGCCATTTACTCCAAGCTACGTTTACACATACAAAGATTAGTGGCACCAGTATATGTACCCATTTTTCCACAATTTTCAACCAGCACCGGATTCAATATGGTGTCAAGTGTGCTAGTTCAAGTGAGAATTAATATGGCAATACAAATTAAGTCTTTAGAAAATATTTTTGAAAAGTAAACGAAACCAATGACGGCAAGTTCCGAATGAGATAGAATGATATTTTATGATTCCAGAGAAATTCATCCATGAAAATATACAAGCAATATCCATGGCATACAAAATATATAGAAAATTATTTTCCAATTTAACTTAAAAATAACATTTAGGTGTTGGTTGAAAAAGTTTCGAAATAAATTACATTATAATGTTTTACTTTCTACTTCTGGTGAAATATCCAATAACTAACCATATCTCAACAGCCCGTGGGAATGAAAAACAAGGAGACACTGGCAATCGATTGAGAAAATATTATATTTGCGTAGCTAGCAAAAAAGTTCCTTTTTCTGCAAAAGTTTCCACAAAAATATTATGATTTATTGTTAATTAATAATTTACTAACGTATATTAAAAATAATACGTTATTTCGTATAAAATATAATCAACTTATAATATATTATAGAATGGTCTACATTTATTTCACATTATACTTCACTATAACTATTGATCTAACAAATACAAATGGATGGAGTCTTACCTAAACGCATACATAAGGTGCGTTCGGTAAATGAGTTCTATTCACACTTTTCACTCTACGCACTCCTAACATCGTTCGGTAATTACTTGGAGTGATACGCGTCTTAAAATGGAGCGTTCGGCAAATGCAGGATGGAGTCAAGTGGAGTGAAAAGTGTTAACTCCATCAGCCCAACCTCGAAATGCAAGCGTACATGGAGTGAATACGCGGAAATATTACGTTTTGAATGTTTAACCTCAAATTTTATAAATTTCAAGAGAATATGATCGCCTATTGTCTATCTAAGAGTAATTAATAACACTGGTGAGTGTAATAGCACAAATACGAATGCAAATGAAGACTGTACTGAATAAAGTGAAGAATTTTCTACTTTTTCTTATATCATACTTCCTTCAGAATCATTAAAAAATAATTATTTTGCAAACTAAATAACTTCTGGATGATTCTTTGTTTTTTAGCAGTATATCAGATTGTCAAAAAGGAGGTTATTATATTCGTGTACCAAAATTTAAACTCTACTCGTTCGGTTAATCACAAATAATGGAGTGTACCTTATTTCCTCGATATACTCCAACTCTAGCGCTACTCCCACTCCACTCTAACACCGCTCCGTAAATACTCCAACTCCGTATGATTTACCGAACGCACCTATAGTGTGCTGTGTGGTCAACATTCGAGATAGCTATTTACAAATTTCTGCAGTGGGCAGTGGCGGGATGTCAGCAATTTTATAGGAGGGTGGGGTGTAAGGGGCAAAATCGGTCATCGATTTTTAGGGGGGTAATAGGAGATAGGAGAGCGTAGACGTTAGTCACGTAGTACAACTGGCAAAACAATTTGCAAATAAATAGTAACTCCAAATATACACGGTGTTCAATTTAAGTGTTTCACTATTGCTATCTCGAGAACCGTAAGATATATGAAGTCGCCTAAATTAGCAAACAATTTCCATATTATAAGACTATTAAAATGAGCATTACAAAAAAAAATTCAACTAGTGGTTCTCAAAATACAGAATTCAACTTTTTAATTTTACATGAGAACCTACTTTTTTTATTCGCATATTCGATTCAGAATTTTTTGTGAATACAAAGATATAAAATGTTTATACCCTTACATAACGAAAAAAACGAAAATGCAAAAGAAAAATTATTTTCATATTTATTTCTACATGTAATCAGAGTGCCATGACAAAAACAATTGAATATTTTGTTTTCATCATTGTTTGGGCGATTTAGATGCTTTAAAAAATATTATAAAAATTGTTCAAAATTATTGCCATGCTGATTTATACATAATTTCAGCCTTCTGAACATATTATTTCATACTTTTCTTAAATATATTTGTACACTTCATCTTTAACATAACCCCATAAAAAAAGTCCAGGGGATTAAGGTCTGGTGATCTTGCGGGCCACGGAATAGGATCATAAGTACCAATCCACCGATTTGGAAACTGTTCGTTTAGGTAATCCCTAACTTGACGCGAATTGTGAGCTGGTGCACCATCTTGCTGGAAATAAATGTTTCCCAAATCTTCCAAAATAATACCCAGCATATTTTGAATTAAATTCAGGTATCTTTTACCACTCAATGTACCTTTGTACATGTGTACGTAAATATTATCATTGAAAATGGCACACCAAACATTTATATTAAATTTTCGCTGGAAACTTCTCTCTCGTACAGCAACAGGATTTTCTCGGCTCCAGTAGTGTGTACTTTTTATATTAGACATATCATTATTACAAAAATTGGCTTCGTCAGTCCAAATAATTGATTTTAAGATACCTGGATCCTCTTTTATCAATAAATTACAAAATTCTTCGTGCGTAAAATTCATTTTAACACAAAAGAAAACAAGAAAATTCATAAACACACTATTTTGACATGTGATACAAAACAAAATATTCTATTCTTTTTGTTATAGCACTCTGATTACATGTAGAAATAAATATGAAAATAATAATTTTTCTTTTGCATTTTTCTCGATTTTTTCGTTATGTAAGGGTATAAACATTTTATATCGTTGTATTCAGAAAAAAATGCTGAATCGAATAGGCGAATGAAAAAAGTAGGTTCTCTTTTAAAATTAAAAAGTTTAATTCTGTATTTTGGAACCACCGGTTGAAATTTTTTATAATGCTCATTTTAATAGTCTTATAATATAGAATTTTTTTGCTAATTTAACCGACTTCGTATCTCTTACGGTTCTCGAGATAGCAGTAGCGAAACACTTAAATTAAACAACCTGTATACTAGGCATATTAAATTCCATTACGTATATAGTAAATAAATACACATTTTTTATTCACTACAATTTTTAAAAAAAATCTTTTGTGGGCACCACATGTCTTTCTGTGATTTTTTTCTATTTTATACAAATCTCAACCAGAAAACAAAGACGCAAAATGGCTACCACGCGGCAGAATGTCAGATGGATCAGTCAGACCGAGCAATCCGATCAAAAAAATTTAATCCTGGTCCACGTGCAGGGTTAAAACGTATTAAGCGCACAAATTAAAAATTGTAAACATTTGTGTTTCAGAAAATGTATTTATTGTATTTAAATTTGACTGATTATAAACATTGCAGAACTATTATAAATTTCTAAAGAAAAGAGTTATTTCGAACAAATAAAACGTGAAACAATTTCGGATCGAATTAATGTAAACAAGTGGCCTGTCAATCTCACTTGAGTCGTATATAAAATTTTGTACATTTAAGAAACAAGCTCTATTAACAAGTTAATCTTCTTCTATAACCTCAGCTTTGATAATCGGATGGATCTGAGGCATCTCTGACGTCATTGAACAGATCCGTCGGATAGCTCCGACTGAATTTACGAAAACGCCTATAGAAAGTTTGATGTAACTATCAGCAATACGAATAACACATTTAATAAAGACCCATCCACCACGAAGATTATTTCCTAGTAAAATACTCGACCGGGATGAAATATGTGGTTCAATTACATTTTTTTTTAAATAAAATTAATTAATTATTATTTTTTTATCTCTATTTATCATATTACATAGTTTTAAACAATATTATACAATTTTGTATGAATAAAATTTAAACTGTTCCACACATTTTGGAATATATCGCCAGTTATTATACATCAAAACGGACTGCTTTTTACCTATCTATGACTTGAAACGATTATCATATTTTTTAAATTACGCATTTGCGACTTAAAAAGCCGTTTTACATCCTAATACTAAAAGGCCAAGCCCCCCAAAATTCATCACGAAGATCGGGAAATTTTTGAACAAAGCTACAACTCAAACGGTTTCAGCGATTTGGATAGAATTTGCTTTAATTAGTATAGAATAAATCAACTTAGTGCCTTTGATATGTCTCTTATTTTTACTATGCATAGTTTTTGTGGAAAAAATATTAACTGGTCAAAATTCTTACATTAAAACAATGGATTGAAGTGTTCTGTATTGATGTCAAATGTACAAAATCAGAGAATACAGGCTAATTATTTAAATTTAGTTGGCGTGAAATTTTTTAAGAAGACAGTCTAAGAAAGTTATGTCATGTTGAATCCATTAAATTTATTGTATTTGATCATTTTAAATAAAAATTATTTATTTTTGTACCTTTCTGCTTATTATTATTATTATTATTATTATTATTATTATTATTATTATTATTATTATTATTATTATTATTATTATTATTATTATTATCAGATATAATATTTTATGTTCTTTTATTATTATTATTTTAATAAATATTTACCATATCTGACTTCATTCATTTCATATTAATTACGTATTTTATAACAAAATTACATTTTTTTACAATAAAATTAATTTATTAATATTTTTTATCTCTATTTATCATATTATATAGTTTTAAATAATATTATACAATTTTGTATGAATAAAATTTAAACTGTTTCGCATATTTTGGAATATATTGCCAGTATGAATTATTATACATCAAAACGGACTTCTTTTTACCTATCTATGACTATTTTTTAAATCACGCATTCGCGACTTAAAAAGCCGTTTTACATCATATATACTAAAAGGTATAAATTCATCTATGCTTTCATCACATATGAAGATCGGAAAATTTTCAAAAAGACTACAGCTTAAATGGTTTGAGCAATTTTAATGAAATTTGTTTCAAGTTGTAGAATTTTATTGTCTTCAGTGCCCTTGTAATGTGTCAAATTTCTGAAGGTTTTTGGGTAAAAAATTATTAAATGTTGAAAATTTAAATTAAAACAATAGGTCACAATATGATCGTAGTCCCCGTTGAAAAATTTAAGACGAAGAACGCCATGTTTGACATGTCATTTTGAACCTTTAAATGGAAATATTTATGAAATAAGGAGAATTTGAAAGAAGTTTAATTCATAATCATAATTTTTGAGAATGGGCAATTATATCTTCACAGGTAAAAAAGGCATAAAACACTATAATTAAAATTTATAAATTTTGACAGTTCATATGCAATTGGAAAGTGTTGCCACATATGTCATGAGTAACTAGATAAAAAACAAATATTCCTAACAAGACTAATATGTCGAGCACCAAGCTATAGTTATTTAAAAATTTGTATAGGAGATAAATACTGTATCTGGAATACATTTTTGAAGTCGGATATGAGATATTTTAACCGTGTCCGATGTAATTTACAATAAAACAAATTTTAAGACTATTTCTATATTATTATACACTCTATTGTAAATAATAAAAGTTAGTAAAATGTAGTAAACAATGTAAGTAGAATTTAGTTTCTCAGTTAAAACAGCTGTAAATTTAACCATAAGTAAGTTCAATAAACTATTTTAAATCAGCCAGGTGGCAGGTAACTTAAGTCTGGAAACGAAAACGCGGGACAATGTATTAGACTTACTTGCAAAGATTATATAACAAAGGTAAGTGATCACTGAATAACTTATTAAATAGCAATATAATATTTAAATAATTCATGAGGCTAACAACAATTAAAATGTTTTCTTCAAAATGTGTAAATTATTGTAGTTTAAAAACAATGTACTTTACATATTTATCATGTAAAATGTCTTGATTACAACAATGTATTTTAAGAACATAATCACAACACAGCATTTATACAAAACATTTGTTTATTACAGCAATAATTTAAGAGTTCATTTATATTTCAACCCCATGTATCACCAAAATGTGAGATTAAAAATGATTCAATCTCATAATTTTGATGGAATTTGCATTAAATAGTAGAGAATAAATCAACTTAAGGCCTTTGATATGTCTCTTAATTTTTCTGCGCATAGTTTTTGTGTAAAAAATTATTCGTACATTAAAACAATGGATCGAAGTGCTCTGTACTGATGTCAAGGTATAAGTACACATAAGTAAAAAAAAAATTCACAATTTCTATTGCAAATAGTGTTTGTTCTTGCAAAAATGAATTCTAGAGTGTTGTTTTGTATATTTCCGGTATAAAAGTGGTTAAATATCGGATTACAAACACCGCACGCCCGATCGAAAAAGCGGGAAACTGTTATTTAACCGTGCTAGAGAACGGACTGCTTTTTACCTATCTATGACTTGATACGATTATCATACTTTTTAAATCACGCGTTTGCGACTTAACAAACCGTCTTACATCGGGAAATTTTTGAACAAAGCTACAACTGAAACGGTTTCAGCGATTTGGATGAAATTTGCATTAGATTGTAGAGAATAAATCAACTTAGTGCCTTTGATATGTATCTTAATTTTACTGTGCATAGTTTTTGTGGAAAAAATTATTAACTGGTCAAAATTATTACATTAAAACAATGGATCGCAGTGTTCTGTAATGATGTCAAATGTACAAAATCATTGTATTTGATTATTTGAAATAAAAATTATTTATTTTTGTACCTCTCTGCTTATTATTTATTATTATTATTTATTATTTTTATTATCATCAGATATAATTTTTTATGTTCTTTTATTATTATTATTTTAATAAATATTTACCTATATCTGACTTCATTCATTTCATATTAATTACGTATTTTATAACAAATTTTCATTTTTTTTACAATAAAATTAATTTATTATTATTTTTTATCTCTATTTATCATATTACATAGTTTTAAACAATATTTAAAATTTAAACTGTTACACATTTTGGAATATATCGCCAATATGACTTATTATACATCAAAACGGATTGCTTTTTACTTGTCTATGACTTGAAACTATCATATTTTTTAAATCACGCATTTGCGACTTAAAAAGCCGTTTTGCGTCCTAATACTAAAAGGTTAGATTCACTATCTATAGTTATATATTTGAATTCATCACGACGATCGCCATCCTTTGAACACCTCTACAGTCTGAATGGTGTGAGCGATTTTCGTGAAATTTGCACCAAGTTGTAGGAAATGATTGTTTCGAGTGGCCTCGTAATAAGTAATATTTCTGTAGGATGCGTAGTTTTTGAGTAAAAAATTATTAAAGATTGAAAATTGGGACAAAAACAATAAAGGTCACAAAACCGATCACAGTTTTCCTTGAAAATTTAAGACGATAAACGCTGTCATGTCATTTGCATGTCAATGATGACAAATTATTGGTTTTCATCCTTTTAAATGCAAAAAAGATATTTCAATAATATGCAACATTAAAGAAAAGTTAATGAATTTAACGAGATAGGTATATGTACTGATTTTAAGCCATGTTTATTATGCTATACATATTTTATTATGTAAATAGAATTTTGGAAAATGTATAAGGAAACACGTCGAAAAGGTTCAGAATGGCAGACATCTGTCACATTTGATATGTTAATGACAAATCATGCATATCGTATCGGTTGTCCTTTTCAATGCTAATTTTTTTTAAATATTATGTAAAATTGTAGAAAAGGACGTATGAATTAAACGAGGTAGGTATATGTAAAAAAAGCATTGAAATCGTGGAAGTAAAAGTGGAAAAATATGAGTGTATCTTTGGAAGATCAAACAATTTACACCTTATGCTTTGCAGATGATCAAATACATATTGCACAAGACTATTACGATAGTCTAGAAGTAAACATGCATATAACAGAATATATGGGTATAAATTGAAACCAGCAAGATTTGGTTCTAAACACAGGAAAATAAATTAAACACTACAGAATATAAATAATTGGGATTAAAAATAACGAATGAGGGCACCATAAAGAAATTGTGTACGCAGAGCAGAAAGAAAAGAGGGAAACCTAGAAGAAATTGGATAGCAGGAGTCCAAGAAGGAATAAGAGAGAGACGATTAAATGAAGATCTGTGGCAAGATAGAGAGCAGTAGAGAATTGACATCGGAAGACATCGTAGAACGTAATAAACTAATGAATTTATGAATTTATGAATTTATGAATTTATGAATTTATGAATTTATGAATTTATGAATTTATGAATTTATGAATTTATGAATTTATGAATTTATGAATTTATGAATTTATGAATTTATGAATTTATGAATTTATGAATTTATGAATTTATGAATTTACGAATTTACGAATTTACGAATTTACGAATTTACGAATTTACGAATTTACGAATTTACGAATTTACGAATTTACGAATTTACGAATTTACGAATTTACGAATTTACGAATTTACGAATTTACGAATTTACGAATTTACGAATTTACGAATTTACGAATTTACGAATTTACGAATTTACGAATTTACGAATTTACGAATTTACGAATTTACGAATTTACGAATTTACGAATTTACGAATTTACGAATTTACGAATTTACGAATTTACGAATTTACGAATTTATGAATTTATGAATTTATGAATTTATGAATTTATGAATTTATGAATTTATGAATTTATGAATTTATGAATTTATGAATTTATGAATTTATGAATTTATGAATTTATGAATTTATGAATTTATGAATTTATGAATTTATGAATTTACGAATTTACGAATTTACGAATTTACGAATTTACGAATTTACGAATTTACGAATTTACGAATTTACGAATTTACGAATTTACGAATTTACGAATTTACGAATTTACGAATTTACGAATTTACGAATTTACGAATTTACGAATTTACGAATTTACGAATTTACGAATTTACGAATTTACGAATTTACGAATTTACGAATTTACGAATTTACGAATTTACGAATTTACGAATTTACGAATTTACGAATTTACGAATTTACGAATTTACGAATTTACGAATTTACGAATTTACGAATTTACGAATTTACGAATTTACGAATTTACGAATTTACGAATTTACGAATTTACGAATTTACGAATTTACGAATTTACGAATTTACGAATTTACGAATTTACGAATTTACGAATTTACGAATTTACGAATTTACGAATTTACGAATTTACGAATTTACGAATTTACGAATTTACGAATTTACGAATTTACGAATTTACGAATTTACGAATTTACGAATTTACGAATTTACGAATTTACGAATTTACGAATTTACGAATTTACGAATTTACGAATTTACGAATTTACGAATTTACGAATTTACGAATTTACGAATTTACGAATTTACGAATTTACGAATTTACGAATTTACGAATTTACGAATTTACGAATTTACGAATTTACGAATTTACGAATTTACGAATTTACGAATTTACGAATTTACGAATTTACGAATTTACGAATTTACGAATTTACGAATTTACGAATTTACGAATTTACGAATTTACGAATTTACGAATTTACGAATTTACGAATTTACGAATTTACGAATTTACGAATTTACGAATTTACGAATTTACGAATTTACGAATTTACGAATTTACGAATTTACGAATTTACGAATTTACGAATTTATGAATTTATGAATTTATGAATTTATGAATTTATGAATTTATGAATTTATGAATTTATGAATTTATGAATTTATGAATTTATGAATTTATGAATTTATGAATTTATGAATTTATGAATTTATGAATTTATGAATTTATGAATTTATGAATTTATGAATTTATGAATTTATGAATTTATGAATTTATGAATTTATGAATTTATGAATTTATGAATTTATGAATTTATGAATTTATGAATTTATGAATTTATGAATTTATGAATTTATGAATTTATGAATTTATGAATTTATGAATTTATGAATTTATGAATTTATGAATTTATGAATTTATGAATTTATGAATTTACGAATTTACGAATTTACGAATTTACGAATTTACGAATTTACGAATTTACGAATTTACGAATTTACGAATTTACGAATTTACGAATTTACGAATTTACGAATTTACGAATTTACGAATTTACGAATTTACGAATTTACGAATTTACGAATTTACGAATTTACGAATTTACGAATTTACGAATTTACGAATTTACGAATTTACGAATTTACGAATTTACGAATTTACGAATTTACGAATTTACGAATTTACGAATTTACGAATTTACGAATTTACGAATTTACGAATTTACGAATTTACGAATTTACGAATTTACGAATTTACGAATTTACGAATTTACGAATTTACGAATTTACGAATTTACGAATTTACGAATTTACGAATTTACGAATTTACGAATTTACGAATTTACGAATTTACGAATTTACGAATTTACGAATTTACGAATTTACGAATTTACGAATTTACGAATTTACGAATTTACGAATTTACGAATTTACGAATTTACGAATTTACGAATTTACGAATTTACGAATTTACGAATTTACGAATTTACGAATTTACGAATTTACGAATTTACGAATTTACGAATTTACGAATTTACGAATTTACGAATTTACGAATTTACGAATTTACGAATTTACGAATTTACGAATTTACGAATTTACGAATTTACGAATTTACGAATTTACGAATTTACGAATTTACGAATTTACGAATTTACGAATTTACGAATTTACGAATTTACGAATTTACGAATTTACGAATTTACGAATTTACGAATTTACGAATTTACGAATTTACGAATTTACGAATTTACGAATTTACGAATTTACGAATTTACGAATTTACGAATTTACGAATTTACGAATTTACGAATTTACGAATTTACGAATTTACGAATTTACGAATTTACGAATTTACGAATTTACGAATTTACGAATTTACGAATTTACGAATTTACGAATTTACGAATTTACGAATTTACGAATTTACGAATTTACGAATTTACGAATTTACGAATTTACGAATTTACGAATTTACGAATTTACGAATTTACGAATTTACGAATTTACGAATTTACGAATTTACGAATTTACGAATTTACGAATTTACGAATTTACGAATTTACGAATTTACGAATTTACGAATTTACGAATTTATGAATTTATGAATTTATGAATTTATGAATTTATGAATTTATGAATTTATGAATTTATGAATTTATGAATTTATGAATTTATGAATTTATGAATTTATGAATTTATGAATTTATGAATTTATGAATTTATGAATTTATGAATTTATGAATTTATGAATTTATGAATTTATGAATTTATGAATTTATGAATTTATGAATTTATGAATTTATGAATTTATGAATTTATGAATTTATGAATTTATGAATTTATGAATTTATGAATTTATGAATTTATGAATTTATGAATTTATGAATTTATGAATTTATGAATTTATGAATTTATGAATTTATGAATTTATGAATTTATGAATTTATGAATTTATGAATTTATGAATTTATGAATTTATGAATTTATGAATTTATGAATTTATGAATTTATGAATTTATGAATTTATGAATTTATGAATTTATGAATTTATGAATTTATGAATTTATGAATTTATGAATTTATGAATTTATGAATTTATGAATTTATGAATTTATGAATTTATGAATTTATGAATTTATGAATTTATGAATTTATGAATTTATGAATTTATGAATTTATGAATTTATGAATTTATGAATTTATGAATTTATGAATTTATGAATTTATGAATTTATGAATTTATGAATTTATGAATTTATGAATTTATGAATTTATGAATTTATGAATTTATGAATTTATGAATTTATGAATTTATGAATTTATGAATTTATGAATTTATGAATTTATGAATTTATGAATTTATGAATTTATGAATTTATGAATTTATGAATTTATGAATTTATGAATTTATAAATTTATGAATTTATGAATTTATGAATTTATAAATTTATGAATTTATAAATTTATGAATTTATGAATTTATGAATTTATGAATTTATGAATTTATGAATTTATGAATTTATGAATTTATGAATTTATGAATTTATGAATTTATGAATTTATGAATTTATGAATTTATGAATTTATGAATTTATGAATTTATGAATTTATGAATTTATGAATTTATGAATTTATGAATTTATGAATTTATGAATTTATGAATTTATGAATTTATGAATTTATGAATTTATGAATTTATGAATTTATGAATTTATGAATTTATGAATTTATGAATTTATGAATTTATGAATTTATGAATTTATGAATTTATGAATTTATGAATTTATGAATTTATGAATTTATGAATTTATGAATTTATGAATTTATGAATTTATGAATTTATGAATTTATGAATTTATGAATTTATGAATTTATGAATTTATGAATTTATGAATTTATGAATTTATGAATTTATGAATTTATGAATTTATGAATTTATGAATTTATGAATTTATGAATTTATGAATTTATGAATTTATGAATTTATGAATTTATGAATTTATGAATTTATGAATTTATGAATTTATGAATTTATGAATTTATGAATTTATGAATTTATGAATTTATGAATTTATGAATTTATGAATTTATGAATTTATGAATTTATGAATTTATGAATTTATGAATTTATGAATTTATGAATTTATGAATTTATGAATTTATGAATTTATGAATTTATGAATTTATGAATTTATGAATTTATGAATTTATGAATTTATGAATTTATGAATTTATGAATTTATGAATTTATGAATTTATGAATTTATGAATTTATGAATTTATGAATTTATGAATTTATGAATTTATGAATTTATGAATTTATGAATTTATGAATTTATGAATTTATGAATTTATGAATTTATGAATTTATGAATTTATGAATTTATGAATTTATGAATTTATGAATTTATGAATTTATGAATTTATGAATTTATGAATTTATGAATTTATGAATTTATGAATTTATGAATTTATGAATTTATGAATTTATGAATTTATGAATTTACGAATTTACGAATTTACGAATTTACGAATTTACGAATTTACGAATTTACGAATTTACGAATTTACGAATTTACGAATTTACGAATTTACGAATTTACGAATTTACGAATTTACGAATTTACGAATTTACGAATTTACAAATTTACGAATTTACGAATTTACGAATTTACGAATTTACGAATTTACGAATTTACGAATTTACGAATTTACGAATTTACGAATTTACGAATTTACGAATTTACGAATTTACGAATTTACGAATTTACGAATTTACGAATTTACGAATTTACGAATTTACGAATTTACGAATTTACGAATTTACGAATTTACGAATTTACGAATTTACGAATTTACGAATTTACGAATTTACGAATTTATGAATTTATGAATTTATGAATTTATGAATTTATGAATTTATGAATTTATGAATTTATGAATTTATGAATTTATGAATTTATGAATTTATGAATTTATGAATTTATGAATTTATGAATTTATGAATTTATGAATTTATGAATTTATGAATTTATGAATTTATGAATTTATGAATTTATGAATTTATGAATTTATGAATTTATGAATTTATGAATTTATGAATTTATGAATTTATGAATTTATGAATTTATGAATTTATGAATTTATGAATTTATGAATTTATGAATTTATGAATTTATGAATTTATGAATTTATGAATTTATGAATTTATGAATTTATGAATTTATGAATTTATGAATTTATGAATTTATGAATTTATGAATTTATGAATTTATGAATTTATGAATTTATGAATTTATGAATTTATGAATTTATGAATTTATGAATTTATGAATTTATGAATTTATGAATTTATGAATTTATGAATTTATGAATTTATGAATTTATGAATTTATGAATTTATGAATTTATGAATTTATAAATTTATGAATTTATGAATTTATGAATTTATAAATTTATGAATTTATGAATTTATGAATTTATGAATTTATGAATTTATGAATTTATGAATTTATGAATTTATGAATTTATGAATTTATGAATTTATGAATTTATGAATTTATGAATTTATGAATTTATGAATTTATGAATTTATGAATTTATGAATTTATGAATTTATGAATTTATGAATTTATGAATTTATGAATTTATGAATTTATGAATTTATGAATTTATGAATTTATGAATTTATGAATTTATGAATTTATGAATTTATGAATTTATGAATTTATGAATTTATGAATTTATGAATTTATGAATTTATGAATTTATGAATTTATGAATTTATGAATTTATGAATTTATGAATTTATGAATTTATGAATTTATGAATTTATGAATTTATGAATTTATGAATTTATGAATTTATGAATTTATGAATTTATGAATTTATGAATTTATGAATTTATGAATTTATGAATTTATGAATTTATGAATTTATGAATTTATGAATTTATGAATTTATGAATTTATGAATTTATGAATTTATGAATTTATGAATTTATGAATTTATGAATTTATGAATTTATGAATTTATGAATTTATGAATTTATGAATTTATGAATTTATGAATTTATGAATTTATGAATTTATGAATTTATGAATTTATGAATTTATGAATTTATGAATTTATGAATTTATGAATTTATGAATTTATGAATTTATGAATTTATGAATTTATGAATTTATGAATTTATGAATTTATGAATTTATGAATTTATGAATTTATGAATTTATGAATTTATGAATTTATGAATTTATGAATTTATGAATTTATGAATTTATGAATTTATGAATTTATGAATTTATGAATTTATGAATTTATGAATTTATGAATTTATGAATTTATGAATTTATGAATTTATGAATTTATGAATTTATGAATTTATGAATTTATGAATTTATGAATTTATGAATTTATGAATTTATGAATTTATGAATTTACGAATTTACGAATTTACGAATTTACGAATTTACGAATTTACGAATTTACGAATTTACGAATTTACGAATTTACGAATTTACGAATTTACGAATTTACGAATTTACGAATTTACGAATTTACGAATTTACGAATTTACGAATTTACGAATTTACGAATTTACGAATTTACGAATTTACGAATTTACGAATTTACGAATTTACGAATTTACGAATTTACGAATTTACGAATTTACGAATTTACGAATTTACGAATTTACGAATTTACGAATTTACGAATTTACGAATTTACGAATTTACGAATTTACGAATTTACGAATTTACGAATTTACGAATTTACGAATTTACGAATTTATGAATTTATGAATTTATGAATTTATGAATTTATGAATTTATGAATTTATGAATTTATGAATTTATGAATTTATGAATTTATGAATTTATGAATTTATGAATTTATGAATTTATGAATTTATGAATTTATGAATTTATGAATTTATGAATTTATGAATTTATGAATTTATGAATTTATGAATTTATGAATTTATGAATTTATGAATTTATGAATTTATGAATTTATGAATTTATGAATTTATGAATTTATGAATTTATGAATTTATGAATTTATGAATTTATGAATTTATGAATTTATGAATTTATGAATTTATGAATTTATGAATTTATGAATTTATGAATTTATGAATTTATGAATTTATGAATTTATGAATTTATGAATTTATGAATTTATGAATTTATGAATTTATGAATTTATGAATTTATGAATTTATGAATTTATGAATTTATGAATTTATGAATTTATGAATTTATGAATTTATGAATTTATGAATTTATGAATTTATGAATTTATGAATTTATGAATTTATGAATTTATGAATTTATGAATTTATGAATTTATGAATTTATGAATTTATGAATTTATGAATTTATGAATTTATGAATTTATGAATTTATGAATTTATGAATTTATGAATTTATGAATTTATGAATTTATTAATTTATGAATTTATTAATTTATTAATTTATTAATTTATTAATTTATTAATTTATTAATTTATTAATTTATTAATTTATTAATTTATTAATTTATTAATTTATTAATTTATTAATTTATTAATTTATTAAAATATTAATTTACTAATTTATTAAATTATTAATGTATTTATGTATATACTTATTTATTTAGTTATTTATTTATTTATTTAATTATTTATTTATTTTTTATTTATTTAATTATTTATTTATTTATTCATTTATAAATAAATAAATATATCCTCAAGGCCATTGCGGAGGGTGCCAATTATTGTATCGTACTAATTTTTAAATTACATAATCATACAGCATGAGTCAGAAAAGTCAAGGAGAGTGTGTGGGCAGTTTGGGTGGGTATTTTGCGTGGGCATGTTGCGTGGGCAGTTTGAGTGGGCATGTTGCGCGGGTAGTTTGGGTGGGCATGTTGCGTAAGCATGTTGCGTGGGCAGTTTGGGTGGGCATGTTGCGTGGGCAGTTTACGTGGGCAGTTTGGGTGGGCATGTTGCGTGGGTAGTTTGGGTGGGCATGTTGCGTGGGCAGTTTGGGTGGCCATGTTGCGTTGGCATGTTGCGTGGGCAGTTTGGGTGGGCATGTTGCGTGGGCAGTTTGGGTGGGCAGTTTAGGTGGGCATGTTGCGTCAGCAATTTGGGTGGGCATGTTGCGTGTGCAGTTTGGGTGGGCATATTGCGTGGGCAGTTTGAGTGGGCATGTTGCGTGGGCAGTTTGGGTTGGCATGTTGCGTGGGCAGTTTGGGTGGGCATGTTGCGTGGGCAGTTTGGATGGGCATGTTGCGTGGGCATGTTGCGTGGGCAGTTTGAGTGGGCAGTTTGAGTGGGCATGTTGCGTGAGCAGTTTGGGTGGGCATGTGGCGTGGGCATCATAAACCACTATCGGCGGAGCCCTAGGGAAAACTCGGCGAAGCCGAGGTTACGCTAGTCTTAATACTAAAAGATCAAACCCCCCAAAATTCATCACGACGATCGGGAAATTTTTGAACAAAGCTACAACTGAAACGGTTTTAACGATTTAGATGGAATTTGCATTAAATTTTAGAGAATAAATCAACTTAGTGCTTTTGATATGTACCTTATTTTTAATGTGCATAGTTTTTGTAGAAAAAAATATTAACTGGTCAAAATTCTTACATTAAAACAATGGATCGCAGTGTTCTGTAATGATGTCAAATGTACAAAATCAGAGAATACAGGCTAATTATTTGAATTGATTCGGCATGAAAATTTATAAGAAAGTCTAATAAAGCTATGTGTCATTTTGAATCCATTTTAAATACATTAAATTTATTGTATTTGATTATTTTAAATAAAAATTATTTATTTTTGTACCTCTCTGCTTATTTATTATTATTATTATTTATTATTATTATTATAATTATTATTATTATTATCATCAGATATAATTTTTTATGTTCTTTTATTATTATTATTATTTTAATAAATATTTACCTATACCTGACTTCATTCATTTCATATTAATTACGAATTTTATAACAAAATTACATTTTTTCACAAAATTATTATTTATTATTATTTTGTATCTCTATTTATCATATTACATAGTTTTAAACAATATTATACAATTTTGTATGAATAAAATTTAAACTGTTCCACACATTTTGGAACATATCGCCAATATGACTTATTATACATCAAAACGGACTGCTTTTTACCTATCTATGACTTGAAACGATTATCATATTTTTTAAATCACACATTTGCGACTTAAAAAGCCGTTTTACATCCTAATGCTAAAAGGTCAAGCCCCCCAAAATTCATCACGACGATCGGGAAATTTTTGATCAAAGCTAAAACTGAAACGGTTTCAGCGATTTTAATGGAATTTGTTTTAAATAGTAGTGAATAAAACAACTTAATGCCTTTTATATGTATCTAATTTTTACTGTGCATAGTTTTTGTGGAAAAAATTATTAACTGGTCAAAATTCTTACATTAAAACAATGGAACGCAGTGTTCTGTGTTGATGTCAAGGTATATACATAGGTATACAAAAAAAAAAAGTCCACGAAAAATTACTGTTGCCTACTTCACACTGTATATACGTTTTACAATCAATACTAAATCTTAGTGAAAATCGTACATGCTGATTCACTTTATAAGTAATACATTATTTTCATGTACAATATATAAAAATTAAAAAACAAACATCGCATCATATCTGACGGAAGTTATTCAATGTTTCACTGTGTTTCTGCATCTACACTCATTTCACAAGTCCCAACATTCAAACACTCTTTGTCTGCGATTCAAACATCGCGGTTTATATTTAACGGTTTCATAGTTCAGCGTATCACGCAACGCAGTCGCTAGCGCAAGCGTACTGGGACATGTAGGGAGTGGCAGTGGCTTCCCGCTTGACGAGGGCGAGTAAGTCTGCGACAAACCGTGCAAGAGTGAACGTGCAGCAGCACGAGCAAGCAATCCTTGTACAAATTAACAAACATTATATATTTAAGTGAATGTATTGTATACTAATTAAATAAACAACATTATATAACCAAACTTCAATGTGTACTTTTGTTGTAAGAGTGAGAAAGTGAATAACTTCAGTTAACCGCAAACATTTTGGTCCTTCGAACTGGATATCAGTGCTAGATACAAGTGCACAATCGAGTGAAAACACAACAAATAGACGCAGCAACACGCCGTCGAAAATACAACGAAGGTACACAAGGTCAAAACAACAAGACGCAGCAACACGCCGTCGACATAACGCAGGTACACACGTGCATAACAACAAGGTAAGTGAGTCATCCATTCTTATTCCTATTCAAATCAAACCTATTTGTGTTCTCCTTCATTCAAAATGCCAAATGAGAATGTTATTTTACAACAATTAATTTTCAAACACGGCCAAGTTAAAGCGCAATTAACACGGTTTCGAACATATGTAACTTCACAACAAGAGCAACCAAATCAAACGGTTGAACATTTACAAACACGCCTAGAAAAAGCATTAGAACTATGGGATCGATTTGAAAACGTGCAGGGACAAATTGAAGAGCATGATACAGCTGAAGAGCAAAATCGAGAAAGACTAGCATTTGAAGGGTCATATTTCGATACAATCGCGTTAGCAAAGCAAGTGCTAGCACAGCATCGGTCAGCCAATCATCCCGTGGTAAACAAAACACAACATGGCGACAGTGAACAGCATTCAGCACAAGTAAAGTTACCAGTCATCACATTGCCCACATTCAGCGGTGCTTATGACGAATGGTTACATTTTCATGATATGTTTCAATCATTAATTCACAACAATCAGTCACTATCAGCCGTTCAACGTTTTCAATATTTGAAATCTGCAGTGAGCGGTGAAGCAGCACAAGTCATTGATTCATTATCGATCTCAGACGCGAATTATACAACAGCATGGCAATTATTACAAGAGCGTTACGACAATCAAAAATTAATAATCAACAATCATGTCACTGCATTGTTCGAACTTCCCAGCATTCCCAGGGAATCGCATGTAGCTATAAGACAATTAATAGATCATACACAGAAACATCTTCGCGCTTTAAAAACGTTAGAACAACCAACCGAACATTGGGATACTTTGCTCATACATCTAATAGTAAAAAAATTAGATTACACATCAAAACGTGAATGGGAAGCAAGCATTAAAAATGTCAAGAGCCCTACTCTAAAGCAATTAATGGATTGTTTAAAAGGTAGAGCACAAGTTTTGGAGAACATTCAATCGACAAGTAATACTGCAACACTCAAGCAGCCACAACATAAACAATCATCCAATACAAACAAACAAAATTCTATGGGAATAAAATCACATTTAGTTACAAATAATCCAGCAAAATGCATGCATTGTAAAGGAAATCATGCTGTATACAAATGTGGAGATTTTTTAAAATTATCAATTAATGACAGAATAACTGAAGTCAAAAAACAAAAGGCGTGCATTAATTGTTTTAAATCAGGACACTACGCGCTAGATTGCAACGCAGGAAGTTGTCGCATCTGCAAAGGAAAACATAATACACTGTTGCATGGTGAAACGACAAACACACGGAGCAACTCGAATGATAGCAACACAGATGAAGCCAGCACAACAAGCATCTCGACAAGCATGCACTGTGTTCGGCCAACAAATCAAATTTTACTGTCAACAGCAAAGATTTTATTAATCGATCGCAATGGTAAATCACACGTATTTAGAGCTCTTTTAGACTCTGGTTCACAGAGTAATTTTATTACACAAGATGCATGCAAACGCTTACAATTAGCGTGCAGTCAAATCAACATACCCGTGATTGGTATTAATCAATTAAAAACAAACATATCGTTACAAACAAAGGTTACGATGAAATCAAGATTCGGTTCATTCCAGGAAAATATCACATGTTTAGTACTTTCACATATCACAGATGACTTACCAAATGTTAAAATAACAGCATCAGATTTAAAAATTCCAGAAAATATAACTTTAGCAGATCCAGACTTCAACATCCCATGCAAAATAGACTTATTATTGGGGGCTGAATTGTTTTGGAATTTGTTATGCGTAGGACAGTTTAAAACAGCAAAAAACCAACCAACATTCCAGAAAACATTGCTTGGGTGGGTAATAGCAGGTCCAATTCAAACTACGCAAGTACAGGCAACCAAAATAAGTGTGAATTTAAGTTTACAGCATCAATTAGAGAAATTTTGGGAACTAGAAACGGTGGAAAATCGAGCTATGCAATCACCAACTGATATAATATGTGAAAACCATTTCAAGGACACATTGAAAATCAGAGAAGACGGACGATACATAGTCAACATACCGTTCCGCAAAGAAGCAACCAATTTAGGAGAGTCAAGGTCACAAGCAGTGCAAAGATTAAATGCAATGGAAAAGAGATTTAACAGAGATAAAAATTTAAAGGAACAATATATAAAGTTTATGCAAGAATATGAAGAAATGGGTCATATGACACCAATGTCAAGTGATGATCAGTCAACATCTCATTATCATTTACCACATCATGCGGTCATAAAAAATACAAGTGATACCACTAAATTGCGAGTTGTCTTTGATGCATCCTGCAAGACAAATAATGGAGTATCACTGAATGATATCATGCATATTGGACCAACCATACAAGAAGATTTGTTGTCAATAATTTTACGTCTCAGAATTCACAACTATGTCATAACAGCAGACATAGCTAAAATGTACAGACAGGTATACATTGATGAAAAACAACAAAATCTACAGAGAATCGTTTGGCGTAAAGACGAAAACGAACCAATTCAATCATATCAGCTGACGACTGTCACATACGGTACAGCAGCTGCACCCTTTCTAGCTATTCGCAGTTTACACGAAGTAGCTAATGAACATGAAAGCTGGTATCCACAGGCAAGTAAGACTATACGCAAGGATTTCTACGTGGATGACTTAATAACGGGAGCAACGACAATAGAAGAAACAAAACAATTGGCAAATGATTTAATGCACATTTTGAAAACCAGAGGTTTTGAGTTACGTCAATGGACTTCTAACAATAATGACATCTTACAAGAACTAGCAAATTCTAAAACAGATACACCACATGCATTTATTTCAGAAAATGAAGAAAAAAGAACTCTTGGCTTGTTATGGAATCCGAGGACAGATACATTTCAATATAAGGTTCAAACAGAATCACACGGCAACAGGACAACAAAAAGAACTATTTTGTCAACAATTTCAAAATTATTTGACCCACTAGGTCTAGTAGGCCCTACTATAATTATAGCGAAAACAATTCTGCAACAGTTATGGCAACTAAAGTTGGATTGGGACGAATCAGTACCTATCAAATTACACACAATGTGGACAGAGTTCTATAAAAATCTTCATGAACTCAACAAACTAAACATACCACGTCATGTTCTATGCATACAACCTGTAGACATTCAACTACACGGCTTTGCAGACGCCTCAACGTTGGCATATGGAGCATGTTTGTACGTCAGGTCGACAGACTCTGAAGGTAATGTCAAGGTACAGTTAGCAACAGCAAAATCAAGGGTAGCTCCTCTTAAAAGTGTATCATTACCACGACTAGAATTGTGCGCGGCATTATTATTAGCCCAATTAGTAAAAAAATATCAAGAAGCTACTAATCTAAATTTTACAAAATGTTTTTATTGGAGCGATTCTACAGTAACCCTCGCATGGATTAATGGAATGCCCAATCAATGGAAAACATTTGTGAGTAACAGAGTTGGTGAAATCCAAGAACTAACTACAGATGGACACTGGAACCATGTATCCAGCTCCGAGAATCCAGCAGATATCATTTCGCGAGGAGTAACAGCGGATAAATTAATCAACCATTCTATATGGTGGCACGGACCGCATTGGTTAGAAACAAACCAATGGCCGACACCACATAAGACACTGGAAACAGCGGAAGAAGCAAAATCAAATATTTTGTCACTAGCAGCAGTAAGCACAGAAGAAATGAAAGTTTTATCAAAGTTTTCAAAATGGACCAAGCTTCAAAGAACAATGGCATATTGTTTACGATTTTATTACAACTTGAAAAACACGAAAAAACGAACAAAGGAATTGACAGTTGAAGAACTTGAAGAGGCAACATTAAAAAATTTATACGTCATTCAAAATGAATGTTTTTCACAAGAAATTCAAGATCTGCAGAAAACAGTCTCTACAAAAAGCAAACTTTTACAACTAAGCCCATATCTAGATGAGCAAGGATTAATTCGAGTTGGAGGAAGAATAAGATATGCAAATGTGACCAATGATCAAAAACATCCCATAATATTACCAAAGGGACATCATGTGACATATTTGATCATTCAACAAGAACATCTGAAATTACATCACTGTAGTCATGAACAATTGTTAGCAGCAATTAGACACAAATTTTGGCCATTGTCTGGAAGACAAATGGTAAAAAACATAACAAGAAAGTGTTTACAATGTTTCAAGGTCAAACCAAGGAAGATTCAGCATATGATGGGAGACTTACCAGAAGCTAGAATAGTTGCAGCATCAAGACCATTCACAATCACAGGGGTGGATTATGCTGGTCCTGTGCAAATACGAGAAGGGCGACGTCGAGGTAAACCGATCACTACAAAGGGATACATATGCGTCTTTGTATGCTTCAATACCAAGGCTATCCACATTGAATTAGTCACCAATCTCACCTCAGACTGTTTCATAGCAGCATTACGTCGGTTCATCTCTAGAAGAGGATTTTGCCATACCTTATATTCTGACAATGGCACCAACTTTGTTGGCGCTAATGCAAAACTCAAGGAATTATACGAATTTTTAGAGAAAAATGACGATTCTATAAAGTCAAATTTAGCGATGCGCAAGATAAATTGGAAATTCATTCCACCCAAAGCCCCACATTTTGGCGGACTGTGGGAAGCGTCAGTAAAGGCAGTAAAAACACATTTATATAGAATCATTCAAAATTCTATGCTAACCTTTGAGGAATATGATACTTTGTTAGTTGAAATTGAAGGCATTTTAAATTCCAGACCCCTCACACCACTCTCAACTAACCCAAATGACCTAGTTCCGTTAACACCAGCTCATTTCCTCATCGGCGACTCACTTATTGACCCAGTAGACAAGTCATATGTCAACGTTCCTGAAAATCGCCTCAACCAGTGGCAGAAAATATCTTCACCAGCTCCAAGTACGAGCGAAATGGCATACCAAAACACCCAACGTCGAAGTAGGGACATTAACCCTGCTCATCGAGGACAACTTACCACCCCTCCGATGGATCACCGGGCGAATTGTGGCAATCCATCCAGGAAAAGACAATGTAGTGCGGGTAGTGACAGTGAAAACCGGGAGTGGTACATACAAAAGGCCTGTTTCTAAATTATGTCCGTTACCGATCGAAATCTAAAAATTAGTGAAATAGCAGTGTAATTTTATTAAAGACTCAGAAGTCTTCAAGGTGGGCGGGATGTCTGCGATTCAAACATCGCGGTTTATATTTAACGGTTTCATAGTTCAGCGTATCACGCAACGCAGTCGCTAGCGCAAGCGTACTGGGACATGTAGGGAGTGGCAGTGGCTTCCCGCTTGACGAGGGCGAGTAAGTCTGCGACAAACCGTGCAAGAGTGAACGTGCAGCAGCACGAGCAAGCAATCCTTGTACAAATTAACAAACATTATATATTTAAGTGAATGTATTGTATACTAATTAAATAAACAACATTATATAACCAAACTTCAATGTGTACTTTTGTTGTAAGAGTGAGAAAGTGAATAACTTCAGTTAACCGCAAACACTCTTAATATGGAGTAATAAATTCTAATTTTGAAGAACATTATCTAAATAATTGTTTCATTACCTTACATATACAAATTTAATCTGAAAATCATTTTAAAATTCTATTTGTATTTCATCAATTATATTACATCATCATATAAGCAAAATACGTGTTTTCATAATTTATTTCTATTTAATTAAGTTTATTTTCATACATTACATTTTACACAATAAGTTATCACCCCAAGAACACACTTACCTGGATTGTACAATTTGCGTAGTGAGACTGATATATCCATCTTTAGCGCCATCTTTTGTTCGTCTGGGAACTATTTTAACGTGACAATTTTTTAAATTAAATCAATATTCTGCTACAATACTAGTACTTATTATAATAATTACCGTATACTGAGAATATAACTATTATGTATTTTGCGTTTCTCTACTCTAATGTATGTATTTTCAATAATTTCCTAATAAATTTTAATTTTCACTCAGATGGCGCCGTCCTCTATCGGCAGTATAATAATTCACATATAAACTTAAATTTCTATATTTTCTATTATATTATATGATAATATTGATATAATAAGTGTTTAACAATTTGTTCAGATTTATTTATAAAAGTCAAACTGGAAACGTCAAATGTAATTTATTGTATTGTTAAACTTAAGAATAACAACATGTGATAAATACGGAAATCATGTAGATAAACATTTTTTTAGTGTATTGAACTATAACAGATCATAATAGATATTTAATTAATACAATAATATGTATAAAGGTGTGCAACGAATGCGAAACATGGGAGTTTAATTAGAATATTTGTAGTCCTAGATACTTAGAAAATAAAATGACATTATCGCCAGATATCATATAGCCATGGAAATAAAAATACGAAAGAAAATATCAATTAAGATCATAATATTTGAATATTTATTTCTGAACTATAGCAATGTAGACAGAATGATTACAACAATTAACATCAATAATACTGAACTGTAAAAATGAGATCTTGTTTTATTTCCATGGATAGGATATCTGATTTTCGAAAAAATTTAACCCCTAAATGGCAACATTACCTGCTGAACTTATATAATATAATAATGACCTAGGAGAATACCCCAGAATGCTGGTCAAATATTCATACTTTTTTAATATACAAGAAAGGAGATAGTTCTGACCCCCTAAATTACAGAGGAATTGCGCTCATAAATTCAATTTCTAAACTATTTACCCAAATCATTTACCATAGAATACAAAGTTGGTGTGAAGAAAACAATATACTAAATGAATGTCAGTCAGGATTTAGACCAAATAGAGGAACGATGGACAACATATTTTCTTTAACGTCTGCTGCACACTTACAACTAAGATTAAAAAGACATAACGCGTTTGCTATCTTTATAGATTTTTGAAGAGCGTTTGACTCTGTTAACCAAAATATTTTGTGGCACAAATTATATACATTTGGAATTTCAACAAAATTAATAAGAATTATGCAACAGCTATACAGAAACGCAAATTTAAAAATTAAATTAAATGATAACTTTTCATCACCCATATTAGTCACACAAGGTGTTCTTCAAGGTGAAATTCTCTCACCACTTCTGTTTGCCCTATTTATTAACGACTTATGGACACACTTAGAAAATGCGGGGGTTAGAGGAATAAATATTGATGGTCGCAACGATGTGCTGTTATTAGCATACGCAGACGACTTAGTTCTTCTTTGTAATTCTTCTGTAGACGTTAGAAAAAAATTAAATATCTTATATTAGTACTGCACTAAATCAACTCGAAATAAATGTCAATAAAACCAAAATCTTGCAATTTTTTAAAGGCAGGCCAATAGCAATTAACTCCCCTTTCATTTAAAACAACGCACCAATAGAAACTGTAAAAAAGTTTAATTATCTCGGTGTAGTGTTTTCCTCATCATCCAAATTTAACAACGCCGTAAACGAAAACTATAAAAAAAACGGTTATTGCTACCCAAAACGTGAAAAATATACTTCATAAAGGCAAATCTGAAGGTTGGGAAGAAAAATCAGAATTATTAAAATCTATAATAAATGCAACCGCTCTCTATGGGGCAGAAATATGGGGCCCAACCCAAGAACTCTCACTAGAGAAATGCCAATTACAATATATGAAAAGTATACTCCGTCTATCAAGAAATACGCCAAATAACTACGTTAGGTTAGAAACAGGCATTTGTCACTTGGCAGTCGCTCAGTGGAAAAGAGTTTTAGGCTGGTGGGCGAAAATACAAAAAATGGACGACCAAAGATTACCCAAAATAATTTACAACAGATTGATTGAGCTGGACAATTGGGAATTGAATAACATCGAGTATAACTGGAGCTCACAGGTAAAAAAATTTCTGTATGATCTAGGTTATGAAAATGTGTGGCAAAGCCAAGTAATTAATAAAAAACAAATAGACGAAATTTTAACAACTTATAAACAAACCTTGTTAAATAAGGACCTAGAAAATCTCACGCGCTCTTCTTTTAATTCTTTTTACAAAACATTAAAAACTAATCCAGGAACAGAAAATTACTTAAAATTAAAAATGCCCATTGTTAAAATTCAAATATTTTGCAAAATTAGGCTATCAAATAAGCATGCCATTAAGATATCCTACAAAAATATAAAATATAATATAAATAGCACTGAATTATGTACAATTTGCAACAAACAAAAGCTTGAGAATTTGTTTCATTTCCTCATAGAATGTCCTATCTACCAGAACATACGAGAGTCATTTCTTGCCAAATATAATATTAAAAATATGACAGAATCGGATTTCTTTTACCTTTTCAACAATCCGAATCCGGACAAAATTAATTCTATATTTTACTATACCATAAATGCACTTAAAATTAGAAGCTTCTGCATTAATGAGTAATATTCACAATGGCTTTGCACCAACTACTTCTTCAATGATTTAAATTATTATTAATATTATTACTAAAAAAAAAATCTTGCATATTCAACTAATGTTATTGTATAATGAATATTTCCACATAATTAATTATTAATTGTTATACATTTTGGTCTTTTCTTTCTTAATCAAAAGTTATTTATTATTGGGTATACAGATGTATATATTTATTTGTCTTTTTTATGTATTTGGAAAAAAAAACTAATGTGTTTTATGCATATTCAACTAATGTTAATGCATAATGATTATGTGGACATAATTAATTACTAATTGTTATATACTTTGGTCTTTACTTAGTTAATTTAAAGCGATTTAGTAATGGGTATATTATGTTCAAATAATGTTAATTTATATTTATTATGTGCACATACATAATTAATTATTAATTGTTATATATTTTGGCTTTTTCTTACTTAACTTAAAACCATTTAGTAATGGGTATACAGATGTATATAATTATTTGTCATTTTTTTTATGTAATTTGGGAAAAAAATAAGGTGTTTTCTGTATGTTTAAATAATGTTATTTTGTAATGATTGCATAATTAAGTATTGTTATATAACTTGGTCTTTTCTTATTTAATTTAAAGTCATTTGGTAATGGATACACAGATATGCATATATGTACGTACGTATTTGTCTTTTTATGTAATTTGGAAAAATACTGTGTTTAATGTGTTTAAATAATGCTAATTTATAATGATCATGTGTTGTCAACCCCTTGTATGAGACCTTTTCCCGATGGCAAGGTAATTAAAATAAATAATAAAATAAAATATTCTAAGAGGACAAATTTAAATAGCTCGATCGGCTTTTGTTTTTGGTCAAAATTCAGATTTTTTTGAGAGAAGAGATTTTTGATATCTGAGAAAAATGTTAACGTTGCATTATTCGTGAATTGTGTGTACTAGTAAACAACTAAAAATATATATATATATATATATATATATATATATATATATATATATATATATATATATATATATATATATATATATATAAGAGCCCTAGGGGAAACTCGAAGGTTAGAGTAGCTTTCTATAGTTCATGGTATGATAAAGAGAACTGAAAGAAATTGTAATCAGGAACAATATGAAACATATTTTGCAAAATTTTTCAAGTTGTAAAAGTTGTAATACTGTAAAGTCGACCAATTACGTACCAGCTAAATCTCAATAACAATTTATTTTAGACAACAATATTTGTTGGTTATCATAAATGACGTTTAATTTGCAAAAAGTGGAATAGCACTTACATATTTAGATATGCATGTTGCTTTCACTAATCAAGTACACGCCATGCATTTGATTTACACAGAAGTCCGCCAAACAGTTGCCATTAATAAAAAAATGTCTTATCCATTTTCCGTCTCTGACTTCAAACCTTCAAAAATGACAAGTGTTGTCTTCACTCAAACTACTCTAATTTTTAAATAATTTTTTTGTTCAAATAAATAATTTTTATTAGTCCATCTTGAACTAGTTTTACAACTGTAACACCAACAAGAACATTAGAAAAGAAATTATTGCAGATTACGACAGTTTGAGTCGGCAGTATGAGTATGCAGTTTAAGGATTTATTAACCCAAAATAATATTTTAAATATTATTTTTAAAATATCTCCAGTTCAAAACGTATTTTTTTGATTAAATTTGCACTGAACATTTATAACAGGATAAGGAATAAAATATGTGAAAATTAAGAAAAACGACCTTCGGGAACAATTTTAAAAATCCAAAAAACCTACTTTTTTCACACATTTTAATGCTTTTCTTCTATACTAAACCTACAATTTTGTTCATACTTTAATATGTTTTGAAGAATATTGTTATACATAACATATAAAAAAAAATCGAAAATTAAACTTCGAGAACATATTTAAAAAAAATAAAAAGTTTAATTTTATTTTTTTTCTTAAGTGTGTGAAGTGTTATTTCTAAAAATAAATTACTGTTACGTACTGTACACATTTCTACATTTTTCAGGTAAGTATTTTAAATATTGATCGTTTAATACAGAAGATATTTGTAATTAAATCAAAATCGGTAAGTATTTTCATGAAGTATAAGTCAGTGGCGCTATGAGTAGACCTAGCGGTGGATAGATAAACTATAAGGCAATCGGTGACTCCGTGAAAAATTGAAGTGAATAACAACTATATGCGTTTAATTTAGCTTTATATATTAAATTTATACGCCGATATTTTACTTAAAAATACGAAGTAATTTTTTTAAAAAAATTCAAAGAAATTGATATTGTTATTGTTCCTATAAATACAAAAAAAATTATAGTTCCCAATATCATTTTCATTAAAATATAAATTTTTATTAATTATTGTAGGTATAGGCTTGTTTATGCTTACTTCCTACTTCGTGACGTTACAGCGAGAGGCGAATGACAATATTCTGGTATTCTATAGGAACGGGAGCGCCAAGCGCTTGTATGTTGCAAAAAAAATCGGACGTTGGGAAAGTAAAAATATCCTTTTGGAAAATACCTTATTCGATTACGAATTTTGTGTTCTATCTATTCGTGGATAAAATGCAAATTTAAATAATAAAGTTGTTTTGTAAATATAGCAATAGTGACGACTTGTGGGTCGGAGAACAGGGTAGAGGTAGGCGCGTGAGTAACTTTTTGTTCACGATCACGCACGCTCACGGAACTAAAAATGTAATCACGACCAATCACGCACGACTTTTTATGTTTGATTCACGATCACTCACGCTCACGATTTTATTTTGGTACTCACGCCCGGGGGGTTACGTTCGTGTCACGTAAATGTTTCTATGTACATTTAAGCCTGCTTAACACAGTCATAAGTTGTTATCAAATTTGTTAACAAATTGGTAATAAGTTAGGTAACAGATTGGTTTCATTGAAAACGAATGTTTATGTGCAAATAGGTTGTTCTAATCCTTCACAAATATCATTATAAATTTGGTAACAAAATTATGATCGTGTCAAACGGGCTTAAAGATTTGTATATCTTTAGTGAAATCGGAGCAACTGTGTATACAATTTTGGGTACAACAATAACACTATTTTTATGCAAAAAAAATACTGTTGACATATTTGGACATAATAATGATAAAAAGAATGTAAAGTAAAAGATGGAAATTGACAATTTTTTAAATAAAAAATAGAAGAAAACTTGTACTCACGCCCGATTAAATTTCAATCACGCCTGATCACGCACGATAATTTTTTAGTGCCTCACGCTCACGTCCGATCACGACGCAAAATTTAAATTATACTCACGATCTCGCGGGTCACGTCGTGACCCATCGTGACCCGACAAAATCACGTCCCGCGCCCACCTCTAGAACAGGGTAGGCGACAAAATAAGCAATAAAACAGATTGAAGGGAAAAATGTATACAAGCACATTTATGTTTAATTTAAAATAAGATATTAAGTAATTCTTTCTCTATTGATAATAATAATGAAAGTGTTGATCATCTTTCTCATAGCAATGAATTTCTGAGGTAACAGGTAAGCAAGTAAAGTTATATCACAGATTCAAAACACTATGTAGTGTTTTGAATCTGTGGCTTCATGTACGGGTTACGGGTATGGCAGGGTATAGCCAGTACAGCGCACGGCAAGAGCCAAGCTAAACTAGCGAGCGATAAGCTACCTGGCCTGGCTGTCACGTAACACGTAACTAGAAACAGTGGGTAGGAACTGTGCACTGTGTTACGGACAAGGGATGAGCGGCCAGGCGGGCGACTGTATGGGCGATGGACGAAGTTGCGTCCTTGCCTCTACTTTGTATGATTGTATGGTTTTCGATTCCAAATAGTGCATTTTCTTTTGTAGATTGTAACAAAATAAATAAAATAGAAATTTTATATACTGCTTTTTTAATATTGATTTTTGGTTTTTACATACATATAATGTTTCTTGACAAAAAAATAAATACCCGTATTTTTTTCAATCAATTAATTATTTGTAGTTTATGAGAAAACAATTATAATTAAAAATTTGGGGAAGGGATATGTGACGGCGCCATGGTAGGATCGTGAGGACAGCTAGACTGGGAGGAAAATAGATAGTTATAGCCAAATAATTAGATTTATCTTAATAAGGAGCTGGTATATATACAGAATATATTTCAGATTATACCCATTCAATTCTCTTTATCAAACTATGAACTTACATAACATTCTGTAGGTATATTGTCACGGGGAATGTCTGGATTTTTTTCTTTCGTTTTGATAAATTAATATGTCTGATTTGTAAATATAGTATTACGTCATCCGTCAATTTTAAACGTTTTCTAACGAGGATATTGTAATATTAAAATATCATCGATGTATTGCATTTATCTGTTTTTTTTCGCATCTCACCATCGCGTGGAAATTTGAAAACAATAGCAAATTTGGCCATACTTTTGCATATTAGCACTCAGCATTATAAACCATTTTTACAATTCTCTTCAATTTTTTAATCAATTAATAACAATCAACAAAAATCAAGAAAAGACTAGTACAAGAACGTACAGAAAACTAAGATAAAACGAAAGAAACAAAAACAAACAATAATTGTGCTCGATAATAGAGACAAACCCTAAAATAACGGTAGAAGAGTTTATGTATCTATATGGAATAGAATTATTTATTTTATAATAAATATAATAAAAATTGCAAGAATATACCTAACACAAACGAAATCATTCGATCACGATAGTGCAACTAGGGATGCGCACGATACATCGATGATTAAGAAAAATCGATATTTGGCTTTCTTTACTTACATGTGTCGTCACAGTTTATTTGATGTCTACGTCTACCCTACTTTGGCGAAAATACTTCCACGATAACTAAGCGTGTAAATAAATGAACTAAAAGGGAAATGGTTATCAAAATATTTATTTCTGGGATTCAATGTGTTTTAAATTCAGTGGTTACATTTAATTTTTAATAAAATATAGATTTTTGTGTAGTATAGGTACCTACATTGTTGTTCTTTTACTAATCGTAAAATATGAGAGCATATTATAGTTTATATTATTTTCAAGAGTGAAAAGTCGGAAATCAGTGCATATAATTTGTAAATATCTATGTTTAAAATATATATTTGATCCGACATTTATACAACATCGATTTTTGTTTAAGTGCAACTTGAATTTTATCTCATAGCGCAAAGTTACCCTACCGCTGTGACATCAGAAAGAAAGGGGATAACCGTACATTCTTGTTGTCTCCTATGACCACGATTTGAGCGGTGGTGACGGGTGAGGATCGGTCAGGCGGGCGGTTGTAGGTGCAGACGTGTATTGCGCTGTTGTGTGATTGTTTGCTTTTCTATTCCAAATACGCGCTTTTGGGGGTTGATAAAGTATATTTTCTCTTGTAGCTTGTAACATTTTATAAACCAGGTTTCTAAAGTTAATATTTATTATTGTAACGGGAAGCGGTCGCCGGCACCAGCGCTGAGCTGGAGTCTAAGTTTAGCGATGACATAATCGCGCGAGCGACCTAACTGCGTAAACAAACGTCTCCCAACCTGTTTAACTATCTCGGTGATGTAGTCTATTGTATTCGATGTTTTAATCTCGTGGAATATTTGAGTATATTCGAGAACAACGTAACCGGAGTAAATAAACCCCGTCAGAAAAGGCATTCGACAGTCTGATATAAACAAATAGTCGACGAGTGGCGAACATAAGTGAAATAAATATTGTTCAAATAAATAATCAGTGTTTAAGCATTTAATAGTATTATTAGTCTTAAATTAGTATTTAATATTTGTTTAACCATAGTAATCGTCATTGTTATTATCTTTTAATATTTATTTATTTATTTTTTAAATAAACATTTATTTTAATTATAATAATAGGGCTGTTGCAAGAATTTTTATATGCCTTCTAATTATTAAATTTATAAAGATATCATTCTTTAAATGGCATCAAATTTGAAATTATCACGAAATAATTAATTTTTGAAATTTGTATAATATTTTGAAAGAGTTGCCAGATCTGAAACGGAATATGACTTCAAAGTACATACATCGCCTACTTTTATTTATTTAAAAACGTAGGCGATGAACAAACTGTTTTCCTCTTGGCTGTGAATGACGTAATGTAAGTGCTATGACGTGACAGGAGTGGGAGGTTGTTTTTATGCTATTTTTGGCACCAATCTATTTATTTAATTATTAACGAAAATAACAAAATATTAAAATAAAAAATTTTACCAATAAAAATATTGCATAAACTTTAATTTAAAGTACTTTCTGAAAAATGTGAAACAGGCTCATTCTTTGATTTTTACACTTCACTCAAATATATAAAACGTTACATTTTTATAAAGTAAAAATCTGGTGTGGCCAACACAATACCTCCCGCCATTTACAGCCCGAGTAACAAAAAAGATTAAGTTAATCCTTATTTTTAGATTAGCGAATTTTACTCTAATTTTGACAGTTTTTTTCTTAAAATATAGTCTATTTTAATCCAAGTAACTACCCTTTTTTTAAACCCCTCTCCAGGATTAAATCCCAATTACACAGTAGGTTCACATTCACACACATCCATACCTTAGTGGGATTCGTACCCAGGGCCCCGAACGCACTCATGACTTATGAGGCGTTGCTCTAAACATTAAGCCACCGGAGATATAATAAAATGAAGATTAAATTTTAAATACCGGGATAGAATTGATTTCACTAATTCAAAAATGAGGATTAGCTTAAACATTTTTGCGTATCGTTAATTTTTATTAATCTCAATACATACCTACATACATACATATATATATATATATATATATATATATATATATATATATATATATATATATATATATATATATATATATATATATATTTACTTATGCTGGAAACTGTATTGAATTCCTTTTCTATTTACTTTTTCTTTTTAAAACGTTACTAATATTATTTTGAAATGATTAGTTCTTTGATAGTGACATTTATTTGTCAGTTACATACATTTGAATAACTGCGTTTTGTTTGTTTAAAGCGTATGCTCTGGATTTAAATTATAGATAATTTTTTTTTAATTTATCAGAAGTAGTATCACAAGACCTCCTGATTTTATCGATAAATTTTTATTTTGCACGATTGTTTTTTGCTTAGCAACAAACACGAAAGCAAACTGCGTGGTAAATCCCGACTCCGAAGGAGGAGGGGTTTTACTTAATGTCAGTTTGCTTGAGTGATTTTGCTTAAAAGCATAAAAAATGAGTGCAAAATAAAAATTTATCTGAGAAAATCTGAGAGGTCGTGTGGTATTTGGTGAGATAAATTCCAAAGACAAAGCAAAATGAAACAATTTAATTATTAATATTTTATTTTTAAACTTGAAATATTAATTAACTGTCACACTGACAGTTATAAACAATAACAACTGTATATTTACTTGGTAGCGGAGAATTATCGGGGTAACGGGGTTTTATCAGTATAATACTGGTACATTTGGGTGAATTTTTAAGTGTTTTGCATCATGATTGGTTGAAAACTAGTCGTTGGAATTTATCCATAAAATATATAGAAAAAGTATTGATGCAAATCTATAGAACATTTAATAATCTTTAATTTTTATAATAAAATTAATCTCGAAAAAATAACATTTCAAGGTATTTTTCGAAGTAAAACTATTTTGAGCTTCTAGTAAAATGCCATTTCCGCTTATTCGATTTTCACCAAAATCTAATGGGCTCTTTCCATTACAGGAAAAGTTCAAAATACAAGGTTTCAAAATTTTCTGAATAATAGTATTTGAGTTAAGAGTGGGGGATCCACACACACATACACATACAGACATCATCGTGAAAATGTTAAAATTGGATTCTAGGGACCTTAAAACGTACTCATTTACCAAAATCTCGATATGCGATTTTTAGCACGATCCCTATACCTCCCTTACCAAGGGCAGCGGGAGGTAAAAAGACAAAACATATTTTTCATCTTGAAGTTACAAGATAGGCGTCGCCAATTATATAGAAATCATTGTACATTAAACATTAAACAAGGCTTTAAAAATTTGGGTATTTCCACTCTACCATCTTGTAAACTCACTATATGACATACATTCAAATTAAATTTCATTTAAAATGGAAATTGCCACTATGCCACTGTTATAATATTAGATCTGCAATCTCATTGCGCAAAACCTGCTTACAGGCTACAAAAGTCCATGAAATGTACATTGAATTTAGATTTGTATAATAAACTACCCGAAAAAGTAAAAAATATGAATAAAAGAATAAAAAACATTCAAAAGTATTATTAAAAACTTTCTTATAAAATATGCGTTTTACAATATCGAAGAATAGTGGATCATGCTGAACTGAAAAAAATATTATGTAGGTAATACGAACATAAAATTAATTTTTTTTAAAAATTGTTTTTTATTTTCCAGTCTATCATTACGCTTCCCAAAAAACGTTATTCTTGCAATATATTATTAATATTTCAACTCGTACAAATAAACTATCTTTATGCGTTCGTTAATAAATTTGAAAATATTGCCACACATATTTTTACTTTTAGGTTTGTGATTTGGAACAAAGTATGACTATTATCGAATAGATGGAGCCTAGTAAATGTACAAAAATTTCTACTTTATCGATTCAGCCATAGTTATTCATCTCAGTGACTACTAGCGCTCGCCTCGGCGTAGAAACAAATTAATCGGGGGTATCATTTCACCTTAAGCGGGCAGTTTGGGTGTGTTGTTTGAGTGAGCAGTTTGGTTGAACAGGTTCCGTGGGTAGTTTGGGTGGGCAGTATGAATAGGTAGTTTGAGTGGCAGTTTGGGTGGGCAGTGTGAGTAGGCAGTTTGAGTGGGCAGTTTTGGTGGGCATGCTGCATGAGCAGTTTGGGTGAGCATGTAGCTGGGACTGTTTGGGTGTCCAGGTTTCAGGGGCAAGAGAGAAAAAAAGGTTTTATGTTGTGCGTAGACGGGTTGGATGCACGTAAAGACTACTATAATACGCTATCGGCGGAACACTAGGGGAAGCTCGGCGTAGCCGAGTTTTCGCTAGTCATATATACTAAAAGGCATAAATTCATCTATACTTTCATCACATATGAAGATCGAAAATCTTTCAGAAAGGCTACAGCTTATATGGTTTAAGCAATTTTGTTGAAATTTGTTTCAAGTTGTAGGATTTTATTGTCTTCAGTGCCCTCGTAACGTGTCAAATTTTTGTAGGATGCACAGTTTTTGAGTAAAAAAATATTAAATGTTGAAAATTTAAATTAAAACAATAGGTCACAATATGATCGTAGTCCTCCTTGGAAAATTGGAGACGAAGAACGCCATGTTTGACATGTCATTTTGAACCTTTAAATGGAAATATTTATGAAATAAGGACAATTTGAAAGAAGTTTAATTCATAATCATAATTCATGGGTAATTATATCTTCACACGTAAAAAGGCATAAAACACTATAATTAAAATTTATAAATTTTGACAGTTCATATGCATTTGGAAAGTGTTGCCACATACGTTTTGAGTAACTAGATAAAAAACAAATATTCCTAACAAGACTAATATGAAGTCCGTACACAAATGTGTATTTTCCACTCCGAAAAATGTGGAAAAGTGACCGAAGATGACAAGTCGGTGGCCGACAAAAAATTTCAAATTTGAGGTAAAAGTAATTTTTAAATATGTCGAGCACCACGCTATAGTTATTTAACAATTTGTATAGGAGATAAATATTGTATCTGGAATACATTTTTGAAGTCGAAAATGAGATATTTTAACCGTGTCCGATGTAATTTATAATAAAACACAAATTTTAAGACTATTTCTTAATTATTATATACTCTATTGTAAATAATAAAAGTTAGTAAAATGTAGTAAACAATGTAAATAGAATTTAGTTTTTCAGTTAAAACAGCTTTAAATTTAACCATAAGTAAGTTCAATAAACTATTATAAATCAGCCAGGTGGCAGGTAACTTAAGTCTGGAAACGAAAACGCGAAACTATGTATTAGACTTACTTGCAAAGATTATATAATAAAGGTAAGTGATCACTGAATAACTTACTGAATAGCAATATAATATTTAAATAATTCATGAAGCTAACAACATTTAAAATGTTTTCTTTAAAATGTGTAAATTATTGTAGTTTAAAAACAATGTACTTTACATATTTATTATTGTTATTATTATAAATAACAGCAGATATAATTTTTTATGTTCTTTTATTATTATTATTTTAATAAATAATTACCTATATCTGACTTCATTCATTTCATATTAATTACGTATTTTATAACAAAATTACATTTTTTTTACTATAAAATTAATTTATTATTATTTCTTATCTCTATTTATCATATTACATAGTTTTAAATAATATAATACACTTTTGTATGAATAAAATTTAAACTGTTCCACACATTTTGGTATATATCGCCAGTATGATTTATTATACATCAAAACGGACTGCATTTTACCTATCTATGACTTGAAACGATTATCATACTTTTTAATTCAAGCGTTTGCGACTTAAAAAGCCGCCTTACATCATAAATACTAAAAGGCCAAGCCCTCAAAATTCATTACGACGATCGGGAAATTTTTCAACAAAGCCACAACTGAAATGATTTTAGCGATTTTAATGGAATTTGTTTTAAATAGTAGAGAAAAAAACAAATTAATGTCTTTTATATGTCTCTTATATTAACAGGTCAAAATTCTTACATTAAAACAATTGATCGAAATGCTCTGCGCATTGAAGTCAAGGTATATAGGTACACATTAAAAAAATAGTAAAAAAAAATATGTCCACGACAATTCACTGATGCCTACTTCACACTGTATATACATTTTACAATTCATACTAAATCTTAGTCGAAATCGTAGATGCTGACACTTTATAAATAAAAGATTAATTTCATGTACAATAAATAAAAATTAAAAAACAAACGTCGCATCATCTCTGACGGAAGGTATACAATGTTTCACTGTGTCACTGCAGCTACACTCATTTCACAAGTCCCAACATTCAAACACTCTTAATATTGAGTAATAAATTCTATTTTTAAGAACATAATCTATATAATTGTTTCATGACTACATATACAAATTTCATCTGAAAACACCTTGTGTCGGAAAATAACATATTCTAGGGAAATTTTCAAATCTTAAAGACATCATTTTAAAATTCTATTTGTATATCATCTATTATATTGCATCATAATATAAGTAAAATACGTGTTTCCATGATTTATTTCAATTTAATTAAGTTTATTTTCATACATTAAATTTTGCACAATAAGTTATCACCCCAAATATTACTTACCTGGAGACCAGTATAGGAAACAAACAGTAGGGACACTCTCAAATCAAATTTTTACTGCGCATCTTGCTGCGCATAATTAAGGTATTCCTAAAATATGGCGGATAAAATTAGCCGTAGAAATAATAAATTTCCTGGGGGCTTCTACTATTGAAAATTTGGAAAGCCAAGAGTAAAAATATTAAACAATTACAAAATAAGAAACTAGGAGATATGCTTATATTTTAATAATAATTATTTATATTTGTTGGCCTCATTTTTAATTGCAATACGCAAACGGATTTGTAAATAATTTCAACGGCGCTTATGTTCCCACTTGTCAAACGTCAAACGCATATGGTAAAGTTGGAAGAGAGATCTCGCTTCGCTTGTGCTTTTGTTTATCTTCGTTGTTTTTGTATTCTTTGGAATATTGTTTTATTTCTTTTAAAACCAGTCTTTTTCAAGACTAAAATCAGTTTTCAACTGTCGTTCGTTGTTTTTGTATTCTTTGGAATATTATCTTTTATTTCTTTTAAAACCAGTCTTTTGCAAGACTGAAATCAGTTTTCAACTGTCGTTCGTTGTTTTTGTATTCTTTGGAATATTATCTTTTATTTCTTTTAAAACCAGTCTTTTGCAAGACTGAAGTCAGTTTTCAACTGTTGTTCGTTGTTTTTGTATTCTTTGGAATATTATCTTTTATTTCTTTTAAAACCAGTCTTTTGCAAGACTGAAATCAGTTTTTAACTGTCGCGTTTATTTGTATTCTATCACGTGGAAACAGAAAAAAGGTGGAAATTCTTGTGCAATGAAATATTGTATTAATTCATCGAGAAAACATGGTGATAAAAGAAGATATTTTCGATTTCCAACTGATTTGGATAGGTGAGTGATATCATTCTGTTATACATAATTATTTTGTAATTATTTTATTTATCTTTTTTCAGATTACAATTGTGGATTGTTGCCACTGAAAGAGACGATTTAAAACAATTAAATCATTCATCTCTTCGTAATTTTAGAATATGCAGCGACCATTTTACTGACAGAATGTATTTAAATGATACGAAAACGAGGCTGAATAGTCTTGCCGTTCCTGTTTCGATAGCATCGAATACTTCTGATATCTCCAAACAAGACCCACAATCTTCCTGCAGTTATTCAAGACAGGATATACCAATAAGCACGACTTTGGACTTGATAGCTCCATCTTGCAGTTATTCCAGTCCGCCTACTCGGTTGTCAGCAGCAAAAAGAACATTGGAAGAAACAGATCAAGAAAATCCAAAACGCATGAGAACTGATATGGAAAATATTCAAGGTAAATTTTTATTTATGGTTGAAGATAATTTTCCGAATTCATAATAAATTTCAACAATTATTTTATTATTTTTATATTCGTATATATTAAAATATTTTATTTCTTATTTACAAATATTTCTAATATTTTAGATACACCCAAAACATCATTGTCAATAGCAACGCAAACTTCTAGAATACTGTCGTCACATACACCCAGGAAAACGAAGCTGCGACATAATATTTCAACACTGCAAAAAGAAGTGCGAAAAATGAGTAGCGAAAAAGAAAATGAATCTAAAATTACCCTTTCCCAGTTAGAAGCGTCGTTGGAGTTCCACTTGCCTGAAAAAATTGCAACGTTTGTTAAACTGCAACTAAATTTAAACAAAAAGAAACCCAAAGGGCGAAGATATACAAATGAGATTAAACAACTTTGTTTATCTATCTATTTTTTGGGACCTCAAGTTTACCGGTTTTTGTCTGATACATTCCATTTCCCAAGTAAAAGATCATTGTCTCGATACATTGAAAATATAAAACTGTCACCTGGGTTCAATAATATAGTTTTTGAAACCTTAAAAATTAAAGTAGCTTCTATGGAAGATAGAGATAAAAATTGCGTCATATGTATAGACGAAATGGCATTAAAAGCCCATTTGTTCTTCAACATCACAAGAGATGAAATCGTTGGATTTGTAGATACAGGGAATAGAAAAAAAAATATGTTCCAGCATGTAACGTGGCAGTAATAATGTTGAAGGGAATTTGCAAAAACTGGAAACAACCGATAGGGTATTTTTTCGTGCATACTAGTTTGCAATCAAATGTTATCAAGGAGATTTTGTTTACTGCCCTTATTAAACTAAAAAATATTGGTATAAATGTCCATGGGATAGTAAGTGATATGGGGTCTAATTTCATAAAATTAGCCAATGAGCTGGAAATAACTCCAGAAAAACCATACTTCTCCTTTAATGATGAAGAGTATTTCTATTTTTTTGGCACTCCCCATTTACTGAAGGCTACAAGGAATAATTTAATGAAATATTCCTACGTCATCCATGGAAAAAGAACTTCATGGGCTCATGTCAAACAGTTCTACGAAGCTGATAAAAAATTGCATTGCAGATTGGCTCCGACATTGTCAGATTCCCATATACATCCAACGAATTTTGAAAAAATGCGGGTTAAATATGCTGCACAGGTACTTAGTGCCACTGTTGCAGCTGGCATTAATACTTATGTCAGCTTAGGAGCATTACCAGCAAAAGCAATGGCAACTACAGAATTCGTTGAACGATTTGATCATCTGTTTGATATTTTAAATTCGTCGCAAACAAATCATGCGAAAAAACATAATACTGCATTTACGGGTAGTACTTTTCAATTAAATGTTTTAACGGACAATTTAAATTATTTGAACGAAGTTCGAGTAGTATCAAAATCTGGACAGGATGTTACCAACAAAATTAAATCTATCCACTGTTGGAAGATAACAATCGGCGCAATAATATTATTATGGCAAAGATTAAAAGAGAAAGGTTTTGATTATTTACTTACAAGAAGAATTAATGAAGATTCACTAGAAAATTTCTTCGGCACAGTCAGAAAACAGGGTGGTAATTCATACAATCCAACACCAATACAATTTACCAACGCAAATAAAAAATTGTTTTGCATGAGTTTATTAAACTCTGGAGCTGAAAATTATGCTCAAGATTTTGACGAAATTTTGACGAAGCTTTCGGATTTTCAAACTACATCAAAAATTATAGAAGAAGAGAAAGTAGTAAAACAATTCGATATAAATATACATGACCATGATTACCGAAATAGTGACTTACCACATCAGAATGATTTACAGTATATATGTGGTTACCTGATTAAGAAATGTTTACAAATACATTCGTGTGATTTGTGTGAATCTTTTGCAAGAAATCATCAAAATTTGGACAGTACAATGTTTTATACATATTTTAAAGCATATGACTCATCAAAAAATTTTGGAAGTTTATATTCACCGGATACAGAGTTTGTGAATTATATTCATAATTTTGAAAATTATTTCGAAGAAAACTTTCATGAATTGGCCTGTAAACAAAATATTTTACAAGATATAATAAGTGTATTTACAAAATTTCCTAAATTCAGTCACCATGTACAGAGTTCCCCATAAATTATTTAATTAAATTATATGCAAGGGTTAGACTATTTTATACTATAAAATATATAAATAGAAATTTTAAGTCAACGAAAGGCCAAAAAAAAATTATTATATTAAGTCATAATTAGTATGTATTGTAATTTTTACTTTATTGACTAATTTTTTGTATTTTTATATAATATATTATAATTTCTAAATGATGTGCGTATTATTTTACTCCTTTATTTATTATTTTACAAATGAAACTCTATTTTTGTATTTCAACAAGGTTAATGCTTCAAAATTATTAATAAGAGATAGTTTCATATCATAACTGTCAATCTTGCACGTTTGAATTTGGCGCGGAAAGGTATTCCTAAAACATGGCCGCTACTTCAAATTTGCTACCGAAACATCAAAGGTGCCGACACTAAGTGTCCCTTGCCTGGAGTGTATAATTCGCGTAGTGAGACTGATCTTTAGCGCCATCTTTTGATACACTGGGAACTATTTTAACGTGACAATTTTCTAAATTAAATCAATATTCTGCTACAATACTAGTACTTATAATAATTACCCTGTACTGAGAATATAACTATTATGTATTTTGCGTTTCTCTACTATAATGTGTATAAGTAATTTTTAATAATTTCCTAATAAATTTTAATTTTCACTCAGATGGCACTGTCATCTGTCGGCAGTATAATAATTCACATATAAACTTTGGTTTATTAATGAAATTTCTATATTTTCTATTATATTATATGATAATATTCATAAAATAAGTGTTTAACATTTTATTCAGATTTATTTATAAAAGTCAAATTGGAAACGTAAAATCTAATTTATTGTATTGTTAAACTTAAGGATAACAACATGCTATAAATACAGAAATCATGTAGTACAATAATATGTATAAAGGTGTGCAACGAATGCGAAACATGGGAGGTTAATTAGAATATTTGTAGTACTAGATACTTAGAAAATAAAATATGACATTATCGCCAAATATCATATACCCATGGAAATAAAAAACAAAAGAAAATATCAATTAAGATCATCCTATTTGAATATTTATTTCTGAATTATAACAATGTAGACACAATGATTACAACAATTAACATCAATAACACTGAACTGTCAAAATGAGATCTTATTTTATTTCCATGGATAGGATATCTGATTTTTTTCTATATATCTAGTGCAACAGATATTCTATTGTATTAAATAAAGATTTTTTACAAGTAAATATTAATTTTATTTGTAAATTTTTGCTCTAAAATATACAGGATAACAAATTTTCGCACAATTTAATACCCGTGTTAAACTTCTATATGTTCCATCTTGTCGGTCTGTATTATTGTAAATATATTGTTTCAATGTAAAAATGTTAAATCATATTCTAAGATGACAAATTTTAATAGCTCGATCGGATTTATGTTTTTTTGTCAAAATTCAGATTTTTTTGAGAGAAGAGATCTTTGATATCTGAGAAAAATGTTAATTTTAGCACTATTCGTGAATTGTGTGTACAAGTAAACTAATATATATATATATATATATATATATATATATATATATATATATATATATATAAAGCCCTAGGGGAACAATATTTTTCGGTTGTCATAAATGACGTTTAATTTGAAAAAAGTGGAATATCACTTAGATATTTAGATATGCATGTTACTTTCACTAATCAAGTATACGACATGCATTTGATTTACACAGAAGTCCGCCAAACAGTTGTCATTAGTAAAAAATGTCTTATCCATGTTCTGTCTCTGACTTCAAACCTTCAAAAATGACAAGTGCTGTCTTTACTCAAACTACTCTAATTTTTAAATTTTTGTTCAAATAAATAATTTTTATCAGTCCATCTAGAACTAGTTTTACAACTGCAACAACAACAAGAACATTAGAAAAGAAATTATTGCAGATTACGACAGTTTGAGTCGGCAGTATGAGTAGGCAGTTTAAGCGGGCAGTTTGGGTGTGTTGTTTGAGTGAGCAGTTTGGTTGAACAGGTTCCGTGGGTAGTTTGGGTGGGCAGTATGAATAGGTAGTTTGAGTGGCAGTTTGGGTGGGCAGTGTGAGTAGGCAGTTTGAGTGGGCAGTTTCGGTGGGCATGCTGCGTGAGCAGTTTGGGTGAGCATGTAGCTGGGACTGTTTGGTTGGCCAGATGTCAGGGGCAAGAGAGAAAAAAAGGTTTTATGTTGTGCGTAGACGGGTTGGATGCACGTAAAGACTATTATAAAACACTGTCGGCGGAGCCCTAGGGGAAGCTCGGCGTAGCCGAGTTTTCGCTAGTCCTAATACTAAAAGGTCAAGCCCCCCAAAATTCATCACGACGATCGGTAAATTTTTGAACAAAGCTACAACTGAAACGGTTTCAGCGATTTGGATGGAAGATAGTCTAAGAAAGTCTAAGAAAGTTATGTGTCATTTTGAATAAAAATTATTTATTTTTGTACCTCTCTGATTATTATTTGTTATTATTATTATTATTATTATTATTATTATTATTATTATTATTATTATCATCAGATACAATTTTTTATGTTCTTTTATTATTATTATTATTATTATTATTATTATTATTATTTTAATAAATATTTACCTATATCTGACTTCATTCATTTCATATTAATGACGTATTTTATAACAAAATTACATTTTTTTACAATAAAATTATTTTATTATTATTTTTTATCTCTATTTATCAAATTACATAGTTTTAAACAATATTATACAATTTTGTATGAATAAAATTCAAACTGTTCCACACATTTTGGAATATATCGCCAATATGACTTATTATACATCAAAACGAACTGCTTTTTACCTATCTATGACTTGAAACGATTATCATATTTTTTAAATCACGCATTTGCGACTTAAAAAGCCGTTTTACATCCTATATACTAAACGGTTAGAGGATCTTTATATATATATATATATATATATATATATATATATATATATATATATATATATATATATATATATATATATATATATATATATATTCTTTCATCAAGACGATCGCTAAATTTTAATCAACTCTACAGCCTAAACCGCTTGATCGATTTTAATGAAAATTTCTTCAACTTGTAGAGACTTATTCAACTTAATTGTCTAGATAGGTTTTATATTTGTTATATGCATAGTGGATTAAAACAATAAATTGAAACAATAGATCTTAGTTATCCTTGAAATATAAGACGAAGAACGCTTTGAACATTTGACATGTCAATTTGAACCTTTAAATGGAAATATTTATGAAATGAGGATAATTTGAAACAAGTTTAATTCATAATCATAATGAGAGTGGGCAATTATATCCGCACAGGTAAAAAAGGCCTAAAACATTGTAATTATAAATTTTAAATCTTGACGGTTTATATGCACTTGGAAAGTGTTGTCAAACATTGCATAAGTAACTAGGTAAAAAACAAATATTCCTAACTAGACTAATGTGAAGTCCGTACACAAGTGTATTTTCTACTCCGCAAAATGTGAAAAAAATTACCCGATAAATATAGAGCAATAGTACCTCCCGTCAATTGAAATTAGGATCCTTGAAAATTTTAAGACGAAGAACGTTATGTAATGACACATTTGACATATCAATTTGAACCTTTAAATGGAAACATTTTTGGATTATTAAGAATTATAAAGGATTTATTAACATCTGAATGAACTGCAATCATGAGACAATAAATTAAACAAGTTGTAAGTATTCAAAAATAATATATATAAAATGAAATATTTTTGAAATTTTACATTTATTTTGCAGGTTATTTATAAATATATTATAGTAAATATGAATACCTATCGTAATCTGTACAACTAATATATACCTATAATTATTAGATATCCACATATTTTAGAGATATTTAGCATATTTTTCACTTCGCAAAATGTGAAACAAAATGACCAAAGAAGACGAGCCGGAGGCTGACAAAAAATTTCAACGGTCAATTATAGTGTCGGGAATTCATTTTTTAAGTCGAAAATAACACATTTATATCCGTATACGACATAATTTACAGTAAAACACAAACATTATACTATCTGCTATAAATAATAAAAGGTAGCAAAATATAATAAATAATGTCCGTAGAATTTAGTTTTTAAGTTAAACCAGCTGTAAATTTCACTATTAGTGAGTTCAATAAACTATTTTAAATCAGCCAGGTGTCAGGTAACCTAAGTCTGGATACGAAAAACGCGGGACAATGTATTAGACTTAGGTACTTGCAAAGAATCCATAACAAAGGTAAGTGATCACTGAATAGCAATATAATATTTAAATAATTCATGAGGTTAATAACATTTAAAATGTTTCTTTTAAAATGTTGTTTAAAAACAATGTACATTACATATTTATTATGTAAAATGTCTTGATTACAACAATGCTTTATAACAATATAATCACAACTCAGCATTTATACAAAACATGTGCTGATTACAACAATAATATAGAAGCTCATTCATATTTCAACCCCATACATTACCATTTTTTGTGTTAATTTGAAGATATTTCAAACAGTTCAGGAGTTATGAGCTCCCAAAAATTCATGTACTCTTGATTAGTTTTGGCTAAAAATGTGAGAATAAAATAAATTCAGTCTCACGATTTCTGTTGCAAATAGTGTTTATTCTTGCAAAAATTAATTATACAGGGTTAATTTGTATATTTCCGGTATAAAAGTGGTTAAATATGGGATTAGAAACACCTCATGCCCGGGTTAAAAAAATGGGTTGAATTATGTATATGTTTAAAATTTGGTAGCTGCATCATAATTTTTTACTTTTACTTTCCCCATTTTGAAATTATGAATTTTTAAAAAGAGTGCTATCATTTAAAATCAAATATCTGTATTTACTAACAAAAAAATCAAAACTATTACTTTGACAAGGGTGGTTAAAAAATTTATAATTCAAACACGGGGAAAGATATTCCAAAACTGTTTAGACGAATACATAGGGCAAAGATTGGAGTATATTTGAGAGAAATTTTTAATGGTTTGGATGAAGGGTGCAAATTTGTAAACTGAATAAATTTTAATAAAATAAAAATTATTAATAATTATTTTACCGCTTAGTCAAATTTACACTGTTTGTTCAAAAAGTACTATGTATTAGTATAAAAATTATCTGGGGTCTGATTACACAGTGAACTTAGCAAGCGACATTCGAAATCTGACATATATTACCAAAATAGCAAGCCAACCAAATCACCCATGTTTCAACCATATCTTTGATTCAAAAACGAGGAAAGTTATCCCAAATCTTGTTCAGACGAATACACAGGGGAATGATTGAAGTATATTTGAGACAAATTTTTAGTGAATCGGATAAAGGGCGCAAATTTGTATATGGAATAAATATTAATGAAATAAAAATTATAAATAATTATTTTACCGCCTAGTCAAATTTACACTGTTTGTTCAAAAAGTACTACGTTTTAGTATAAAAACTAGCGTTACCTCGGCTTCGCCGAGTTTTCCCTAGGGCTCCGCCGATAGTGGTTTATGATGCCCACGCAACATGCCCACTCAAACTGTCCACGCAACATGCCCACCCAAACAGCCCACGCAACATGCTCACCCAAACTGCCCACGCAACATGCCCACCAAACTGCCCACGCAACATGCCCACCCAAACTGCTCAAGCAACATGCCCACGAAACATGCCCACTCAAACTGCCAACGCAACATGTCCACGCAACATACCAACTCAAACTACCCACGCAACATGCCCACCCAAACTGCCCACGCAACTTGCCCACCCAAACTGCCCACGCAACATGCCCACTCAAACTGCCTACGCAACATGCCCACCCAAACTGCCCACGCAACATACCCACCCAAACTGCCCACGCAATATGCCCACCCAAACTGCCCACGCAACATGCCCACCCAAACTGCCCACACAACATGCCAACGCAACATGCCCACCCAAACTGCACACGCAACATGCCCACTCAAATTGCCCACTCAAACTGCCCACGCAACATGCCCACCCAAACTGCCCACGCAACATGCCCACCCAAACTGCCCACACAACATGCCAACGCAACATGCCCACGCAATATGCCCACTCAAACTGCCTACGCCGCATGCCCACCCAAACTGCCCACGCAACATGCCCACCCGAACTGTCCACGCAACATGCCCACCCAAACTGCCCACGCAACATGCCCATCCAAACTGCCCACGCAACATGCCCACTCAAACTGCCCACGCAAGATGCCCACTCAAACTGCCCGCGCAACATGCCCACTCAAACTGCTCACGCAACATGCCCACCCAAACTGCTCACGCAACATGCCCACTCAAACTGCCCACGCAACATGCCCACTCAAACTGCCCACGCAACATGCTCACTCCAACTGACCATGCAACATGCCTACCCAAACTGCCCACCCGCACTCTCCTTCTATGTAATTTAAAAGATCTTTTATTAGTACGATACAATAATTGGCACATGGGTAATAAGCCGTGATGATATATTTATATATATATATATATATATATATATATATACATAAATAATAAAATAAATAAATAGATAAATAAATAAATATAATTACACATACACACGCACACACATACGCACGCGCGCACTCACATACACACACACAAGCACGCACACACACACACACATCATCGTAAAAATGTTATAATCGGATTCTAGGGACCTTAAAACGTGCTTATTCACTAAAATCTGGATATGCGATTTTTAGCATGATTTCAATACATCTCTTAGCGAGAGGCAAAAATTAATAATCATGGGTTATCCATTATTATCCGTAAAAATAAAACGTTTGTATGTGTATAAATAAATATTAAAATATATATATTTTGTCTGTTAGAAAATAACAGTAGAATGCGGTCAAGGAATCGGTTTTCAATCACTGTTTTAAATATTTTTTATGTACACCACAAATTCAAAGTCAATCAAACGCCTTATTTACATTTATCAGATTTAAATTTATACGTCATTAGTTCAAAACACAGTATTTTAGCGATCCCCACATTTATGACGTCATGTACGAAATAGTTTTGAAAACGCTACGAAACTGGTTCAACGCCAAAAACCGCCTAAGATGTTGTTGGGGACAGATAATCAAAGATATGGTTGAAACATGGGTGATTTGGTTGGCCTGCTACTTTGGTAATATATGTCAGATTTCGAAAGTCGCTGGCTAAGTTCACTGTTTTCTTGTTTGTATATTAATTGAAAACTGATAGATTTCAATCTATAGTAGATTTCAGGGTTACAAAATCAGAGTCCAGATGCTTTTTATAACTAAATATAGTACTTTTTGAACAAACGGCTAAGCGGTAAACAAATTATATATAATTTTTATTTCATTAATATTTATTCCGTTTACAAATTTGTATCCTTTATCCAATCCATTAAAAATTTGTCTCAAATATAATTCAATCATTTCCCTGTGTATTCGTCTAAACAGATTTGGAATATCTTTTCCCGTTTTTGAATTCTGAATTTTTAACCACCCCTGTCAAAGTAACAGTTGATATATTTGTTAATCAATGCAGATATTTGATTTTCAATGTTAGTCCTGATTTAAAAATTCATAATTTCAAAATGGGGAAAGTAAAACTAAAAAATAAAGGTGAAGCTACCAAATTTTGAATATATACATAATTCAACCCATATTTTTAAAACCCGGCGTGAGGTGTTTTTAATCCGATATTTAACTACTTTTATACCGGAAATATACAAATCAACCCTCTAAAATTCATTTTTGTAAGAATAAACACTATACTTGCAACAGAAATCGTGAGATTAAAACATTACATTCACCGCAAATGAAATATATTTTTGTCGGCCATCGGCTTATCATCTTCGGTAATTTTTTTCACATTTTGCGGTGTGGAAAATACACACTTGTGTACGGACTTCACATTAGTCTAGTTAGGAATATTTGTTTTTTACCTAGTTACTTATGACATATTTGGCAACACTATCCAAGTACATATGAAACGTCAAAATTTATAATTTTTAATTAAAATGTTTTTGGCCTTTTTTACTTGTGCGGATATAATTGCCCATTCTCAAAATTTATAATTATGAATTAAACTTCTTTCAAATTGTCTGCATTTCATAAGTATTTCCATTTAAAGGTTCAAAATGACATGACAAACATGGCGTTCTTCGTCTTAAATTTTTCAAGGAGAACTGTGATCATTACAGAGACCTATTGTTTCTGTCCCAATTTTCAATTTTTAATAATGTTTTACACAAAAACTATGTATCCTACAGAAATTTGATCCATTAGAAGGGAGCTAAAGCCAATCATTTCCTACAACTTGGTACAAATTTCACGAAAATCGGTCGCTCCGTTTAACCTGTAGCCTTGTCTAAAGTTTGGCGATCGGCTTTTTGATTAAAGAATATATAGAGAGTGAATCTATCCTTTTAGTATTAGGATTATCTGGGATCTGATTATGTGCACACTTTGAGTGTGAGCGCCTCTAACGGCTACATGGGATCTGATTATGTAATTTTGAAATCTATCAGATTTCAATAGGCGATGTGCACACTTTGAGCGTGAGCGCCTCTAACGGCTACATTAGCATTTTTGGTTACCGAATCAATTTTGACATTTCGAGAAAGTGATACAATTTACAATTTTATTTTGAATTGTTGCTATTGTGTATGAATATTATACATCATAGTATATTGAAATGAGTAAAGAAAATATTTAAAATGCTATATATGTGATGTGACTAATTCAAAAAAGTCAAAGAACCAGCGAAAATACTGTGGCAGAAAATATAATTTTTCTCATAATATGTGTGATTTCTGTAAACCATTTTATCATATTTAAATTTAAATTTTTATTTATAATATTAGTTAAATGTTACAAAATGCACAATACATGGAAATTGAGATTAAAACGTTGGAAAACTTGAATGATTGGAAAGAAGAAAGTTTCTACTTATCACGATATCAGTGGATGATGTTAGCATCTTTCTTTTATATTCGTAATAAATGAAGAAGATTCTTCATTGAAAATATACCTGGCTCTAAGTGGAATCAGTTGCACAAGCTCGGAGAAGAAAATACGAACCATGTGAATTTCTACCATTAACATTAACATTACATGTACAAAATCTATAATAAATAGACGAATTATGTTAAAAATAGACTTCTATTTCATACAACTGCAAGTATTATACAATTTTAAGACAATTTCCTGCTTCTTGTATTATATCTTATTCAAATATTAACGAAAGAAACACATTTTTATATAATTCATTTTGCAATCAAACGACTATTGTTTGAATTTTATTCATACGATAAGTATCTGTTACAATAAGAAAATATGTATACCTAAAAAAAATTTTCATGTTAGTAAAAGATATCTGTTGAAAAGTAATTTTTTTAAACATCTATTTCTTATATAATCTTCTAGAAAATTTATAAAATTTGATACTTCAATCTGTAATTTTGTAAGAATATTTGACGTCATATCGTTCGCATTCATTGCAAATATTTTATAAAATAGAAATTGCAAAAATTTCTGACATAAAACATAATCTTGCTATGTTTCAATGAGTAACCAATTTTGTCATTTTTGTCCGCTGTCGGCGCTGACTACTTTTGTGCACACCGCCTGTTAATAAACAAATACGAAACCACAGTGAACATAGTGAGCGACATTCGAAATCTGACATATATTACCAAAATAGCAAGCCAACCAAAACACCCATGTTTCAACCATATCTTTGATTCAAAAACGAGGAAAGTTATCCCAAATCTTGTTCAGTCGAATACACAGGGAAATGATTGAAGTATATTTAAGACAAATTTTTAATGGATTGGATGAAGGGTGCAAATTTGTAAACGGAATAAATATTAATGAAATAAAAATTATAAATAATTATTTTACCGCTTAGTCAAATTTACACTTTTTGTTCAAAAACTACTATGTTTTGATATAAAAATTATCTGGGGTCTGATTATGTAATTTTGAAATCTATCAGATTTCAATTAATAAACAAATAAGAAAACACAGTGAAATTAGCGAGCGACATTCGAAATCTGACATATATTACCAAAATAGCAAGCCAACCAAATCACCCATGTTTCAACCATATCTTTGATTCAAAAACGGGGAAAGCTTTCCCAAATCTTGTTCAGACGAATACACAGGGGAATGATTGAAGTATATTTGAGACAAATTTTTAATGGATTGGATAAAGTGTGCAAATTTGTAAACGGAATAAATATTAATGAAATAAAAATTATATACTTACAATTTTTTACCGTTTAGCCAAATTTACACCGTTTGTTAAAAAAGTACTATCTCTTATCTATCTGATTTTGTACCTTTGAAATCTACTGTAGATTAAAATCTATCAGATTACTATTAGAAACAAACAAGAAAACACAGTGAACTTGGCGAGCAACTTTTGAAATCTGACATATATTACGAAAATATCAAACCAACCGAGTCATCTATGTTTCAACCATATCTTTGATCCTCTGTACTCAACAACATCGATACAAAACTATTCAGTTTACCAGAACCATATCCTTAAAATTCTCAACTCCATTAACCACAGCATATCTAATATTCACAAAAATCTTTCCAAAATACCGCCCATAGTCCATTGAAATACCTAACATAAATTTATATCTCAGTCAATAGAAAAAAAGAAGAAACAAATCATTTAATTATCAACAATCACTTTAGAACAATTCAAAAAGACTGGCTTAAATTTAAGGGTCATAAGCATAAGTGATGAAACATTGTATATTTTATAAAGTATAAAATGAATTTTAAAAAATCTGATGTGGCCAGCACATTACCTTCCGTCAGTTCTGAATATTTTGTACAAATTGCATACAGAAAGTTTCTTTCAAATGATTCTTTATTTTCACTACATTACCTTCTGTTAGTTCTATGTATTTTGTACAAATTCCATAGTCATTGATACAGACATATGTGAATCAGAATTTTCTTAATATAGTACCTAGCTGTTTCCATAGTTATAGCATATTTGCCTGCTTTATGAAAATTAATATTTTTTTTCATATTGCGTGGGCAGTTTGGGTGGACATGTTGCGTGAACAGTTTGGATGGGTATGTTGCATGAGCAGTTTGAGTGGGCATGCTGCGTGGGCAGCTTTGGTGGTCAGGACAGAATTCAAACACATTGAAAGACGTAAGCGGTAGCACTTTGGGTTTAAAGTGTGTTTAGACGGGTTAGATCTACGTATAGGCTATTATAAAACACTATCGGCGGGCCTTAGGGGAAGCTCGGCGTAGCCGAGTTTTCGCTAGTCATATATACTAAAAGGCATAAATTCATCTATACTTTCATCACATATGAAGATCGGAAAATTTTCAGAAAGGCTACAGCTTAAATGGTTTGAGCAATTTTAATGAAATTTGTTTCAAGTTGTAGAATTTTATTGTCTTCAATGCCCTCGTAATGTGTTAAATTTCTGGAGGATGCATAGTTTTTGAGTAAAAAATTATTAAATGTTGAAAATTTAAATTAAAACAATAGGTCACAATATGATCGTAGTTTTCCTTGGAAAATTTAAGACGAAGAACGCCATGTTTGCCATGTCATTTTGAACCTTGAAATGAAAATATTTATGAAATGAGGACAATTTGAAAGAATTTTACTTCATAATCATGATTTATGAGAGTGGGCAATTATATCTGCATAGGTAAAAAAGGCCTTAAACATTATAAATAAAATTTATAAATTTTGACAGTTCATATGCACTTGGATAGTGTTGCCAAATATGTCGTAAGTAACTAGATAAAAAACAAATATTCCTAACTAGACTATTGTGAAGTCCGTACACAAATGTGTATTTTCCACTCCGCAAAATGTGAAAGAAAAATGACCGAAGATGACACGCCGATGGCCGACAAAATAATTTCAAATTTGCGGTGAAAGTAATGTTTAAATATTTCGTGCACCACACTATAGTTGTAATTAGAAATTAGTATAGAAGATATGTTCTGGAATACATTTTTGAAGTTGGAAATGAGATATTTTAACCGTGTCCGAGGTAATTAACAATAAAACACAAATTTTATGACTACTTCTTTATTATTATATTCTCTGCTGCAAATAATAAAAGTTAGTAAAATATAGTAAACAATGTATGAAGAATTTAGTTTTCAAGTTAGACATCTGTAAATTTAACCATGAGTGAGTTCCATGTACTATTTTAAAACAGCCAGGAGCCAGGTAACTTAATTATAGACTCAAAAAACGCGGGACAATGTATTAAACTTACTTGCAAAGATTTTATAACAAAGGTAAGTGATCACTGAATAATGTGCTGAAAAGCAATATAATATTTAATTCATTCATGAGGTTAACTACAATTAAAATGTTTCCTATAAAATGTTGTGGTTTAAAAACAATGTACTTTACATATTTATCATGTAAATTGTCTTGATTTCAACAATGCGTTATAACAATATAATCACAACGCAACATTTATTGAAAACATGTGTTGATTACAACAATCTTACAAGAGTTCATTCATATTTCAACCCCATACATCACCATTTTTGTGTTAGGTAATTTGAAGATATTTCAAACAGTTCAGGAGTTATGAGCCCTCAAACATGCATCTACTCTTGATTTGTTTCGGTTAAAAATGTAACATTAAAAATGATTCAATTTCGCTATTTCTGTTGCAAATAGTGTTTATTCTTGCAAAAAGGGTTGTTTTATATATTTCCGGTGTAAAAGTGATAAAATATCGGATTAAACACACCTCACGCCCTATCAAAATTCGCGGGAAGATTAAACTATTACAAAAATTTAATACTCAGCGGTCTATGTCTATACTTACATAAACTTATACATATCTGCATATTTTTAAATGTATTTATTATCAATGAACGAAAATAGACAAAGTATTGCAATTTTCGTAAGAAGTGAATACAAAAAACTTGTTGAAAGACGAAGTAAGAAAATAATATATTTCAATAATCTGTGTTGATTGCAACAGTTAAATATTATTTGTTATGCTAATTATAGAAAGTAAGATGTATTTTACATTTATTTGCTACTTTTAAAATTGTAACTAAATAATATTGAAATTTTAACCTTACAATATTATGTCAGTGAGTGAGTGCATGAGTGATTTCATTCAATTATAGACTGGGGTTAGATAGTACCATCGAAAATTGGATTTTCAATTATGAATACTCAAAAATAATGTACTGCAGTTAAGCAAATTAATGTATGAAACAAATATAAAAGGTAACTTTTCAATCCTACTTATGTGTTTTTTTACGTAGAAAAGTTTAAAAGTTATTATTATGTACTACGGTTTCCAGATTATAAGAACATTCCAACAATCAAGTGAATTTGTACGTTTAAACGATTTTAATATACTATAATAGGTAATGATTCAGTGTTCTATAACTAATTCCGTATAATTATAAATATCTACATTAGATATTTTTATAGATATTTCTCAAAGGTGCACCAGAAAGAGAAGGTGGTATATTTGGATCAATAATGTAGAATTAATGGATCAAAATACAACTGATTTGTATACTATCAATATAAAGCCGTTTAGCAATATGAAATTTATATTATCCGTATTGATTACGACAATCAAATGCTTAAATGAAAATGTTTTGGTTTGAAAAACATATTAGCAATCTTGATATACATAACTAAACAAATCACAGAATTGCTATAATAGAGACTTCTATACTACGAAGCCATTTATGGCCATTGTTTAAAAAGTTTTCGTTGAAAAATAATATGCGCGTTATTAAAGAGGAAAAGAAATTTTCGGATTATCTATTAACAATAGGAAATGCACTTTCAAATATATCATTAGTAGATGAAATATTTTGTACAGGTAAAATTGCACCGCGTGATATTCCAAATTTTACAAGAGCAATTTTAGCTCCCAAAAATGAAGATACAATGGTCATAAATGAAATTGTATTGGATAAAATCATTGGACCATCTAGGGAGTATTATAGTGCAGATTCTTGTGAATGCGACGACGCAAATAAATTAAGTTATCTCAACGAAATATTGAATAAACAACTACCAATTGGTATGCCACCATATAAATTAACTTTAAAAATTGGTGCTATTGTAATGCTATATATATATGTAACGGAAGTAGGTTCATAGTAAAAGATATGAAAACTAATTACTTAGATTTGGAGGTACTTTCAGGCCCATGTACTAGCTCAATGATTTACTTATCCAGATTTGACCTAATTGATATAAATTTGCCATTTACCTTAAAGCGGAGGCAATTTCGAATAAGGTTGACATTTTGAATGACTATTAACAAGTCACAGGGACAAACTTTCGATTATGTCGTAATCAATTTAGAAAAACCAGTTTTCACTCATGGACAATTATATGTTGCTATGTCGAGGGTTATATCATTAAATAATATAAAAATCAAATTATCTCATGATATTATATTTAAAGAAATATTGTATGAAGGATGCTTAAAAACACTGAAAATATAATATATAAATAATTCAATTGTTTGTCCCACATCTTATTTTTATCATCGAGAATGCAATAACTGAAACAATTATAGTGGTCCGGATGCGGTATTTTGCTACCAAAAATCGGCTACTTTAATATATGAAGGGTAAAATAGGGCTACTGGCAAACCTCCCTTAAAAAGAAAGGTAACGCATCATATAATAATTCATCACTTTTTAGAGATAAGGAGATGTGGAAATTGATTATATATTAATATAAATATATAAAATAAATAATAGGTCAAATAATCAAACTTGTCAAATTTAAATTGTGTATTTGACAAGATTTTGCATACAACAGGATAAGTACTTTGAACAATTGTTGTAAACACGTTTTTTTATTCCATAAAAAAAACTAAAAAAAAGTATTATCTCTTTTATTGCAAAACTTTTATTATGGAGATTAATGTTTTTCGCCTTCTTTTCGCACGTAGTATCATTTATTAAAAAATGCGCGTAAACACTCTGTATTAACGTAGAAGTAACATTGGCAAAGGCAGTATAAAAGAATATTGCACATATTTAATTTCTAATTACATGGACATAAATACCCAAGTAACACAAATGACCTAAAATCGACGTCACTATGACGTCCTAATTCACGTCATATAGTCGTCCTGAAGACGTCTCAGCGTGGAGCTGTGCGACGTCATTTTAAGACGTTGTTTAGACGTCATTTTAAGACGTTGTTTAGACGTCATTATAAGACTTGTTTAGACATCATTATAAGACGATGTTTCCACGTCATTTTTAGACGTTGCTTAGACGACATTTTAAGACGGTGTTTCGACGTCTTTTTAAGATGTTATTTCGACATGTAAATGGACCTCGGATATATGTCGAATATAAATAAAATAGGTAGAAAAAATTACAAAGAAAAATAAACAATATATTTTTGAAGTATATTGTATGACAAAAATTTAAATAAAAAAATACAACAAAATATTAAAGCTACATAGAATTCGTGAAAAAAATATTCCTAAAAAATACAAATTAATTAAATAATGCATCTATCAATATTATACCATACATGTTTACATGTACATTTATTTAACAGAAATGGAGATTATAAGAATACACGAAAATTTAGCAAAATTTCCGGATAATATTGGATGCATTAGCTGTTAAAAGCAAAAATACAATTTTGTCCGGAAAATTATCAGTAACTATTCTTAGCAGGTATTCAAATTAATATGTAACAATAATAGATAAAATAATAACTGTTCTTATCTTTGCCCAGGAATAGGTCATTTGAGAACTGTATAATCTTATTAGAATTATAAAGTAGTTTTAGTTTCAGAGTATTTATTTTTGTAATTATTATGAAATGAATAGTTAATCACTTAAATATGAGAAAATTTTGCTTTGTTACTGGAATGTCTTGTTTTATATTACCAACCAGTTCATGTTTTGATTTTAAAATATAAAAATAAATTTCTTCTACTATGGCCATTGTTTGATGGATTTAGCCACCTGATAATTTTCACCTGTTACTGCCACGGATTACAATGTCGTCAATTCAGAATATAAGCTGCTACAAAATACAAATAGTGTGTATATTTATGCCTTTTTCATATGTTGTATACCATGCTTACGAAGAATTTTCGATAAACCTCTGAAAATGTTGTGCCTACAAAAAAAAAACAGTAATAAGTATAATTTCAAAAATGTTACATACCTTTACCATAACAAAACCATTGGTACAAATATTATCGTTTGGTTTTTTGTAACCTAACTCCACTACTAAATTGATATATATAGACTTTTATAAGCTCAGATCTTCTCTTCTCCTGTGTATTAGCACGTTTTGAGACAGAGCACTCTTCTTCTCCAGTGTAAAAAAATATTTCTGTATGAAAATATATTAATAAAACAAAAATAATAAACCGCAGCATTTTAACATCAATCGGTATGTTTGCCAACACAAGCAACACTAGCCATTTTGGTGACATGCTGCATTTTATCATTTTGTTCACGGAGGGTGTATTTGGAAATCTGTCATGTAGAAAATACAATTTTTTTTTTTTATTTTACGACCTATTAATTTCAGATGAAAGTTGTAAATACAAAACTCAAAAATCCCTTTATACATTTTCCTTTAATAACATTTTTTATAAGATTTAAAATTTACTTTTAAACACTATTAGATTTTGTTTAAAATGTTAAAATTAAAATATCCAATATATACAGTCATATGTGTAGAAGTGTTTTAAATAGATTAAACATACATATCATCACGGTTTATCCATTTCGGTGACGATGACGGATAACCATAATTAAATAAAAATGTATATTAAATTTGATTAATATTACATTTCTTCAAATTTCAAAAAAAATTATTATGAATTTTTAATAATATTAAAAATAAAGTAAAAATAATCGTTGCAAAGACATCAAATTAGACGTATGATAAAGGTTTAAATAGATCTAATTATGACCATATAAAGTCGTCACATGGTCGTCATAACGACTACTAATTTGACGTCTAAATAGTCCTATTTCAGACCAAAAATCAATGTGGCAGTGTCGTCGCATAGACGTCAAATTAGACGTCTAAATAGTCCTATTTGAGACAAAAAATCAACGTCGCAATGCTGTCGCATCCACGTCAAATTAGACGGCCGCATATGACTTAAATTAAACCTATAATCTACATCACTTTTTGGTCGACCGTCGGTCAGTGTTACTTGGGTATGAAACAAAGTACAATTCTAATTAGAATGATTTAACAGTATGCGACAGAAAATTATATCATACAATCTGATCGGTCTGTCAGATTGTACATGTATTGATTCTAAGAATGTTAATTCATGTCCATATCCTAGGAGAGCTACGGCGTTAGCACTGTGTATAGATTATGCACATATCCAATGTAGAAATACGTGTAAACAGCCATAAAACGCTGATGACAAGCGGCGGTAGCACTTTTTATAAAATGTGCAACTATTATAATGTAGGAATGTATGTAAACAATCATGAAACACTATCCATCTAGGGAACACTCGGCGTAGCCGAGATTTCGCTAGTCATATATACTAAAAGGCATAAATTGATCTATACTTTTATCACTCAATGATGATCGGTAAACTTTCAGAACGGCTACAGCTTATATGGTTTGAGCAATTTTGTTGAATTTTGTTTCAAACTGTAGGATTTTATTGTCTTCAGTGCCCTCGTAATGTGTGAAATTTCTGTAGGATGCGTAGTATTTGAGTAAAAAATTATTAAATGTTGAAAATTTAAATTAAAACAATAAGTCACAGTTAGATCACAGTGCTCCTTGTGAAATTTAAGACGAAGAACGCCGTTTGACATGTCATTTTGAACCTTTAAATGGAAATATTTATGAAATGAAGATAATTTGAAAGAAGTTTAATTCATAATCATAATTTATGAGAATAGATATTTTTATCTGCACAGGTAAAAAAGGCCTAAAACATTATAATTAAAAATTATAAATTTTGACGCTTCATATGCACTTGGAAAGTGTTGCCATATATGTCATAAGTAACCAGGTAAAAAACAAATATTCCTAACGAGACTAATGTGAGGTCCGTACACAAGTGTATTTTCCACTCCGAAAAATGTGAAAAAAAAATTACCAAAGATAATAAGCCGTTGGCCGACAAAAAAATTTAAAATTTGCGGTAAATATAATGTTTAAATATTTCGTGCACAACACTATAGTTCTTAATAAAAATATGTAAAGGAGATAAATACTGTATCCGAAATACATTTTTGAAGTTGGAAATGAGGTGTAAACCGTATCCGAGGTAATTTACACTAAAACATAAATTTTATAAATATTCCTTTATTATTAATTAAAAATTAGTAAAATATAGTGAATAATAATAATGATAATAATAATAATAATAATCATAATAATAATAATAATAATAATAATAATAATAATAATAATAATAATAATATTAATAATAATAATAATAATAATAATAATAATAATAATAATAATAATAATAATAATAATAGATTTATTGCCATAAAGAAGTATACAACATACAACAGTAATTGTTACTTCCAAAGACTACGTCACAATAAGAAAATAGTTTATAAATTTAGACATTTAAATATTCATTTATATCATAATAACATTTTTCAATTAAGTATTGTTTTAAAGTTGTAATAAATTTTTTATTATATTCAATGTTCTTTATATTTAATGGCAGATTATTGTACATTCTAATAGCACTATAATGTGGACCTTTCCTATACATTTCAAGTCTGTGTGTTGGATAACAGAGATCTAGTTTTCCTCTTGTTGTCATATTAGAGTAGTTATCTTGATTTTTAACAAAGAGATGTTGATTTTTTCGTACATAAACGACAAGCTCAAATATATACATAGAAACAACTGTCAAGATGTGCAATTCTATGAAAATAGGTTTACAATAAGTTCTAGCAGGAGCATGTGCCATACAACGAACTATTCTTTTTTGTAATACAAATAATTTATTCGATTCCTTGGATCAGCCCCAGAAGATTATGCCATATCTTAATCTACTGTAGACATGTGCGAAGTAGTATGTTCTGAGGGTTGCAAGACTTACATTATTTCTAAGTTTGTAGATAGCAAAAAAGGCAGTACTTAGTTTTGAATGTAATTTACTGGTGTGTTTTGACCATACTGGACACGATTCAATATATAATCCTAGGAACTTGATATCTTTAGACAAGGGAATCGATTTATTATTAAATTTTACTAATAGGCTCTCTTTAGCATTAGGTTTGGTATTAAATACAAGTATTCCTGTTTTAGAGTGGTTTAGATCTAGACCGTTGTGATAACACCAATCTGTCATTTGAGTAACTGCACTTGTACACTGTTCCGAGAGTTCGATACTTGTTTTAGCACTTAGGATGCTGGACGTATCGTCTGCAAACTGACATAGAGACTTGCAATGTATGTGAGTATTTAAGTCATTTGTATACAAAATGAATAAAAGGGATCCTAATACAGAGCCTTGCGGTAAGCCCTGTTTAATTTTTCTTGTATTTGATTCTATAGATATTTTTGAATTGTTTACTTCTCCATGCAAGGACACATATTGAGAACGATCTTCCAAGTAGGATTCTAACCACGAAAGGGGTATACCTCTTATGCCAATATTTTGTAATTTGTCTATTAATGTGTCATGCTTTAGTACATCGAAAGCCTTACTGAGATCAAAAAATATAGATGCAACATTTTCTTTTTTATCGAGACAGTTTAATATATCAGTTATTGTTTTATAAATTGCATCTTCAGTGCATTTATTTGGTACAAACCCAAATTGAGTAGAAGACAAGATATTTGTATTTAAAAAAGATATAATTCGGACATGCATTGCTTTTTCTAAGACTTTGCTAATACTTGGTAACAGTGATATTGGTCGATAACTCGTAATATTTGTTCGACTGCCTTTGTTTTTATATACGGGTATCACTTTGGCTATTTTTAAATTGTCGGGAAATTTACCGGTAATAAATGATGCGTTAATTATGTCGCATAAAGGTTCAGATATATAGGGTGTTATTGACCGTAGCAGAAAACATGAGATCTCATCATAACCAGATGAAGTTTTTGGGGAAAGAGCAAGAAGAATGGATTCTACTTCATGTTTATCTGTTGGCAAAAGAAACATATTTTGCTTAAAATAAGTACTGGTACATGTTTTCACATTACTGTTATTGTTTACTTGACATGTTACAAAATAATCGTTAAACATCTCCGCAATTTGCGCGGTATCAGTTTGTGTATCACCTTTATCGTCACATAATTCAATCGTGGTATTTAAAGAATTTTCATTTACTTCATTTTTAATAATACTCCAAGCAGTTTTTATTTTGTTTTTACTGTTTAGTATTTGCAAATCGTTGTAATTACGTTTAGTGTTCTGTAGTAGTTTTTTAAATTGTTGTTTTTTTTCATTGTAAAATTTCGCAATTATTGGACTTTTAGTTGATCTATATAGCAGTGAAAGGATCTTGTAAATTAACAGAAGCTTGTTTTATTTCAGAATTTATCCATTTCGGGGAATTATTGCTGTTTTTTGTTTTGATTGTTTGTAGCGGATATGCACTGTTAAAATAATATTTTAAAATATTAAAGAAAACATTATATTTATCATTGATATCTGTTGTTTTATATACTTCAGACCAGGTTTCACTATTTAATAAATACAAAAAATATTCATTATTTGCAGTACTAAATATTCTCTTATGAATATACGTATAACTTTTTGTTTTTAAAAGTCCCGGAATAGTGACTAGCTGTGCAAAATGATCAGAGATTGTTGTTGTCTCAACTGAGCCCTTTATACAAGTCAGTGATATTAGAAAATATATAATCTAACTGTGATCGAGAATTTCCACTTACCCGAGTATATCCCTTGACACAAGATTTCAGTCCATAAGATTCTAGTATGTCGCATAATATGGCATAATCATCTGAGTGAATCATGCCATTTATGTTTAGGTCACCACAGAGAAATATTGGGTTGTTTGATTTACATGCTTTATGAAGAATATCTGATAGTTTCTCGAAGAAAAATGGGATGTTACCTGATGGAGATCTATATACACAGATTAAAATAAAATTTTTATTTTGAACTTTGCAGTTTGTGCAGCAATATTCAAAATCTTGTTCTTTACATTGAACATTTAAACAAAGTTCTTGGCTGGGGTAAATTTCTTTACAGAATATTGCTGCACCCCCGCAGCTCATATTTATCCTGCAAAAATGACTTATTAATTTGTAATTACTTATTTTATTACATAATATTTCATTCGTTGACAACCAATGCTCGGTCAGACATAAGAAATCTGGACAATATTTGGATAGTATAACATCTAATTCCTCACATTTATTTCTTAGACTTCGCATATTTACATGAAAAATTTTCAAGCTAGAGTCATTAGCACAGACAATATTACCAGATTTACTAGCTACCACGGTTTTCCTCGTGTTGTGTTCTGATGTCCTAAAAAAGCTGGCTTTTCTGAGGAAACTCGTCTCTTACTGAAAAAAATATTTAACAATGTTCCCATTGGCCAGTTTGCAGCGTCACTCACGGTAGCACTGTAATCTTCTGGAACAGTTACTTTAAATGACTTGTATGTATTGTACTTTGTCGTTAGCTGTAGAACAGCGCACTGTTTAATATTTAAGCTTTTTAGATGATCTTCAATGTCAGTGTACGTAGAATTTAGTTTTTAACCCTTAACCCGAAACATAGTACTTTTATTGCTAATGCGAAACATATGGTCTATTGGACCAGTATAGGTAAAAATTGAAATAAATCAAAAACAAATGTAGCATATTAAAAAAAGGCAAAACATTAAAGGGTTTATTAGGCATAAACAAGCAAAGAAACATACATACATATACTTAGATAAAACAAAATATCTGTAACGTAACGTAGGTTCGGGGATGGGTTTTTGTAGCCGAGTGGCGAAGGGAGAATTCCAAGGAAAAAATAAACTCTTTATTTCTGAGCAGCCGTAAGTTATATTGTTCCTTTTTCAAACGATATCCTAGTACCAGGTCGTATTACTGGAACATTACCTCGTGGTTACCAAAATATTGTTTGCACGAGCCTTAGAAAAAAACACAACCGCTCGCAACAGCGAACGCAAACCAAGAGCAAGATTTGTGCGCAACCGAAACTAGCACCAACCAATGAAGACCGCGTCGCCCCTGAGAGATATAGGTCGACTACAAGAACAGATGAGCTTTAAGGATATACGGCGATGACAGTGACTTTTATCTTGCTGCATATCTAATATAAGAAAACAGAATATTATATAGGTTTATTAGGCATAATCAAGTAAACAAACATATATTTCTAGATAAAACAAAATATATGCTACACCTACTAATTTTGAAGACAGGTAACGCAAACCTTTCTACTGCACTCCAAACAAATAGCCTTTGAGCAACGCACACATCTATAATTTGTCTTCTTCATTGTTGATGATGGACAAATGCTACACAATTTTCTTTTGGGAAGTTTATCACCTGGGACACATCGGGATTTATTCCCAAAAAATCTCTATATGCTTTCTAAGGTCTCGGGGAAGATTTGTTTCCAGTCTTTGCCTTAGATGAGGCTGAAGTAGTTCAAAGGCCAAATCTTTTACAAAGTTACAACGTGGAAGTAATTTATTATCTCTGTAACAATGATAAAGGATAACTGTTGACTGAACTTATGTTTACAAGTGTATAAAATACGGCTAAGGGCCAATGCCTTGTCCGGCGGTTTGCACTATAATTGGCACACTTCATGTCTAAAACATCAACTCCCGATTTTGTACTATTATAATATTTAATTATTTCTCGTTTTCCTAATTAATTGTCTTTGGTGTGATGGATAGAGGATAATAAAAGCACAGCTCTATTTTTTTTTTCGGTACATATGATATCAAGGTTATGTCGGAAAAACCATAGAGTGTTGTACCAATTCCCCTACTTTTAGTAGCCTGTAATTCCAAAGGAACTTCTCGCTTTTTTTTTTACTGTACTCACATAAGTGAGATGGCGTTTTTGCAACTCTTTGACTAAGAAGAAGAAAAGTAGTTGTCAGCAATAATATTTCGGTTGGAGCCCTCTAATGGCTTGGTTAGTCGGATGACACATTGAGCAGGCTTGAAAAGCTTCAGTTTTTCTTCTGAAAGTCCAACACCATCCGAATCTTTCCCTGAGTACATAAACCCATTATAGAAATACGAGCTCTTAGCATCTGTCATGCACATTACTTTTATACCGTATTTCGCAGGTTTACTAGGCATATAAATTCGAAAACCACAGTGACCTCTATATGGAAGTAGCATCTCATCCAAAGTTACACAATCTGACAAGGTGAATAGCCTCTGGCAATTACAAACAAAATTATTGAAAATATTTGAAATAACCGCTGTTTTATCAGTTTTCTTCCGCCCTTCGCGATGCATGCTATTGTCAAATCTAAGACAAGACAAAAGTATTTCAAAGGCATCGTCATTCTGAATATTGGCCGACCCAAAACATCTTTAGAAAACAGTCGAAGCATATCTTCATGAGAAGATTTTACAATTGAAGATAGTATAAAAAGCCCAAGCAAAGCCTTCAGCTCAATTATAATTGTACTTCTATAGTTTGAGGTATTAGTCGATTCAGAAAACTTTTCTTTTATTATAATAATTTTTTGGTTTGTCCACGTTACAATTTCTTCCAACATCTCATCATTAATCAACAAATTCCAAATATCTAATTTAGAAGGGCTATTTCCGAGAGTCCTGCTCACCGCTGTTAGGCCTGGTAATCTTCTGATAATGTTATGTCTTCGTGGCCTTGTGTTTCTCAGCGGCTCCATTCCCTGCCACTGAAAACCATTTTTTCCTTTGAATATGTTCACATCCTCTTCTGCTTGTAAAGAGTCGGTCCTGGATTGTAAATCATTCAAAGGTTCATCTAATTCCAAAAGTTCGGGATCTGAATACGATTCTTCGCTGCTAGAGGATTCACTTTGCCGAATTACATAGTCAGCATCTTCATCCGAATCATCTATAACATCTCTAATGTCCTCGTCACTCCCTTGGTCTGATAAATATAAATCTTGATCATCGGCAAGTAGCAAGTTTTGTATTTTGTTTTCAAAATCTGTGTCAGCCAGATTAACTGTTTTATTACGGCCAGTTCCGCTAGGACCTGCTATATCCATTATTACTATAAAATAAAAATTATTAGAGTAATTATGTTTATTAAACACAAAATATGAAATATCTTATTGTTCATCAGTACACAATCCGTAACAAGTGGCCTCCTAGACCTATCATAAAAATACTGTAATCCGAAACACCTGGCTTACAAGACCTACACGTTTATAAAACTACCTTTACTACGACCTAAACACTAAAGCGATTGCGACGATACTGCAGGACTATGTTTGTTATACTCTATTCAGAAGGTATTTGAACGGATAAGCGCATGGGGCTTACAATGTTGCCACGATTAGCAGATATTTTTTCGCTTTGGTTTGTTAGACCAATGTTTCGGGTTAAGGGTTAAGTTAAAACAGCTGTAAATTTATCCATGAGTGGGTTCAATAAACTATTTTAAATCAGCCAAGTGTCAGGGCCAGGTAACCTGAGTCTGGACACGAAAAACGCGGGACAATGTATTAGACTTACTTGCAAAGATTATGTAATAAAGGTAAGGGGTCATTATGTAACTTACTGAATAGCGATATAATATTTAAATAATTCATGTGGTTAACAACAATTAAAATAATTTCTTTAAAATGTGGTTTAAAAACAATGTACTTTACATATTTATCATGTAAAATATCTTGATTACAACAATGCTTTATACCAATATAATCACAACTCAGCATTTATACAGAATACGTGTTGATTACAACAATACTATACGACTTCATTCATATTTGAACCTCATACATCACCATTTTTGTGTTAATTTGAGGATATTTCAAACAGTTCAATAGTTAATAGCCCCTAAAAATGCATGTACTCTTGATTAGTTTGGGCTAAAAATGTAAGATTCAAAATGATTCAATTTCCTGATTTCTATATCAAAAAGAGTGTTTATTCTTACATAAATGAATTTTAGAGGGTTGATTTGTATATTTCCGGTATAAAAGTGGTTAAATATTGGACTAAAAACACCTCACGCCCAGGTTTAAAAATATGGGTTGAATTATGTGTATATTCAAAATTTGGTATCTAGAGCTTTATTTTTTTACTTTTACTTTCCATATTTTGAAATTATGAACTTTTAAAAATAGGGCTATTATTGAAAATCAAATATCTTTATTGACTAACAAAAATATCAACTGTTACTTTGAAAGGGGCGGTTTAAAATATTCATAAACCAAAAACGGGGAAAGTTATTCCAAATCTGTTTAAACGAATAAACAGGGGAATGATTGAAGTATATTTGAGACAAATTTTTAATGGATTGGATAAAGGATGCAAATTCGTAAACGGAATAAATATTAATGAAATAAAAATTATATATTAATTTTTTACCGCTTAGCCGTTTGTTCAAAAAGTACTATGTTTTGGTATAAAATGATGAATTTTACTCTGTAGAAGAATAATTATTCTACTGAATAAATATAGTTAATACGTAAAATAATCTTTTTATTTTACAAAATACGCGAAAAATATTCAAAACTTGACAATCAATCAATCAAAAGTATGAACAACTGAAAAAACAATCATCAAGGATTGCTTATAGAAAAGCGAAAGAAAAAGTTCATATTCAACACTTCCCCTTTTTTTAAACTTTTCTTACTTATTTGCAACAAGTCCAATATTGTAGACTAGAGTCTTCAACCGCGGTCCATGCAGAGGCTTCGTAAGCATGTCAGCCAACTGATCTTCCGTAGAGACTCTCTCGATATCTAAAATTCCTTCTGTGACACATTCATGAATAAAGAAATATCTCAGTGCAATGTGTTTAGTCCTGCGATGATATTCTGGGTTTTGTGCAAGACGAATGGCAGCTTCATTATCCACTCGAACTATTGGCAACTTTTGAAGTTCCACCATGCTTTCAAGTAGTCTTTTCAGCCATACCACATCTCTTGCAGCTTCGCTTGCAACCACAATTTCTGCGCCAGTTGTAGCTAACATCACCGAAGCCTGACGTTGACTCAGCCAAGAGACAGCTCCCCCTGCATACAGTGTTACTACGCCAGTTGTTGAGCGACCAGTTTCTTTGTCTCCACCAAAATCTGCGTCACTGTAGCTTTCCAATATACCTGATTTATATCTAGGCTTGTAGTCTAATGTGTAATCTTGAGTTCCTTTTAAGTAGCGAAAAATTCTATTAACTTTACACCAATCATTGTACGTCGGGTTCTCAAGTGTCCTAGATGCCACACCAACTGCATATGCGATATCTGGTCTTATATTGGTCATGAGATACATCAGTGCTTCCACAGCTGCTCGGTAGAGATACTCTCGATCTTGATCAGGTGAATTATTAGCTTCCCCTGCTACGTTACTTGTAATCGGAGTAGGAGCAGGATTGCAACCCGCCATATTGAATCACTGAATTATCTTGGCAGTATAGCCTGTCCAACCGCAATAGATCCATCATTACGCTGTTGAATTTCCGGTCCCAGGAAATAGGCAGCTGGTTTAATTGTTATATTGAATTCTTGTTTCAATTCTTCTATAAACAGTCTGGCATCTTCTTCATTAGTGTTCGCGACAAGTCCATCGTCCACATACAGGGCCAAAACTGTCTATCGGTTACCCTCTCGACGAATGAACAAGCATGGGTCGTCATCGCTTCTAACAAACGCAAGTTTGACAAGAAACTCTCCGAATCGCCTGCTCCAGCACCGTGGAGCTTGCTTGAGACCATACAAACTCCGATTGGGTTTGCACACCAGATCAGTCCCATCCTTGTAGCCCTGTGGCTGCACCATAAAAATTTCTTCATTCAAATTACCATAGAGGAAGGCGGTAGAGACATAAAACTGTGTCAGCTTCATCCCTTCACTTGCTGCCATGGCAATTTAACTCCTAATAGTAGGTGCCTTTGCAACTGGACTGAACGTCTGATTATAGTCCACTCCTTTGCGTTGTGAAAATCCCTTGATAACCAGCCTCGCCTTATATCTATCAACTGATCCGTCAGGATGAGTTTTTACCTTGAAAACCCATTTACTCCTGATGACTTTGCGACCCTTTGGTAGCTTTATTAATGTCCAAGTCGAATTCTCCAACAATGACTTGTATTTGGCATCCATTGCCGCTTTCCAATGAGCTCGATTGGATGAACTGACCGCTTCCTTATACGACTCTGCATCTTGGACCTCTAGAAAAACTGCCATCACATAATCTTCCATCAAACGTGTCGGTAATTGAAGTTTTGAACGGTCTCTTAACTGTCGATCAGTTCCTACAGGACTCTTTACTTCCCCAGATTTCGATTCCTCATCATCGACATCAACATTTTGGTCTTCGGTTTCATGGTTTGACTCCATCGTTGGCTCAAAGCTGACAGGCGACTCGATGATAAGTTCTTCATGGAAGATTACATCTCTAGACCGGATAAGTTTTGATCCTTCTTTTGACCATAATCTATAAACGTCATCAGCATCATAGCCCATAAGATTACATTTTACTGCCTTCTTGTCCATTTTCCGTCTTTTCTCTTTAGGAATATGGGCGTAATAGACAGTACCAATCACGCGAAAGAGCTTCGTTGATGGTTTGCGGCCGAACCATACTTCAAATGGTGTCTTTTCTGCAACCATTGATTTTGCAGTCCGATTCAACACATATCCGGCAGTGTTCACCATTTCAGCCCAAAGTCCTTGAGGAAGATTTCCGTGAGCGTATAACATCGACCTCGCTGACTCTACAATAGTACGGTTTTCTCGTTCCGCACAACCGTTCTGTTCGGGAGTATATGGCATTGTGATTCGCTGTTGTATCCCGGATTTACTTAGTATTCGTCGTACTTCGGCGTTGTCAAACTCTCCGCCTCCATCACACCTCAGTTCTTTGAGTGTATGACCAGTTGTTTTAGCTTCATTGATAAACTGCTGAAGTTTCTCCGGAACTTCCGATTTGTTCTTCATAAAGTAGAGAGTGCGATATTTTGAGTAGTCATCTTTGAACAATACAAAATACCTTGATCCACCGGTTGAGTTTTTAAATGGTCCACACACATCCGCGTGGATCAGCTGGCCTGTTTTCAAAGCTCGATAAGCAGTACGATCACCAAACTTCAGTCGGTGGCTTTTGCCGTACTAGCCTTCACAAAATTCTCCATCTTCAGGAAGTCGAATGCCATATTCACGTTCCACGAATTTCTGAACGTATTTCTTGTTGTGGTGACCCAATTGTTCATGCCATAACTGTAGTTGGTTCCCACTTAATATTGCGTTGACCTCCATTCGCCTTTTGTTAGGTTTGCGAACTCGTAGTGCTAGTTTATGAAGGCCACCATCTTTCTTCCTAAATCCATGCAATAGAGGATTTCCTAATGAGTCCTGTAGGGTGCACATTTCAGACTTGGATTCAAATTTGCTTTCTTTGATCAAATCTTGAGCAGCAAGTATTGAGAACAAATTTCTCTTGATCCCAGGAACATACCACACGTTGCCCAGAGTGGCTGCCTCCCATTTTCCATCAATGGAAACTTCTACGTCGATGGATCCCTTGCCTATGGCTGATTCGCTATTCCCAAAAGCGGTAGAAAAACCATTTTGTTTATGAAACGTCGTAAAATTAGTGAACCATTCTCTATGACTCGTGACGCGACTTGTGGCACCATTGTCTGCATACCAACATTCATCAGCTGATTGTCTTCTTCCAGTAGCATCTACTGATGATACCGTAGCAAACATCTTCTCTGGGACATTCACAGATTTCTTCCCGTCACTATCTTTTTTCATTTCTGTCCCCTTTTTGGAAGTCCTCAAAAAAACTGGTTTCCCATCCACAATCCACTTTCTGCAGTTGCGAACGAAGTGTCCCTTCACCTTACAGTAGTGACACTCGTAATTCTTCTTCAATTTTCCTTTAGGTTGTCCACGTTAAACTTGTAATGCTGATTGCTTCGATTCTGTCTTTGTCAGCAATGCCTCCTGTTCTCGAATATCTCTCGCTACTAACGAACGTTCATATGCGCAGAGTTTAGTCGTTAAATTGTCAGCGGTCCGTTCGGCTTTACTAAGCAACATCCAACTTGACTTAAAAGAAAAATATTCTTCGCCAAGCGTATCCAAAATTATGCATATTAGAAATAAATCTGGCAGCTTCGTTGCATCTACTGATGTTGCAATTTCAATTTGTAAATCTGTAAAAATTGTCTTCAACTCGGAGATCATGGAAGCCATACTCTGACCCGATGCGGCCGTATAACCAAAAAACTGCATACACAGGGTGTACGCCTTATCCTCCGACATGCCATCAAACAGTCTATGTAACTCTAACCAGATGTCAAGTGCGCTGGTAAGTCTCATCACTTGGCGTAAAATCTCTTCTGTCATACTGTTGGATAGTATCATCATAGCATTATTCTCTCCCTTGGAAAATGCTAGTAATTTGGTGTTATACTGTTCTAATGCTTTCGCAGTCGCTCCTTGTTCTGGCTTCGCTGGCCTGACAAGTTTCCTTTTAACAACTTCAAGGGCGCCTTCATGCATTTTTAGTAGTATAGTTATTCTAAATTGCCCAGTTCTTCTTCCCTTCCAATGGTTTAATGTTTCACTTGGATTCCATAATGAATAAGAACAGCCAATTTTAGACACCAAATAAAACAAAATAGACAATGAATTTCTCAGTAGAATCGTTCTGAACCCATAACCTGCTGAATTTTACTCTGTAGAAGAATAATGATTCTACTGAATAAATATAGTTAATACGTAAAATAATCTTTTTATTTTACAAAATACACGAAAAATATTCAAAACTTGACAATCAATCAATCAAAAGTATGAACAACTGAAAAAACAATCATCAAGGATTGCTTATAGAAAAACGAAAGAAAAAGTTCATATTCAACATAAAACTCATCTGGGGTCTGATACTGTAACTTGGAAAACTTCTGTAGATTGAAATCTATCAGATTTAAATTAATAAACAAACAAGGAAACAGTGACCTTAGCGAGCGACGTTCGGAATCGGATATATATTACCAAAATAGCAAGCCAACCAAATCAACCTTGTTTTAATCATATCTTTGATCCTCTGTCGCCAACAACATCTATACAAAACCATTCAGTTTAACAAAACCGTATCCTTTAAATGCTCAACTCTATTAACCACAGCATACCTAATATTCACAAAAGTAATCTTTCCAAAATACCGCCCATGGTCTATTTAAATACCCAACATAAATTTAGAAGAAACAAGTAATTTAATAATCAAAAATTATTTTAAAACAATCCAAAAAGACCATAACGACAATGAATTTATACATACAGACTCCTCAAAAATAAATAACAAAGTGGGTACAGCATTCGTAACTCAGGACCTATTTGCATCAAAGTGACATTAGTCAATTAATTTCTATACTGTCAATAAAAAATTGTAAACTTTAAATAAAACTACAGGAGATATTGTTGCCAAATTTTTAATAAGTAACTAAGTACAAAACAAATATTTCTTACTGCATTAATGTGAAGTTAGCCCATTAATTCCGTACTGCCCTTAAAAATATAGTAAATTTTAAATAAAACTAATTAAGAAACAAATATTCCTAATCATAAATGATGAGAATAGGAAATTATTTTTTACAAGTAAAAAAGGCCTATAATATTATAATTAAAACAATAATTTTTGACGGTTCATATGAACTTGGAAAGTTTTGCCAAATATGCCATAAGTAACTAGGTGAAAAACAAATATTCCTAACTAGACTAATGTGAAATCCGTTCACAAGTGTTGCCAAAGATACCATAAGTAACTAATTAAAAAACAAATATTCCTAACTACATCAATGTGATGTTAGGTCAATAATTTTCATTCTGCCACTAAAAAAGTAGTAAATTTTAAAAGAAACTAGAGGAGAAATTGTTCCCAAATTTTCCATAAGTAACTAAGTAAAAAACAAATATTTCTAATTGCATAAATGTGACATTAGTCAATTATTTTTTATGCTGACCCTAAAAAAATGCAAATTTAAAATAATAACGTATAATTATTAAATATCTACATATTTTAGAGATATTGAACAATAATTTAACAAATTTTCCATCCCGCATAATGTGGAAAAAATGACCGAAGATGAAAAGCCAGTAGTTGACAAAAAAAAAACAAATTTGCGGTGAAAGTAATGTTTAGATATTTTGTGCACCACACTTATGTTAATAAAAATTAGTATAGGAGATAAATTCTGTATCTGGAATACATTTTTGAAGTCGAAAATGAGATATTTTAGCCGTGTCCGAGGTAATTTATAATAAAACACAAATTTTATGACTTTTTCTATTATTATTATTATTTTAGGTATCCCTTTGCAGTAGATAATATAAGTTAGTAAAATATAGTAAACTATGTATGTAGAATTCATTTTATTGTCAAAACAGCTGTATTTTTAACCGTGTCCGAGAAGTTAAAAGCTTATATTAGAAGATATAAAAAGCGCGGGAAACTGTTATTTAACAACGCTGGAGGATAATATAAAAAGTTAAAGTTCAGTAATCTATACATACGTATAATTATACATGTCTACATATTTTTTAGATGTACCTATTTTCAATAAACGATAAATGGACAAAATAATGCAATTTTCTAAACAAGTGATAACATGAAACCTGCTAAAAGACGAAGCAAGCAAAAAACATAATTTTTCAATAATCTGTTTTGATTACAACAGTTAAATGTTCCCTTTTATGCTAATTATAGAATAAATAGGTGTATTTTATATTTGTTGCTCTAGTTAAATGGTAATTAATTAATGTTGGTACTTTAACTTTACAAATATTGTCAGTCAGTGAATGAGTGATTGATTTTTTATAATCTATAGACTGGGGTTAGATAGAACCATCGAAATTTGGATTTTCAATTATGAAAACTAAAAAATAATATACTGTAGTTATGTAAATTAATATATGAATCAAATATAAAAAGTAACTTTTTAATCTTATGTGTTTCCTCACGTAGAAATGTTTAAGAGTGTTGTGATTACAATAATCAAATGCTTCCATTAAAATGTTTTAGCTTAAAAATGTATAAGCAATCTTGATATATGTAACTAAATAATTACAGATAATTATTCCTAACTATATTATCTTGTAACAAATTATTTACATCTATACTTTGTGACTTTTGCAACGTCACTGGTTCGTTTTCATTACAAAAATTTTCTTGTTGAATAAATAAAAATCTTTGAGCTACAATTTTATTGATATGGTAGACCTCTTAACAATTATTGTTTTAACTTTGCTAGCTTCACGCGGAAATGTCAGTGAAACACTTTAAATATTTTTTTTTTGTTCAAAAAGATTGCCACATTTGAATTTTAATTCAGTTCTTATTACTGCTTATTAGTCTTTTAAAATCGAATAGTGACTTATCACTGTTTCGCGAACTTACGACAAAAGTTTGAAAAGTTATTTCCGCCGTATTTAGTTTCGGCATATTTGACAGTAGAGGCGCTGTAATTATTTGCATATAAGAGGAATGCACGGGCATTTCACTCTCCTCTTCTCTTCGAGCTTGTAGTTTTCAACTTTCAGACCTTTATTTTGGCAGGCAGTTAGGCCTACAATTTCAGTGCATCGTGGTGCGAGACGTGATTTCTCTTTTAGTTTTCCAAATTTCTCATGTTTCACGTTTGGGTTGAGGACCTGCTACGGCTGCTAGTGGTGAGTTACTCGAACTTTATTCATTTTTTTTTTAGTTATTTGGATGATTTCGATTTGGTAAAGTTTCATTGTTTGTACCACCCACGTGTTGCCTTATGCAGCCGAGGGCAGTGCATTTGTATCGAGTAACTACCATTAACAGTTGGGTTTCTTTTACTCAGAGTATTGAACATTTTATTTTTAAATTTATTACAATTATTAAAGTTTTGTAGTTGTGATTTAAGCTGAGTTTACGAACTCGTATCTCTCACCACAATGCCACTGAATCTTCAAAATTCTTATAGATTTTTCTTTTGGATTTAGTGATTTTTTTGGCAAAATTTTATGACTTTTGTGTACTATATTATCAAGTATTTCAGCTTAACGTAGCCCGTGCTATCAACCTTATAGCTCCAGTTTTCCCCCGGGTCATCGAACCCCTTCATTTTGTTAATTTTTTTTGTAGTAGTTCTGCTTAACTTTCCTCCCTTCACCATCTTACCCTTATCCTGCGTATGTGTGCGTGAGTGAGTGGGGGGTGTTGCGATCATTTTTTGTTTAATCCTGCTGGATCACAGTTAAAACTTGTTTTCGATTAGGAAACCGGATTTTTTCTCCGCGCCATTTTTTTGTAGTTGGCAAATCCAAATTTTGGGTGTTAGTTATTTTGTTGATTTGCTACCCGCCGCGTGGGAGATTAGTCCTCCAGGATTTAAAATTTAGTTTAGCGCCGGGTTGTTAAATTTTTTGGCAGCTCAAATTTAAATTTTTTGTGTAATTTTTTTTTTTAGTTGCGCTAATTAAATTTTCTTTTGGACTGCAGTCACCTTGAGCCCTTTTCCTAGCATCATGACGTTTTGTCCTTGTGCTGTATTTTCATTCATTCATCTAACTTTCAGCAACTTATTTTTGTATGATCCTTTGTAGAGTATCCAAACCCTTCTGGTTTCTGGTGTTACTCCCTAAGTACGTATTACTGCGGAGATTATTTTTTTTGTAGGGAAAGTAGCGGCTGTGTTGGCTGCGACTGTCCCTTGGCCTAGACCTGCCACCCTGAGGGAGGCGATTCAAAGAGTCGGACACCAGCTCCGCCAGCGATTTTAGATGGTATGTTTTAATCTGTTCTTTTTGCAATTCATTTTCTTACATCTTAAAACGGTACAGATTTTAATCTGTATTTCATTTTCATATATTACATTTAAAATGACCTATTTTAATTTTTTTATTGCCAATTAATAAAAATATTTAATAAAACGTTGGTAGCTGATCATATGCTCAACTGCACAATGTAACCATGGATACGTATCAAAAATACATTGGAAAATAAGACTTGTCAAAGTTAACAATGTGATTAAAGTTAACAATGTTTTATGCAACTGGGCCGTAATCATACAGCATAACCCACAAAAGTAATCTTGTTTACATATGATTCTTGCATACTGTGACGTTCATTTTTCATAATTCGTATATTTGTATTGTTTTATAAATTTGCATATATTTAGAGTAAATAATTCGCCTGTTGCTTATGTTATTCAAATTCAACAAGTAGAGTTCTGGTCAGCATAGTCTTCAAATTTCTTAATTAATCGTTCCTTGAATTGGTCGTCTACGACTTCGAGCAGGCATGGGATTCTGTATTGAGATCTCTTTGTATGAACATTGGAATATATAGTGAGCAGATAATTCACCACCCTATCGTTGGAATAGTTAAATTTGGTTTAGTGGTGCGTGATACGAATTCTTCGGAGCATCTGACACTATATAGTACTAATCAGAATAATTATTTAGAAAAATTATTTCTGACGGGAATTTCCGGAGAGTGCATTCACACTTTACTGTTGTTTCAGGGATATCTTCACATATCGTAAGCTATTTTATTCCTTTTATAATATCGTTGTTTCAATGCCTATTTCTAGTTTCAGCTTTTTTTGTGTGGTAAAACTATTAAGTTAAGCCTTGACCTACACGTGGCTGGGTTAATGCGTACCATATATATTTGATTATTCTCGCCGTCGCCAGTATCCAACAAACACCTTGAAATTAGGAATTCGTGAGCCATATTTGAGAGTGAAGTAAGTCGCTTTGGACCCGCCAGTATTGCTATGTTTTGGGAAGCTTCATTGCAATATTTTCATGAGAACAATCCTATGATTTTGCCGGACCTGACGTCATCATCCTACGTCATCATAATCGGTGAGGACTTTCCAGAATATTCCTGTATGGTTGAACAGCGTCCACTGGTTTATAAGTTTATATTGTTATTGATTTTACAATTCAACTTTATATTTTAAAAGGAAATTTCAATATTTGAACATATTTTTGATCATTTAATATTAACTTCAATTCGAGAATTAATTGTATAACTACGTTACTCAAACCATATATCTTGTCGTTGTCTTTATCCAGTAATTTATATATTATAATTTCAATCAAATTCCGAAAAGTATATTTTGTAACAGTGGCTCAATCCAATTTTTCTTTGAGTAGTTTATTTCTTTTTTTTATAAGCCAAATACCAGTGCACTGCTATTTGTTATTAGACGATTTATATTTTATATTTATTTGGGGGTTGCTAAGCTGGTTTAGCTCAATTAATTATTTGTTACGATTAATATTACTACGTTAAATATTTAAGTATATATGCTGACACGACTACTTGCAATAATTGTTATTATAATTATTTTATTCTACGTCATAACTGTAAATGTAAATACTTGTTCTTTTAATAAAACTATACTTATTTTAAATAATTTTGAATTTAAATCTTCGCACCATTTTGACATTTCCGCTTTAGGATATTTGGCTCCTGTTTTACAATACAAAATACAGTGGTGCTTTATAAATTATGATTTGCCGCCCACTTCATTTACCCCCCCCCCCCTTCGTCTCAGAGCCTTCTCACTGAGATAGCGGCTATTGTGAAACAGCAACATCGGTTCTGGATAGCTTTCTGTATTTCCTATCGAGAATAGTTTAGCGCTATTAAGGTAGGTTAAATCATATTGTTCTTCTTTTATATTTAAAATTTATTTACCGCGAAGAAATACATTACAAAATTTGGCGCCCAACGTCGCGGGGCCTTGCAAATAAATAAAAAGCCTTGTTAATCTCATTGTTGTGTCTATTGTTGAGGACAATTTTGCGGTCATTATTGACACCATTGTGGAGGCCATTGTTTCAAAAGGGTCGTGTAGAGTCGTTTTAAATATTAATTTTTTTTTGGCGTAGTTCTACTGGCGATTGTTTAGATATTTAATTTTTTATTTTTTATTTAGCCATAGTTTTCTTTTTTTTACTAGGAAGGTATTTTGTTAATAGTTATTTGGGTTGTTGTATTTTTAAATATTGTATATTTTAATATGGATTTCCAAATAGAAATTAATCGTTTGTCTCAACAAGAATTAGAATATGAGTTGCAAGTCAGAGGTGTCACAGGACTTACTGATGCCGATGTTAGACGGAAAACTTTACGTAATTTGTGGAAATTAGAAAAAGGAAATTCTTCATTTCAATTGCCTGATAATCCTTTTATATTCGAGCAAGATCATGAAGCGATCAAAATTGAGAAATTAGTTAATAGCTTATAAAAAGATTTCGACGAAATCAGCTCAATGTTATGATAGAATTAATCGTATGTTGGCTACTTCTACTGAACAAGAGCAGCTTCGCTCTTCCCTTTTAGTTAAATTGACAACTATTTGGTCTACGGGGTCTTCAAAGTGTAAAACTTTAGCCAAAACTTCTACTCCAAAACGATCTGTTGTACTAGATCTCAATTCGGTAGATAATCACGAAGATAAATGGACAACTGCTAGTAGTTCTGACGAATCGGATGTCGTAGTAGCAAGGTCGGAGTTAAGGTCGGTTAAACCTAAAGTTGTGCCTCCTTCTCAATGGAATCTTAAATTTACTGGTAATATAAAAGAAAGGTCATTAAATTCATTTTTAGAACGCGGTAATGAACTTTCTGTAGCTAGAAATGTTAGCAAGTCACAATTGTTTGCTTCCGCAGTGGATCTCTTTAAAGATAAAGCATTGACTTGGTATAGAGCTAATAAAAATAAATTTGTTGATTGGGATGATTTAGTTAAAAATCTCCGTGAAGTTTTTCTACCTCATAATTTTCATAAAAAGTTGTTCGAAGAAATAAAATCTAGACATCAAGGTTCAGATGAACCTATTGATATATATGTTGCATTAATGGAAAATATGTTTAACAGATTAAATATCCCCATATCTACAGACACTAAACTCACAATTCTTTTAGATAATTTACACCCCGTCTTACAAGAAAAATTATCATTAGTAGAAATAGAATCAATTGAACATTTAATTAAACTTTGTAGACGTATTGAACAAAAACAGTCTGTAATTAACGATTATGTACCACCAACGGCAAATAAAAATAAACACTTAATAGAACCAGAACTTGCTTGTGTTTCTAGGAGCGCATTAGCTGTTTCCGTTACGTCATCGGGATCCAAAGATTCTGAGAAATCTAAAGGTTCGCGTAGTTGTTATAATTGCGGCGAAACGGGACATTTTGTTAAGGATTGCCAAAAAACATGGATTAAGAAATGTTATGGTTGCGGTAAACCTGACGTGACTAAAAAGACTTGTCCAAAATGTAAGAAATCGGAAAAAGCCATAGACAGATGTTGAGAGATCGGTCGCCATCTGTCGTTGATCGTGTTAATCCGATCCTTGATTTTATCTTGGCTCATGTTCGACAAGATGAAAGACCTTATTTAACTGTTAGTATTTTGGGAAATTCAGTGGTAGGTTTATTGGACACTGGTGCTTCACGCACTATTGTGGGGCGTAAAGGTTGGAGTTTGTTGCAATCTCTTGGATTTGGGTTGAACCCCACCAATGAAATTTCTTGTACGGTAGCTAATGGTCAAAAACTCAATGCTTCTGGTTTAGTCCAAATTCCATTCGAATTGAAAAATAAAACAGCATGGATCGAAGTTGTAGTTGTGCCTGACCTTTCACATTTTTTGATTTTTGGTGTTGATTTCTTCAGGAAAATGGGCATTGTCCCTGATTTACGAAGTGGTAAGTGGAATTTTAGTAATATTGAATCTGAAATTGTACCAAATTTGGCTAGTATTGTTGACACAAAAGAATCTCGTCTGAGTATCGAACAAAACATGGCAGTAGATCTTTTAGTAGATCAATATTTTTCAAAAATGGGCGATAAACTGGGTTGCGTGAAAAACGTTGAACATCATATCAGACTAATTGATCCGCACCAACCTCCTATTAAACAACAGTACTATCCAGTATCTCCCGTTATTCAAAAGGAAATAGATAAACAAATTGAAGAGATGGAAGTTAACGATGTCATCGAAAAATCGGATTCTGACTGGTCTTCACCGATACTTATGGTCCCAAAAAAGATGGTTCCTGGCGGTTTTGTATCGATTTTCGTAAAGTAAATGCTGTTACACAGCGTCATGCTTACCCACTTCCATACATTTCGAGCATCTTAGATCGTTTGAAGAACGCCAAATATATTTCTAGTTTCGATATAAAATCAGGTTATGGGAATATTCCATTGTCTGAGGAATCTAAAAAATTCACTGCTTTTACTGTTCCTGGCAGAGGTTTGTGGCAGTTTAAACGTTTAGCTTTTGGTTTACATAGTGCCCCTGCTACTTTTCAAAAATTTATAGATAAAATATTAGGGCCAGAATTGGAACCATTCGTATTCAAATATCTTGACGACATTATTATTATCGCAGAAACCTTCGAGAAACATTTAGAAGTTCTCGATGAAGTTCTGAAAAGAATTATCGACGTCGGTTTTACACTCAATCGGGACAAATGTCATTTTGTGGTCCCTGAACTAAAATATTTAGGGTACGTTGTAAATGCCAATGGACTTACAGTGGATCCAGATAAGGTATCTGCTATTTAAAAAATACCTACACCCACAACTGTTGCCGAAGTTCGTAGAATGATAGGTGTGGCAGGCTGGTATAAAAGATTTATACCACATTATTCGGATATATGCGCTCCATTAAATCGTCTCACGAGAAAGTCCGTAAAATTGGTTTGGGATGATAATTGCAATAGAGCCTGGAATACGATAAAACAGCATTTGATTAGCGCACCAATTTTAAGTTGTCCATACTTTTCATTACCTTTTGTGATTCAAACCGATGCTTCTGCATACGGCTTAGGCGCGGTATTGACTCAGTCTACTACCGATAGTGAGAAAGTTATTTGTTATCTGAGTAGGTCGCTAACTCGTTTAGAGCGACGTTATACCACAACCGAATTGGAATGTTTAGCGGTTTTGTGGGCAATCGAAAAATTACGACCGTATGTTGAAGGTTCGCATTTTACAGTCGTCACTGACCATCACAGTCTGTGTTGGTTACATAATTTGAAGGATCCGTGTGGTCGCTTAGCCAGGTGGGCAATACGCTTGCAGCAATATGATTTTAAAATCATACATCGGAAGGGTCGCGATCATCATGCCTGATACTCTCAGTCGCAGCGTTCCTGTTCCCGATAGTTGTGAAGTCGATAGTAAAGTCGAGTCATCTCCTTTATGCGCTTGGTATAGAAAAATGTTGGAAAAAGTTTCTTCGAATCCCTTACAGTTTCCAGCTTGGCGAGAAGAAAACGGTGTTTTGTTCCATTATCATAAAAATACTATGTCTGGTCTGGCCTCAGCGGAAGATAATTGGAAACGGGTAATTCCGCGTGCCGAAAGAAACGATATTCTTAAACAAATGCATGGTGATCCAACTTCAGGTCACCTAGGTGTATTTAAAACATACAATCGTGTACTTCAGAAATACTATTGGCCTCATATGCGCGCAGATATCACTCGATATGTTCGTCATTGTAAAACTTGTTTAGCTAATAAAATTGAGCGTAAACTTCCTGCAGGTCTCATGGTTCCTCGTTTTGTCGTAGATAGGCCTTGGAAACAAGTCAGTATAGATTTGGTAGGACCATGGGTTAAATCCACTTCGGGATATCAATACATTTTGACTGTTATTGATTCATTTAGTAAGTTTTTGTTAACTTTCCCTTTACGGAAAGCAACAGCAAGTAGTATTACTAAAATTTTAGAGAATAATGTTTTCCTTTTGTTTGGTAGTCCAGAGTCAATTATTGTCGATAAATTGAGATACACTGCCAACTACCATGCACAAGCTAACAGCGTGGAAATAGTACACTCTACTTTGAAACAGTGTATTCGATCTTATATTAGCGAAAACCATAGGAAATGGGAAGATAGTCTTCAAAAAGTATCGTGTGCTATTCGTACGTCTGTTCATGAAAGCATAAAGGTAACTCCTTATATTGTCAACTTTGGTAGAGAGATTAGTTTTCCAGAACGTATAACTGATAGCGTTCCTGACGAAGTAGACGTTCCCGCTGACGCTCAGGAACACACCAAAGTTTTTCAAAGTATATATTCTACAGTTCGAGAACGCTTGCAGCGTGCTTCAGAAAATACTAAACGTCGGTATGATTTGAGGCGACGAGATGTGCAGTATCTTCCAAACGAACTAGTTTGGCGACGAAATTACGCATTGTCGGATGCAACAAAATATTTCACTGCCTCGTTAGCTCCTAGATATATTGGGCCTTTCGTTATAGCAAAGAAATTATCTCCTTGGACGTATGAGTTGAAGGATCAGAATGGTAAATATCATGGTGTATGGCATGCAAAAGATTTGAAATCTCACCCGGAGTCTACAACGAACTAATTGTAAATAGTTTCCCTTCGTCTTTTTTTTTTTGGAAAGGGGGAATTTGTGACGTTCATTTTTCATAATTCGTATATTTGTATTGTTTTATAAACTTGCATATATTTTGAATAAATAATTCGCCTGTTGCTTATGTTATTCAAATTCAACAAGTAGAGTTTTGGTCAGCATAGTCTTCAAATTTCTTAATTATTCGTTCCTTGACTTGGTCGTCTAGCGACTTCGAGCAGGCATGGGATCCTGTATTGAGATCTCTTTGTGTGAACATTGGAATATATAGTGAGCAGATAATTCACCACCCTATCGTTGGAATAGTTAAATTTGGTTTAGTGGTGCGTGATACGAATTCTTCGGAGCATCTGACACTATATAGTACTAATCAGAATAATTATTTAGAAAAATTATTTCTGACGGAAATTTCCGGAGAGTGCATTCACACTTTATTGTTGTTTAAGGGATATCTTCACATGTCGTAAGCTATTTTATTCCTTTTATAATATCGTTGTTTCAATGCCTATTTCTAGTTTCAGCTTTTTTTTTGTGTGGTAAAACTATTAAGTTAAGCCTTGACCTACACGTGGCTGGGTTAATGCGTACCATATATATTTGATTATTCTCGCCGTCGCCAGTATCCAACAAACACCTTGAAATTAGGAAATCGTGAGCCATATTTGAGAGTGAAGTAAGTCGCTTTGGACCCGCCAGTATTGCTATGTTTTGGGAAGCTTCATTGCAATATTTTCATGAGAACAATCCTATGATTTTGCCGGACCTGACGTCATCATCCTACGTCATCATAATCGGTGAGGACTTTCCAGAATATTCCTGTATGGTTGAACAGCGTCCACTGGTTTATAAGTTTATATTGTTATTGATTTTACAATTCAACTTTATATTTTAAAAGTAAATTTCAATATTTGAACATATTTTTCATCATTTAATATTAACTTCAATTCGAGAATTAATTGTATAACTACGTTACTCAAACCATATATCTTGTCGTTATCTTTATCCAGTAATTTATATATTATAATTTCAATCAAATTCCGAAAAGTATATTTTGTAACAGTGGCTCAATCCAATTTTTCTTTGAGTAGTTTATTTCTTTTTTTATGAGCCAAATACCAGTGCACTGCTATTTGTTATTAGACAATTTATATTTTATATTTATTTGGGGGTTGCTAAGCTGCTTTAGCTCAATTAATTATTTGTTACGATTAATATTACTACGTTAAATATTTAAGTATATATGCTGACACGACTACTTGCAATTGTTATTATAATTATTTTATTCTACGTCATAACTTGAAATGTAAATACTTGTTCTTTTAATATAACTATACTTATTTTAAATAATTTTGAATTTAAATCTTCGTACCATTTTGACATTTCCGCTTTAGGAAATTTGGCTCCTGTTTTACAATACAAAATACAGTGGCGCTTTATAAATTGTGATTTGCCGCCCACTTCATTTACCCCCCCCCCTTTATCTCAGAGCATTCTCACTGAGCTAGCGGCTATTGTGAAACAGCAACATCGATTCTGGATAGCTTTCTGTATTTCCTATCGAGAATAGTTTATCGGTATTAAGGTAGGTTAAATCATATTGATCTTCTTTTGTATTTAAAATTTATTTACCGCGAAGAAATACATTACAATACTTTGCCTTTAATAACAATACAAACATTATTAATATATTTTCAAATTCGTTGTATACGTTCAGATGTAATGTAACTACTTACTATTCTCCAGTTTGTAACTAATTGTTTACTTTAGATTTAAAATAACACTTTTTTGAGTTTTGTTTGATTTATTTTTGCCTTTAAATTTAGTATTGTGTACTCAGAGACGTGTTATTAATATTATGTTTATATTTATCCTTTAATTGGGACATTTCGTCCTGTTTGCTCGCATAAAACGCGAAGCATTTTTTCATTTCATTATATGTTTCCATTAGTTCCTACCAACCACTTTGTATACATAAGCATTTATAATGGCAGAAAAAATTCTTAAAATACTAGAGCATAAAATTCTACTTTCATATTAATAAACAAAATCCATGTCGTATGTTTAGTAATTCTATAAATTAAATATGAAAATTTAGAAAATTTTAGTTTCATAGCACTAGCCATGGAATTAAAACAATAAGACAAACAAATGATTGATGTTTTAACTTATATTTTCGATATTTTCATTTCAAATATCTGCCGTTACAAAGCATGCACAATTAATTTGGTTTCTTGATTCAAATGCAGAATTCCATGATCTACAACTTTTATTTAAAGTGGCGCAAGGAAAAACTGTTTTTCCATGTTAAATGCCTATGTAATGGATTTGGAGGGCCACCCGGTATGTATATTATAATTCTGTAATATTGCTGGCAACTTTCTGCAAGAAAACAGTAGCCGACCGAGCTGTCGTATTTTTTACATTTCTCCATGACAGCTCTCTCAACTCAAAATATGTAAAACCACAGTACGCCCAGTCGTCACATTTGGATGTGAGGTGTGGACACTGACACAGAACGATAGTACAAAATAATAAATATTTGAAAGGAAAATTTTGAGGAAGATATACGGAGGTGTACAAGAAGGAAAACTCTGCAGAATAAGATACAATGCAGAATTGGAAGAATTGATTGAAGGACAAGACATCATAAAATTCATAAAGTCACAAAGATTGAGATGAATAGGACACGTGCTGAGGATGGAAGAACAAAGAATGTCGCTTAGAATCCTGAGAGGAATAATTGTACTCGAGAAGAAAAGGAGGACGACCAAAATTGAGATGGCTGGATGATGTGCAAAATGATATAGTCAAGATGAGAGTGAAAAGATGGAGAAGTAAGGCGATGGACAGAGATGAATGGAGGAAGATTGTGAAGAAAGCCAATGCCCATCCCGGGCTGTAGAGCTAAAATATGATGATGATTATTCAGTAAATAAAGTGTGAATAGTGAATACAGTGAAGTATCTTTGACATTTTCATCAAAATGACATTTTTCTTATAAAATTTATTTTAAGTTTGTTCAACTGAAGATGGTGTCAAAAAAATTATGTATATAACTCATGACTAAACGGTGTTTTTTTTTTCATTTGTGAGCTTTAGAGCACTCTCTGTCGTTCGTGCTTTAAACGGCTCACTTATGAAAAAGACACTGTTTCGCCACTTGTTATATAAAATACTATTATACCGCTTAAAAAAACCGTCAGCTGCGTTTATAGCGGTGGTACTCAGGCGTGAGTCTGGAGACGTGTTTTACTACCGCGCTCTTTTACAACCGGAAACAATAGAATTTTCAACGCAAGACCAGGTCATACGCATTGGTACTTTCCGCCGTGAAGAAAATCTCCCTTCACCGAGCTCATTGAATCGACAAGCATCAGCAGTATTTATCTAATAGGTATCTATTAAAAACTGTGTACAACACGGCGAGTGCTGATTTGCAAAATAATTGCTCCAACAATAAATGTCAGAAATGTAAAGAAACCACGGTTAGGAGAGTAAAATGTATGAATTGTAGAATTGTAACATATAAAAGTTGCGCAAAATATCTAAAAGACGTTAAGTTTATTGATGAAAAAAGCATAAATTACTGTCTAACAACTGACAATGAGGACGATGACACGACATTCACAAGTGCCTTTGATAATTACGAGTACAATGCTCTTAAAATGGAAATAATACACTTACAAGAACTTGCAAGTAAAAATGAAATATTTTTTTTAAAAAATGTCTAGTTAGGAATCTCTTTAAACTGGGCTAAGGCAAACGTTCTCAGGGTTAAATTTCTGTCAAAAATCATAAACAAATCGGAATCGGACGAACGACTACACAAATCTCAGTAGCTTCTTTTGCAAAAACAATTGGTGAATCAGGTAAAAGTTCAACTGATTGCAACAGAGGAAATGGTTCCAGTTCTGATCCTCATAATACCAATACGGGAAAGGTTAATAATAATAACAATAGGAGAAAATGAACTGCTCCTCCAATGATTGGTAACCTTACTTCCAAGGACTCATCAGTCATAAAGGCAGCTTAATCCCAACCCGCTCTACTTCATGTGTATAAATAACACTCAGATACCATCGAGGATGACTTAACAAGATATTTCCATTTTTCGAGAAGCCTCGTATGAAAAACTAATTTCGCAGTATACAAAATATTATGTCTCTTTCAAGGTAACTGTAACTGAAACCAATAGATTAAAAGCTGTGGATCCATCTCTAAGGCCTAGTGGAACTCATATAAATAAGTTTTTTTAACATAAAAGGTCCCAAACAAGGGTAAAATAACAAATAATGAGCCATGCTCTGAAGATAGTTGTGATATTTTAATTGTTAATTGACAATCACTGACACAAGAAATATGTAAATTACATTTTTACTGAAGATATTATGCAGATGAGTAATCTTAAATTTGAATGTTTTAATGAAATTTGGTTTAATAATTTCACCGTCAACTTGTCTCATTTTAATAACTTGAAATGTATTTTTAATTTTTGTAGATCTCAGTAAAAGGGGGGTGGTATAGGTATTCATAACAGTCATAACTGTGATGTATTTGCCTTTGACGTCACACCAGTTGTGTGTCTGCGATTTTTTATATATTGTTGTGGGTTGGGTTGAGCAAGTCAGTATTATGAGTGAAAGATAAATTTCGAACTTTCAATGTCTTTATTTTAAAATAATATTACACAACGTTTCGATTGATGTAATCTTCAATCGTTATCAAGTGAAATAATGATACAATAATCCTAAGGCTACTGCTTATATACTAAGTGTGTGCGGTGGAGCGTGGAAGATCTGCTTCAGGTACCTGGAGTCGGTTGAGTTGACCAATGAGCGGTTGCCAAATGGTCCGAATATCCGTGCTGGGATGGCTGAAAACTTTCTTGTTGTTGGTTATATGCACTGCTTCTTTGAATTTTCTCTTTTGCCACTGTTCTTCTCTATCAATAATTCTTGCTTCGTCCCATTTAATATGATGATGGGCTGTCCACGCATGATGCGCAATGCCTGATTTTTCTATTTCTCCCAGTTGAGTATGTTTCTTGTGTTCTTTGATTCTAACGTCCAGTGGTCTTTTCGTTTCGCCTATATATGAAGAACCGCATTCGCATGGGATTTGGTATATACAGTTTTTTGTGTTGTCTTGCTTAGGTTTTGTTCTAGTCAGCACGCTTCTTAAAGTTTCTTTTGTTTTGAAAACTGTCTTAATTTTATATCTTCTTGATACCCGACCTATCTTTTCTGATATGCCTTTTATATATGGAATTATTAGAATGGATTCTTCTTTGTTGTCTTCTTCCTTGTTCTTGGTCCGCTCCAGACGGTCTTTGATAATATCGTCAATTTTGTTTGCCTTGTATCCATTCTGTTGTAGATCCCTCTTTATATTATTGATTTCCATGCTGAGTGCCTCTTCTGTATTACATATACTAACAGCTCTGTCGTATAAGGTCCGAATGATGCCATGTTTCACTGATGTTGCGTGATTAGACTGGTAGTTTAAGTATTGACCAGTGTGTGTCGGTTTCCTATATACGGCGGTCTGGATCCGTCTGTCATTTCTTCTAACCAAAACATCCAAAAAGGGCAGCTGCTGTTCGTTTTCTTCCTCCATGGTGAATTGGATTGTTGGTCTGATGTTGTTTAGGTGGTCTAAGAATTTTCTTAATTTATTTTCTCCACTTGACCATATTATAAAGGTGTCGTCCACATATCTTAGCCATAGTTTTGGCTTGTCCACCGAAGTATTTATGGCGTGTTTCTCGAACCATTCCATGTTGGCTATAACTGGTGACAAAGGTGAACCCATCGGCAGGCCATCTTCTTGAGCGTAGAATTTTTCTTCGACTTGGAAATAGGTGTTTCGGATACAGCATTCTAGAAGTTCCATAATTCCGTTGATTGGTAGTGTGCTTCTTTCTGCCAGTGTTTCATCTTCTTCAAGCTTGGTTTTGATTACTTGCAGAGATTCTTCCAATGGAACGTTGGTGAATAGGCTCACGATGTCGAAACTCACGAGTTTGTCTTCTGGTTGAAGTTCTATAGCGTTCATCATTTCCACAAAGTGTGAAGAATTCTTTACAAAGGACTCTGCGGTGCCTTGAAGTGGTCGTAACATTGATAGTAAGTATTTAGCTAGCTGATGTACTGGGGAATTCCGTGAACTGATGATTGGTCGTAACGGGATGTTTTGCTTATGGATTTTTGGTAGTCCATAAAGATGTGGTGGCTTACTGTAGTGTGGTGTTAGACTCGTTCTTGTCTTGGGTGAGATGTGATCCTCGTATTTCTTCAGTGTCTTGTAAACCTTTCGTTCAATTTTCGTAGTCGGATTGGCTTTCAGTAGTCTGTAGTTTCCACTTTCCAGTGTTTCTCTTAATTTTTGTTCGTAGCTATTAGTGTCCATGATGACAGTCGCGTTACCTTTGTCTGCGGGTAGAATTTTGATGGCTCTGTCTTTTTGAAGTACTCTGAGTGCTCTTTTCTCTTCATTTGATATGTTCTTCGTTTGGTCGTTTTTCTTCTCCAGGATTGTTCGAATTTTCCAACGAAATTCTTCTGCTTCCGCTTCTGGTAGTTTCGCACAGTCGGCAGCACTAATTATGTCCAAGATAGGTATATCTTTCGGGGTCAGAGCGAAATTTAAACCTTTACTTAAAAGTTTTTCTTCTGGTGTTGATAGTGGTCGACTGGAGAGGTTGATGATGGTTCCTCGTGTGTTTAAAACCGGGGTTAAACTGATAAACGTGGTTTACCTAAAAACCCTTCCATATCCAATTAATTAGTGAACGTCACAGTGGCGACGAGGAAAAAGAAGAATTTGAAATAATAAAAGTGTGAATATGGCTGCGCAATTGGGTCAGATGAGTGAATTTGATCCCAAAAGTAAAGATTGGGCTATATATAAAAAACGCTTAGAACAATTCTTCATTGCAAATGAAATAACAGACGAGAATATAAAACGTGCAGTGTTATTAAATCTATTAAGTGCATATACGTTGATAATCGATTTATTAATTCCACAGGCGCTGGATAGTAAATCATATAATTATTTACTAGATAAGCTAGATGAGCATTACAAATGCTCAATATCAGTGTTTGCAGAACGAACAGTATTTTACAATTTAAAGAAAGATGTGCAAGAAAGTGCAAAGAATTGGGCAGTGCGAGTACAAAATAGTGCTAAAAACTGTAAATTTGAAGGCGCGGTATTGGACATGGTCCTACGGGATAAATTTGTAATTGGATATGACCCCGGGACGGTTAAAAATTTTTTGTATCAAAAAGATGCCGAAAGTGTAAATTTTAAAGATGTCGTGGATGAAGCCACAAAATTAGAAGCCGCAACAAGTTTGCCTACAAGAACCGACAGTGACAGCGGTCAACTCAGGGACCGAGCGTTTCTTCTTCAAACAGGCAGAGGCGCAACGCAGCACCAGCTTCACGATCAGTTACGAGCGGGGGACGGCGACCAGGGAACATCGTCACAGGTACGTCATCTCATCATGGCGCGTCACCACATACGTCATCGTACCGGAGTGGAAGTGACAAGTGTTGTGAGGTTTGTGGCAAACAAAATCATGTTAAACGTCAGTGCAAATATAGAAATTATGTGTGCAATAAATGCAATAAACGCGGTCATCTTCAAAAAGTTTGTTGGAAAGAAAATGTAAATGTAATAACAGTAGAGGATGTGGCTTTGTTTCAATTAAAAATTGAGAATGATCATCCCTTAAATATTGATGTATTAATTAATAATCACGCATTGACGATGCAAATAGATACGGGTGCCGCGGTTTCAGTCATTTCAGAGCAATTATGGTTAAATAAGTTGTCGGATCTTAGAATGAAACGATCGCGCACTTATCTCATTACATATACCGGTGGTAGAGTGGAACCCTTAGGTACAATTGAGGTTAATATTCAATATGGGAAGAAATCATGTTGTTTGCCAGTTTTCGTTGTGCGCAATGGCGGACCACCACTGTTAGGCAGGGATTGGCTTAAATTAATTAATTTTGGCGTTACAGAATTAAATTCTTTGGATGCAGGTAACAATTGCATCGCTAATTTAACCAAATTATTTCCCAAATTATTTTCCAAGGGTTTAGGAGCTTTTAATAGAAGTCATGCAAAATTAGCATTAAAACAAAATCATACTCCCAAATTTTTTAAACCACGCCCCTTGCCATTTCACATAAAAGACAAAGTGGATAAAGAGCTTGATAGATTATTAGAACTAGATATTATATCACCAGTAGATTATTCAAAATGGGGTACACCGATAGTACCTATCTTAAAAAAGGACGGCACCGTACGATTATGCGGAGATTTCAAGGTAACAATATATCCGTGTTTAAATGTAGAACGTAGAACCGCGGATGGAGGAAGTATTTAGCAAATTAGAGGGTGGTTATGAATTCACAAAAATTTATTTAAGTCATGCTTATTTACAAGTACTATTAGACGAAGATTCAAGATAATATACCACTATAAGTACACATAGAGGTCTTTTTCAATATAATACATTGTGTTTTGGAATAAGTTCGAGTCCGGGAATTTTTCAAAAATTAATGGAAAAATTATTGGTAGGCCTAGAAGGTGTGATTTGTTTTAAAGATGATATTCTCATAACGGGACGAAATAGGGAGGAACATTTATCAAGACTTTCAGAAGTATTAAAACGGTTAGAGACGGCAGGGCTAAAAATTAGCAAAGAAAAATGCGCCTTCTTACAAGATGCAGTAGAATATTTAGGGCACATTATTGACTAAGATGGGGTGCATACATCACCGACGAAAATTAAAGCAGTGCAATATGCACCTACGCCTACGGATGTTACTTCTTTAAAATCATTTTTAGGGCTCGTAACGTATTATCATAGATTTATATCAAATATGGCCACAATATTACAACCACTGTATAAATTGACACAAAAAAAGTACCTTGGTACTGGTCAACAGTAGATGCATCACCGTACGGGTTGGGGGCGGTTCTCTCACATGTTTACCCTTCAGGAATTGAAAAACCTATTGCCTACGCCTCACGTACTCTAACATCAACACAGAAAAAATATTCACAGCTAGATAAAGAAGCATTAGCTATTGTATGGGGTATTCAAAAGTTTCATATGTATGTGTTTGGTAATAAATTTATTTTAGAAACCGATTGCAAACCTTTAATGTCAATATTGGGGGAAAAGAAAGGTATGCCAACCTTATGTGCATCGCGAATGCAACGTTATGCTTGTTTCCTATCAAATTATCAGTATAAACTTAAACATATTAGATCAAAACAAAATGCGGCAGACGCATTATCTAGGTTACCATTAAAAAATTCAGAAAATTTCAATTTAAACTGGGAAATAAATTATAATCTATGTTCGGAATCGTCCTTAATAGATGTAAATGTTATTAAATTTGAATATAAAAAAGATTCTGTTTTAAGGAAAATTTTTTATTACGTAGCTAAAGGCTGGCCAGAAAATAGAGCTAAATATGATTCAGATTTATTACCATACTACATGCACCGTAATGAAATAACCTTAGAAGAAGGAATTTTAATGTTAGGATATAAAGTGATAATTCCTGTATCCTTACAGGAAAAATTGTTGATGGAATTACATAGTGAACATTTTGGTATAGTCAAAATGAAAGCTTTAGCGCGAGCCTATTTTTGGTGGCCTAAATTGAATGAGCAAATCGAAAATTTGGCCAAACAATGTGATATTTGCAACAAAATTAAAAAATCTGTACCAAAAGCGGAATTAATGTCATGGCCGTGGCCTAAAACAACTTGGGATAGAGTGCATATAGATTTTTTGGGACCGTTGTATGGGAAAAGTTTTCTTATTTTGATTGACGCCCATAGCAAATGGGTAGAGGCTTGGCCTATGACTTCCACATCTACTACCGCAGTTTTGGATAAATTACGAGATTGTTTCGCACGATTCGGGTTGCCAAATAAAATTGTTAGTGATAGTGGACCTCAGTTCGAATCAGAACTATTTAAAGAGTTTATAACGCGGAATGGTATCACTCATATAACCTCTGCACCCTATTTTCCAGCGACTAATGGCGCGGCGGAAAATTGTGTAAATACTATCAAACAATTTCTGTTAAAAGAGTATGAATTAAATAAATTACAGGATTTTCATACGTCATTGTGTAGATTTTTAATGAGTTATAGAATAACACCTCATTGTACAACAGGGATGGCACCAGCAAAATTAATATTCAATCGTAATATTAAATCTAAATTCAATTTGTTACGTGATAATAAAACTATTCAAAATTCGGTAAACCCGGAAGTTTACAGGAAAGTTAAATTGAATCAAGAACGTCAAAGACGTAATTATCAAGGTAAAATTAATTATCAATATAATATAGGACAAAAAGTTTTTGTACGAGATTATCGAAAAAGTAAACCCTGTTGGACAATAGGTACGATTGTAAATAAATTAGGTTCACGCAATTATATTGTACAAGTTGCAAATTCAAATTTAACCTGGAAAAGGCATTGTAATCAAATTAGAAAAAGAAACGTGTTAATAATTCAAAATGCCGATAATCAGGGATCAGTTTTAGAAAATGTTAACAAGGACCATAATACACAAAATGACTTAGTGTTAGAAGAGGATGATGATATCTTTTTGGACGCAGAAACTGGAAGCGTCCAGGAAGGTTCAGAACCCCAAACAGTGGAACGTAGAAGGCAACCTTTTCGCAAATGTAAATTACGTTCAAATATTAATTAAGGGGGGAAAGGGTATGATGTATTTGCCTTTGACGTCACACCAGTTGTGTGTCTGCGATTTTTTATATATTGTTGTGGGTTGGGTTGAGCAAGTCAGTATTACTTTGTACGTGTCCTGAGTGACGTCTTAAATAAAACCGGGGTTAAACTGATAAACGTGGTTTACCGAAAAACCCTTCCATATCCGATTAATTAGTGAACGTCACAATAACAGTATATTATTAAAAGTAAAACAGATTTTATTATAAAAAAAGGTATCCCATTCAATAGTAAATTCTCTAACTTTCATCATAGGTGTTTCTTTTGTTAGTGGAACTTTTCCACAGAAACTAAAATTAAATATAGTTATCCCATTACACAAAAAAGGGGAAATGACAATTACGGAAAACTACAGACCTGCGATGACATATGTCATTGTAAAAATTGGCGTTGACAATGACATATGTCATTATAGGTTACGTACTTGCCTGGTGTCAAAGTATTTGTTAAATCAACCGTATGTTAGTTTTATATTTAAGTTTACTTGGTAACGAATATTTGTATAAATAACCATTCTATATTATGTTTTTGATAGAATAAACAACCTAAATTTTCTTGTCTATTTTTATTGTGTTTGCTATACAGTTTAAGTTAATAAATATTTTTACAAATTTGTAATGGCTGATCCCGCTACAGACCTGTGGTCTTAACTTCAGGTTTCTCTAAAATATTAGAATACTGTATACTAAACAGACTTGAACATTTTAAAAATAAAAATGATATATCTGATAAACAATTTAGTTTTAGAAGCAACAATTCAACTAGCAAAGTAATGCAATGCATAAATTTTATTCTTAAATCACGAAGTATCTTAATATAGAAGAATGTTCTGTAGGTATTTTCTGTGACCTCAGTAAAGCTTTTGATTGCGTTGATCACTCCATGTTGTTGGTTATATTAGAACATATAGGCGCCCGTGGGCTTCCTCTTAACTGGAATTTATGCTTTTTAAATAATAGACAACAGTATGTATCCCTCAACATTTAATTAAACAACTTTATTTAAACAACTCTTCAGCATATGATACAATCATTTCTGATTTAATTTAAATGTTAGTTTACCCCCAATTCTCGCACGGATGTTGCTCACGATTTATATAAATAATTCAGATTAAACGATTGCAAGAATATAGTTTGCGGGATACCTCTTGCTAGACATGTGCCGTCCAAGATAAATGTATCTGCTTTTATGAATTGCCTTTGGACACTTTCAATTAGATCAATCATGTTATTAGTAATAGGGTTCCAAACTACCGAGCAATATTCTAAATGTGGTCTTCCTAGCGTTGTAAAAAGTCGAATTAGTATGTGTAAATTTTTAAACATATGTGAAATTCTAATGATAAATTGAAATGCCGTGGAAACTCTAGTTTCGACCTGTATATGAAACATTAGCCTAGCCTCATAAATGACTTCTAAATCAGATATATGATTTAGCGTACAGATTAAATCACTGTCTAAGGTGTAATTAAAACTGATTTTTTGATGTTTGGTGGTGTATGACATAACATTGCATTTGTTGATATTAAATTGTAAATTATTGTTATTACACCAATATCTAATGATATTAATATTTGTTTGGAGGTTCATACAGTCTTCAATTTTAGAGATTCTACAGAATAATTTTAAATCATCAGCGTACATTAGGTATTCCATATTAATATCAGTCGTAATGTCGTTAATAAAAATATTAAATAATAAAGGGCCAAGAACAGAGCCCTGCGGCACTCCAGAACTTCTCACGAAATTACCAGATTTGAAACCATGTGTACTCACATAAAGGTGTCTGTTTTGCAGGTGAGATGTTATTAGTTCGATTAAATTATAGAAAAATCTCATGGATTGCAATTTCACCAATAAGATGAAATGATCGAGTTTGTCGAATGCTTTAGAAAAATCGGTATATGTAACGTCCACCTGGCCACGTTCATCGATTGCTTTACTTATGAACTGGGTTTTGAATATGAGATTTGTTGCAGTAGATCTACCTCTGTTAAAGCGTGGTTGTACATTTTATCATTCAGTAGTATTTCAAATACTTTACTAAAATTGGAAATAATTGCTACGGCTCTATAATTAACAATGTTATTTCTATCGCTCTTTTTAAATATGGGATTTGTTCTTGAACGTTTCCAAATTTCAGGGAAAAGTACAATGATGTAAAATTAAATTGAAAATTATCGTTAATGGAAATACTTTACTTAAATTGAAAATAATTGCTACGGCTCTATAATTAACAATGTTATTTCTATCGCTCTTTTTAAATATGGGATTTGTTCTTGAACGTTTCCAAATTTCAGGGAAAAGTACAATGATGTAAAATTAGATTGAAAATTATCGTTAATGGAAATACAAAAAAAGAAGCGCAATCTCTTATAATAAAAGAAGGTATTGCACCCGGTCCCTTAGTCATTTTTAGTTTTAATTTTTTAATAGCATTAAGTACACCATGTTCTCTAACAGATGTTATGAATAGACTAGAATAAGGACATATATTAGTTATTGAAGAATTAATATTGTTGTAATTATTTTTGTTGAATGACGAAGAAAAATAGTGATCAAATGCATCCACAATAGATTGTGGATCCTCCAGAATTTCATTTTTGTATGTTAGAACGTTCGGCATGGAAGTAGAATTCCTTTTGTTGCTTATAAAAGACCAGAAACTTTTGAGTTCATCGAAAATATAATTTTGCATGTTTTTACAATAAATAGCGTACGATTTCTTTATTTCGGACTTGATTTGGGCTCTATTGGTTTAAAATTCAGCCTTTTCTTCCTCCGACTGCGACTTTTATAGTTGTTACGTCCCTCCGGTGCGAAGGACCAAATATTAAGGACCAAGTGGCTTGAAGGACCAAATGTTCAATCACTAAACCAGCGAATCCGGCCTAGAAGAACCAAATGTTTTGATCCTGCTCGCAAGCCCAAATGTGATGTCTCTAGATCAGCGAATCCGGCCTAGAAGCACCAACAATGTGTTTGATGTTAAACTCAATGAACAAAGCAACTATATGTAAACCAAATTAATTACAACCTTCGATAGCTGGTTCACATCACTGGACTTGGCCAATACACGGGATAATATTAATTTGTGAAACGTACTAATTAACAACGAACGAAGGACCAGCTAGTTTTACGAACTAACAAACGTGCTAAGTATAATTGCAACAAAATAACAAACAACTGAAAAACAATTCTGAGAGATATGTGATAGCGTATTGAATACAAGTGACATAAACTATAATAAACCAAAGATAGAACAAATACGATATTTGTAGAAATTAACTTAATCATTTAATAAGAGTATGACCAAACAAATTTAGTTAAATAATATTAAGAACTCTAAATGAACTTAATAATAACCAACTAGAATGCAAAACTTGTTGCATTGACTGTACCTATGCGACAATAACAGCAGATGTGCTGTGGATGACGTCACTCGAACGTGAACGTGTGCAAACAGGTTTACAAAGAAATAATAATAATTTCACCCCAAGGAAATATGAATCAAATCAAATTGTATAATTTGGTCTTACAATTGATTCCTGACGTGTGTCTGTTATCTGCATAAAATTGCGCCGTAAAGTATTCACGGACTATAAAGTACAAAATTAAATGAAAACCGAACGATAACTCCTTGAATTAGTCGTGCTAGGCTAATCAAGCTACGCGAACGATAATTAAATAACAAATTACTTTGCTGACCATATGAAAATCAGAAAGTTTATGCAAAATGGTGGAAATTCCACTCTCGCGAACGACGATGCGATATGTCTATCCCGTATGGAAGCTAGACACACTCTGAGCTCTCTGCGGTCGATCAATACTGTAGATGGACTGCGCTTGGCGTGGGGGTGCGCGCGCTCTCGCGTGAAACTAGTCGCAGTGGTATATTAATGTTAGTAAATAGTTTAAGATACTACAGATATTTCAAACAATTCTAAAATGAAACTTACACACGTAGAAAATATATAACTAATTTTTCCAAGTAACAGAAACATTTATTTCTATTTATTTATTGACTTATTTAAATAGAGTCAGGGCAGGTTACCCGTTCTATTCCCATGTGCAGCGGGTTGCTACCTCAAAGGGGTTAACATTTTCCAATTCCTCTCATTTAAGACATATTGGTCTTAAACATACCGGCCACCTTAGGGTCTCCCTAAAGACAAACTTAGGCTGTTGGCAAAGGACACAGTTTTGCTATAGGGCGAGTGATTTCACCTTTAGCGGTTTTTAATACGGCAACTCTATTGATTCCATCTGATCCGGGAATCAATTTGATGACTCTAGCCAAACGCCATGCAGTAGGTGGCATTGGATGATCGTTGACTAAGACAATAGTATCAATTGTCAATGGATCGGTATCCTCCTTCCATTTGTACCGTTCTTGTAAGGTACAAAGATATGTTTGTTGCCAGCGTGCCCAAAATTGTTGTTGCAACTTGGACAACATTTCCCATGACGACAAACGATTTGTGGGAGTCTCAGTGTGATCTAGAGACGGTAATGTTACAGTGGGTTTTGTAACTAAGAAATGTCCTGGTGTTAAGGGTGTGGGATCGGAAGGATCCGATGACTTCGGGAACAGAGGCCTGAAATTTAGCATCGCCTCCACTTCCGTCAACAAGGTAGAGAACTCTTCGTAAGGCAGAAGCTTTTCTGTGAGTACTCGTGATAACAGTCTCTTTGTAGACTTTATTGCAGCCTCCCAAAGTCCGCCGAAGTGTAGCGTGGATTGAAATGCCATGTGATCCCTTCTTGGTACACATGATTTGATACCTGAGTATTGAATTCCTCAGAGCTCAAGAATTTTTGTAATTCAGAGAGCTTGCGATTTGCACCTATGAAATTCGTGCCACAATCGCTGTATAGGTTTGCAACACGACCTCGGCGTGCTACAAAGCGTCTTAGTGCTGCCAAAAAGGTGTCCGTGGACATATCTGTGACAAGTTCGATATGCACGGCTTTTGTGGCAAAACAGACAAATAGGCATATATATATATATGCCTTGTGTGAGGACATGCCTCGTCTCCTGCTCCAGGAGATGTTATACGGTGCGGCGTAGTCTACTCCGGAATTAAGGAAGGGTTTGACAATGTTAACCCTGTCCTTTGGTAATTGTCCCATGAGAGGGTGGTTGGTTGTCGGTCGAAACCGAAAACAATGGACACAACCTTTCAGCACAGAACGGATAGTTCGTCTGCCTGAAATGATCCAATATTGTTGTCCTAATAGAGACTCTAGACTTTGCGCACCAACATGCATATGCTTATCATGAAAGTGTTTAATGAGGGCCTTTGTAAATGGGTGTTGCGACGGCAACAGAATGGGGTGTTTCTGGGCGTATTCTAAATTAGCATGCTCCAGCCGGCCACCGACCCGAATTATACCTTCAGTATCAATAAACGGGACTAACGACTTAATTGGGGATCGACAAACTTTCCCTCGTTGTGGTTGTGATAATTCATCCTCTAGTCCTTCTGATTGGGCCAACAGGACGACTTTGGCTTGTGCTGGTGAAAACACATCAGCACCTTTTCGTTTGCCTGAAGAGATGTCTCTCCACCGTAAACAATAATCCATAGTTCGCACCATCCGATTATAGTTGGACATTGCATTGAAAAAATTGAACTGCTGCACTGTTTTCAATGTTAGGCTTTTGACAATCTCTGTCTGAGCAGAGTTGGTTTGATCTTCGTCAAGTTGAACCACTTCACTTTGTGGCCAACACGAGTAAGGTTGTTGTAACCACTCTGGTCCCTTTATCCAGAGAGTACATGTCTTGAAACTTAGAGGGCTGAGACCTCTAGAACCTACGTCGGCCGCATTGTGTTCCGACGCTACATGACGCCAGTGTTCACTCGGAAAATTTTTCTGTATTTGAGCGACTCGATTACCCACAAAAGTTTTCAGAGTGTGTGGTTCCTTGCGCAACCAGGCAAGAACTATCATAGAATCCGAGAAGCAATGTACAGCCTCCGGTTGTTTTGGAATATTTTCGAGAATATTCTCGAGAAGTTTGGCGAGAAGATTCGCCGCACATAATTCCAAACGAGGTATAGTAATTTTTTCAAAGGCGCTACACGCGTCTTTGCACAGAGCAATTGAACCACTGGTTTATCGTTTGGATAACTTCTAACATAGACAACGGCACAGTAGCCTCGCTCGGAGGCATCCGCAAATCCGATAAGATCGAATTTAGAACCCAAACAGGCTAACCTTGGTATCGAATAGTTGGATATACAATCGATCTCGTTCAGAAACATGTTCCACTCTGAGACAATATGAGCGGGAGGTTCTTCATCCCATTCTACCTTTGATTTCCAAAGCTCTTGCATGATGAGTTTAAGAAACATCACCAATGGGGACATAATGCCTATTGGATCATAGATTTTGAGACCGTATACTCGTAGCAGTCGGACTTGCAAACCCATTTGACACCTAACAATTTCACTGATTCGTCGTCAGTGAAGTGGACATCTTTCACTGCGCGTGCATTGCCTGGTAGTTCATCCAGTATTGTTTGAGAATTACTGGCCCATTTTCGGAGGGTGAATCATCCCTTTTCAAATATATCCGTGAGTTCACGGCGCAGTGTCAGTGCTGACTGAATATCTTCAGCTCCAGTCACAACATCGTCCATATAGACATCATTTTGCAGGACTTTAGCTGCTAAGGGATATTGATTCCCTTCGTCTTGAGCCAACTGCTCAACTGTACGCAACGCCAAGAACGGCGAACAATTCAAACCAAAGCAGATAGTGTTGAATTTGTACACAATAGAATGTGTGTCATTCGCAGGTTTCCAAATGAACCTTAGAAATCGTTGATGCTCGCGTACAACTTTAATTTGTAGGAACATCTGTTTTAAGTCCCCCGTAATTAAAATAGGATAAAATCTATTTCGCAAATGAAGAGTGAAGATACTCTTCTGTAGTACCGGACCAGGATACAAGTAGTCATTAATCGACTTTCCATTAGACTATGGCTTTGAAGCATTGAACACAATGCGTACCGGCGTCGTCGCACTATCAGGTTTAACCACTGCATGGTGTGGAATATAGTACGAATCCTGATCATTCAAATTGGGTTGCATATCAAGTTTCGTGACGTAACCTTTTGCAAATATTCTTCGAATATTGCATCATAAGTATTGAGTAACTCTGGGTCTTGACTCAAGCGAGTCAGCTGTGCGTGACAAATGGACAAAGCTTTCTTGCATGAATTGCCTAGTACTGTTTAAAAGGTAAAGAAACCGTGTATTTCCCCTCGGAGTCCCTTTGGGTAGTATTGACAAAATGGTCCTCCACAATTTTATCCTCGGGTTTAGTGACAAGCGATGGAGTTGGAACATTTTCCAATTCCCAAAATTTAGACAACAGTTCGTGTGTATCTTCTTGTGTGTATGTATGATAGGACACCACAGCATTGCTTGTTTGCTTTGTGACGTGCACGCGACGTCGTCCTTCCGCAAAGGGGTGAGGAGTCCGGCTTCTCAGTCGAGACGGGGGGTTCGTAATTTTAAATGAGGGCGCCACACCATTCTGAGCAGTGCGCTCACCCAACCAAATGGTGATGGCCGTCAGGACACGTGACCTTGAAACGTAAGTGACCCAGGGACTGCGACTTGGGACAAAGATGGCTGAAAATGCTGAAGACTGAGTGAGAGTGCGGAGGTAAGGTTGGCTAAATAAAAGATCCGGTTGAACTTAACTATTTGGTTCACTATTGCAAGAATTGTACACACATGTAAAAAAAGATAATAATAATAAATATAAATGTGAAAGGCACAATGTCTCGGCGAAGTTAGTCGTGAAAATTGAGTTCTCGGTAATAAAATTGGAGCACACGGCGTCCGAGCTTGATACCTACTTGCGCGATGACAAATTAACAAAACCTCCACCTTGAACTGTCCGTAGCGCGCCCTCCTGGGCACGGACACCCAACGCACACCTAGCGTATCGACTTCGCGGACTACAGGTTGATCAACCGAGAGGCGAACCGGGTGTCCGGAATTAGGGGTACGCGGAAAAACAGTGCAACGCGATCGGTGAGTACCAACAATGTACCAATAAAAGGAATGCACAATCAAAAGTAGCAAGTTCAAGACAAAATGTCCCCTTACAAAAGTACAAAATACCATAAACAAAATATAAATACTTGAACTCAATTGCTCAGGATATATCACTAACATTTGACTGCTAACTCCATAAAAATTGCGCTCAATTTTGACAATTGTTACTCTAAATACCACAATCAAATAGTTACTTAACATTAACCAAAAAAAAATTGTAAATGAAAGTTCTTAAAAAAAAATCCACGTAAATAAGTTTTAAAACCAAAATGACTCAAGTTTACTCAAGTTCTAAACGATGCGCACAAATTTCAGCAAACCAAAGTTATGAAATGTTACACTTAGCTGCACTCTGCCGTAACGAAGAATGGACCGCAAGGGTAGATGGACTGGAACCTTCCTCAACTCTCACTCTGTTGCGATCCTGGTGGTCTGGACGAAGAGAAACGGGGTGAGGCGAGCTCCGTCTCGAACCCTTCGAGACGCACGTAGATGAAAATAATCACTCGACGATGCCTTCAGCCCTTGGCGGGATGGTGGAAAGTCTATAGAGGTTGAGACACGAACCACGGGCACTTAAACTGATCCCCACATGGGAATTCCGACGCAGGTTATCCAAAATTAACCGAAGTCACCCAAAACCGTACAACGGAATATGTAATTCGGCGAACTAATCCCCCAAACACGGGTAATAATCAACTAGAATATTTAACACTCGACCGAAATTACTTAAAAGCGCCGTAAGACTCGCTACTCAGAAAACTCTCGCCAAAAGATGCCCGTTCACTTGTAACGACTTACACCAAGTGCCCGATTTTTCACTTAAGACTTGTAAAATCCGAATATTCAAAGACGAAAAAAAGAGAGAGAAGATATTCAACCTTGCACTCAAAGTACACCCCAAAACTATTTAAATAAAACACGAAATATTACATTCATAATTTTTAATATAGGATAGGGTTAATCTAAGGATAATAGGATGGTTGAATCATGGTAAATAGTTGCCCTAAATAATTAAATATAATTTACTTATTTGCAATTCAACTTTAAAATCTAACATAGTGTCGCCACCTGGCGGCATAACGAAAAACGACACGGGCGGTCAATCCAATGTTACTAATAATTAACAAATGTCAAACTGTAAACAAATGTATGAAATAAAACTGAATATAATAAACTGAAAATGGAACTATTTAATTTTGAAACCAAAGAGCTACAGGGTTTAAGAAGAAAAACTGAGTAAGTGAATTTAATATAACTGTGAAATAATTAATGATAAATTTATTACAACAAAGTATACTATTTTAGGTTAGAATGCAGATACGCGGACAGGAATGGATAAAATGAGGAAATTAGGACGAAGGACAAAATTAGAACGTAACAAATCCCTCCCCAACTCCCGTGAGGGAAAATTCCTAAAATTTTGCCTCAAAACAAAACTAACATGTCGAAATAAACTACAAATCCTTATTGGAAACCTTTTCGTCATCATTATCAACAGGGCCTGGTTTCAAGTCCTTTACATGCCAAATGCCACGCTCCTTACCACTGACGTCCTCCAACTCGTAAGTGACGTCCGAAATCTTTTTGCGTATTTTAAACGGCCCTACGTATTTAGCCGCTAACTTACTAGCAAAATTGTCAGCTGCGCTAGACAATTTAAAGTTCTTTCGCCAAACCTGCTGTCCTTCGTGATATACCATAGGCCTCCGACGAAGATTATACCGTGCTCTAGCTTGAGTCTGCGCTTGATCCAGCCGTTTACGCACCTCTGCGTAAATTTTCACAAACCGTGCTGGTCGCTGCTCACGCACCTCTTCACGGTCAAAAGTTATATCACCACGGCCATCTATAGCGTCCACCGGATAATCTCGACCACTCAAGATCTGCTCTCGTCCAAAGTTCACAAAGTATGGTGTGAGACCAGTGGCCTCGTGAACTAAATTACGGATGGCACACGTGACTGAAGGTAGATAATGAAACCATTGTTGTTGACGGTCTTTAATGTATGATGATAACATGGTTTTAATCACTCTGTTCACCCTCTCGGTGGGATTGTCTTGCGGGTGATAGAGCGCATTGAAAAGGATAGCAACGTCATATTTCGCACACACATTGCGAAATTCACCACTGCGAAACTGAACCCCGTTATCGCAGATGATGTATTGCGGCGCGCCAAATAATAAGAAGACGTACTCCTCCATGAAACGAGATATTGCCGGTGCTGTCGCAGCCCGAAGTGGAAAAGTGAGCACAAATTTACTAAAGTAATCGCACACAACCAAAATATATTTGTACCCTTTTGCAGATGGTGGCAATGGGCCGATTAGGTCCGTACTGATGAGTTGAAATGGACGGAATACTCGCGGTCTAGTCCCCATTAACCCTGGTGGACTTTTCTGTACCACTTTGTGTTCAGCGCATATGATACATCCATTAACGTACGCCACAACATCAGCCTTCATTTTGGGCCAATAATATTTCTGTTTCAACTTATTGTACGTTTTAGTGATGCCAGGGTGTCCAGATGTTGGCAAATCATGTACCAATTTTAAAATTTCCTGACGCTGGTCCTTGGGAATTACTCTTTTCCACGCAACCTCTTCGTCAGTGAGACTGGGATTTCGAGGTCGAACATGCTTGTATAAGCTATCGTTATGGATCTTCCAGGTAGAAAATTTCCGTGATTTATTCTCGATGACTTTTTGCTTCATTTTTGAATACCATCTATCTGTCGTAGGAAGTTGCGCAACAGTTAAATGAATGTTGTCGATTTTCGGCACAGAACGCGAAAGACAGTCGGGGACCACATGCTCCTTCCCTTTCCGGTGTATGACCTCAAAGTCATATTGCTGCAGCTTAACAGCCCAACGGCACAACCTACCCGAGGGATCCTTCAAATTAATGAGCCACGTCAACGAAGCATGATCCGTGACGACTGTGAAACGCGAGCCTTCTAAATAGGGGCGAAGTTTTTGTATTGCCCAAACGACTGAAAGGCACTCCCGCTCAGTGGTGGAATAGTTGCGTTCATGCTTAGTCAAGGATCGACTCAGAAAACATATGACGCGTTCCCCATCTGAATTTACTTGCGTCAGAACCGCACCTAAACCATAACCACTTGCGTCGGTTTGAACTACAAAGGGCTGAGAAAAATCGGGACAATTTAAAACTGGAGCAGAGATCAGACACTCCTTCAGCCTCTGAAATGATTCCTGACACTCTTCCGTCCAGTGCCACTTCCGATTCTTCTTCAACAGATTTGTGAGTGGATTACTGATCGTGGCAAAGTCCTTAACAAACCTACGATACCAGGACGCCATACCCAAGAAACTGCGCACGTCAGCCACACTACTTGGCGTCGGTATCCCCAAGATGGCATTCACCTTGTCCGGATCAACCCTTAACCCACGCTTATCCACAACATACCCCAAGTATCGTAGTTCCGACCTGAAAAACTGACATTTATCTCTGTTCAAGGTCAATCCCGCTTTGAAAAGTCGATCGAAATTTTTTTGCAATATTTCTAGATGTTGTTCGAAACTTTCTGAGATAACGATCACATCGTCGAGATAAACAAAAACGAAAGGCTCAAGGTCAGCCTGCAACACCTCATCGATCAAACGCTGCCAGGTTGCCGGGGCATTTGTGAGCCCGAATGGCATCCGTTTGAACTGGAATAGTCCACGTCCCGGAATTGTGAACGCAGTGAACTCTCGACTACACGCACTCATCGGAATTTGCCAGTACGCTGATTTTATGTCTAATGAACTTAGATACTTAGCACCTCGTAACCGATCTAAGATTCCAGATACGTAAGGGAGTGGATACGCATCCTTTTTGGTGACCTTATTGAGTCTTCTGAAGTCTACACAGAAGCGGTAGCCGCCATCCTTCTTCGGCACCATGAGTATAGGCGAGCTCCAAGCACTTGAGGAAGGCTCTATAATATTGTCCGCTAGCATCTTCTTCAGTTCAGCATCGATATGTACTTGAATCGCTGGCGAAACAGGGTAATATCGCTGCTTGACCGGCTCCGATTCAGTAACTATTTTATGTTGTACCCTTGATGTACATCCGATTTTGTTTGGCATCCGTTCCCAATTTTCATTTAACATCATCTGTAGTCGTAGTCGCTGTTCATCTGTTAAATCCGATGTCATTGTGTTCTGTACATTTAATGTCGCCAATCCCGTAAAATTCCAAACATCCCGTTTTAAATCAGGCACAATCCCCATCGTGCACCAAAAATCTATTCCTAAGATGATGCTACTTGTGACTTCCGGAACGACTAAAAATTTAATTAATTTAATTTGGTCCATGAGACGAACTGGAACAGTAACTGAACCCTGACTCATACACTCCTTACCGTCTGCAACCGTACAACTTGGTGCATCCGACTTGTCCAAACTGAGATCCATTCCTTTTAGAATCTCCCAACCTTCCCTACCAATAATTGACCTGGTTGCTCCCGAATCCAAGAGCCCTAAAATCCTAAACCCAAAGATTGAGATCTCTAAATAAGGACGCTGATCTTGCCCTACATGTGAGATGATAAAATTGACTATCGCCAAGTTCCTCTCATTCTCCAAGTGTTTGGCCGAAGAAAATGAGGAGGAAGACACGACACGACCATCTAGTGCCCTCCCCTTGCGTTTCCCGAACACTTGGGGCACGTCTTGGTTGTCACGTCCGCCTTCCCGCAGCGATAGCAGTGTTTCTTCCGTTCGTCTTTATCGCAATTCCGTGCTATGTGACCCTCCTCGTGGCAGTTCCAGCAAGAAAATTTTCCGCCTGAAGTAGAAGGGGTGGGAACATCCGCAGCATTAACTGCTGTCGTTTTAGAACGACCATGGTAAGCTAAATCCGATTCGAGTAAATTTTTCTTACTCGTCGGAGGAGGTTGAAATTTTTCAGCCATGAGTCGATTCTTTTCAAGCTGTTTACAGACAGTCTGCAGCTGTTCAACAGAGCTGATCTCTGTTAACCCGATTCCCTGGATATAATAAGGTAGCACATTCCTGCGCAACACTTGTAACTTTGCCTCCTCCGTAGGTGGCTTCGGCATTCTCTGAAATAAATTTACCATACTTGCCATGTAAGCCCCCACCGATTCATCCGATCCTTGTGTCCGTGACCTAATTTCATCCCACAACGCCACTTCGTAGTCAAATGGTTCATATTCTTCCTTTAACAGCCTGACGAAATCATCCCATGATTTTATTTTTGAACGCGCTGACCGATACCACGTTAGCGCTTGTCCACGTAGCAGCTCTATCGCAGAATCACACAGTTCCTCCTCAGAAACGTTACGGGAAATACGGTAATCATTCACCCTTTCCAAAAATGCATGTACACTAAACTCGTGAATATTACCATCAAATTTAATATCCCAGTGCATTACCGGAATCTGTTTCCTTTTAGCAGCAGGCACTGTGGCATTTATTTTAACTGTAGGCTCTACTTTCGTTCCTGCTTGTGTCTGATGTTTCTCTTGATCTTCCGTCTTCTGAATCAGTCGATCTTCTTCAGCTCGAATGCTATCATTCAGTGTCTGTACCGACGTTTTAATGTCGTCGTCGTTACTCTCGATTCTCGCTAATCGGGAAATGACATGTTGAATTTTTGTGCAGATTTTTTGAAAGTCATAACTTGAACCCGTTCCAGAAAAATTGTCAACAAGCTCCTGAATATGTACAATTTTTGTCGAACAAATATCTACTTCCGAAGATGGGTCTAAAGCATTAACAGGAGTGTTCACGAGTTGCCCTACTTCTTCCCTACGCAATCTTTTTGCCAACTCCTGTCTCATAACATGTACCGTTAATGTCCTTGTCTCACTAATCCCACGCACGAGCAATTCATACTCCAACTCATCCCTACTCAACCTTAAGGTTTCCATATTAACGAAAAGTGGCGGAAATTTGCCCGGAAAAAAAAATAAAGACAATAGTTTTAAACCGATTAAAACTCTCCAATTTATGTTAATATATGACAACCAAAATATACATATATACGCCTAAATATGACAACGAAATTATATTAATCCATAGTTATAAAAGTAATTATTTTTCCTAAATAGAAATCCGCAATCAAAGACTTCCCAAGCCTCGTCCAACAATGGTGACAACAATGAAAAATAACAAGGCCCTTTTCCGCAATAGGCCCTACGACGTTAGACGCCAAGATTTGATCCAAATCAAAATAAAAAGAAAATCGCGTCTTGACACAAAGAGTCCCAAAACTAAATGACCCCAAAACCCAACGATACGGTCCTAACCAAACGAAATGGCTCTTGAATCGCGACGCTAAATTCTCTCAACAATGACGATAACAATAAAAAAAAAACTACCAAGGTCCTTTCGCGCTTATAGCCCTAGGCCCTTCACGTTCACGGCCCCACGTTGGGCGCCAAAATTGTGACGTGCACGCGACGTCGTCCTTCCGCAAAGGGGTGAGGAGTCCGGCTTCTCAGTCGAGACGGGGGGTTCGTAATTTTAAATGAGGGCGCCACACCATTCTGAGCAGTGCGCTCACCCAACCAAATGGTGATGGCCGTCAGGACACGTGACCTTGAAACGTAAGTGACCCAGGGACTGCGACTTGGGACAAAGATGGCTGAAAATGCTGAAGACTGGAGTGAGAGTGCGGAGGTAAGGTTGGCTAAATAAAAGATCCGGTTGAACTTAACTATTTGGTTCACTATTGCAAGAATTGTACACACATGTAAAAAAAGATAATAATAATAAATATAAATGTGAAAGGCACAATGTCTCGGCGAAGTTAGTCGTGAAAATTGAGTTCTCGGTAATAAAATTGGAGCACACGGCGTCCGAGCTTGATACCTACTTGCGCGATGACAAATTAACAAAACCTCCACCTTGAACTGTCCGTAGCGCGCCCTCCTGGGCACGGACACCCAACGCACACCTAGCGTATCGACTTCGCGGACTACAGGTTGATCAACCGAGAGGCGAACCGGGTGTCCGGAATTAGGGGTACGCGGAAAAACAGTGCAACGCGATCGGTGAGTACCAACAATGTACCAATAAAAGGAATGCACAATCAAAAGTAGCAAGTTCAAGACAAAATGTCCCCTTACAAAAGTACAAAATACCATAAACAAAATATAAATACTTGAACTCAATTGCTCAGGATATATCACTAACATTTGACTGCTAACTCCATAAAAATTGCGCTCAATTTTGACAATTGTTACTCTAAATACCACAATCAAATAGTTACTTAACATTAACCAAAAAAAAATTGTAAATGAAAGTTCTTAAAAAAAAAATCCACGTAAATAAGTTTTAAAACCAAAATGACTCAAGTTTACTCAAGTTCTAAACGATGCGCACAAATTTCAGCAAACCAAAGTTATGAAATGTTACACTTAGCTGCACTCTGCCGTAACGAAGAATGGACCGCAAGGGTAGATGGACTGGAACCTTCCTCAACTCTCACTCTGTTGCGATCCTGGTGGTCTGGACGAAGAGAAACGGGGTGAGGCGAGCTCCGTCTCGAACCCTTCGAGACGCACGTAGATGAAAATAATCACTCGACGATGCCTTCAGCCCTTGGCGGGATGGTGGAAAGTCTATAGAGGTTGAGACACGAACCACGGGCACTTAAACTGATCCCCACATGGGAATTCCGACGCAGGTTATCCAAAATTAACCGAAGTCACCCAAAACCGTACAACGGAATATGTAATTCGGCGAACTAATCCCCCAAACACGGGTAATAATCAACTAGAATATTTAACACTCGACCGAAATTACTTAAAAGCGCCGTAAGACTCGCTACTCAGAAAACTCTCGCCAAAAGATGCCCGTTCACTTGTAACGACTTACACCAAGTGCCCGATTTTTCACTTAAGACTTGTAAAATCCGAATATTCAAAGACGAAAAAAAGAGAGAGAAGATATTCAACCTTGCACTCAAAGTACACCCCAAAACTATTTAAATAAAACACGAAATATTACATTCATAATTTTTAATATAGGATAGGGTTAATCTAAGGATAATAGGATGGTTGAATCATGGTAAATAGTTGCCCTAAATAATTAAATATAATTTACTTATTTGCAATTCAACTTTAAAATCTAACATAGTGTCGCCACCTGGCGGCATAACGAAAAACGACACGGGCGGTCAATCCAATGCTACTAATAATTAACAAATGTCAAACTGTAAACAAATGTATGAAATAAAACTGAATATAATAAACTGAAAATGGAACTATTTAATTTTGAAACCAAAGAGCTACAGGGTTTAAGAAGAAAAACTGAGTAAGTGAATTTAATATAACTGTGAAATAATTAATGATAAATTTATTACAACAAAGTATACTATTTTAGGTTAGAATGCAGATACGCGGACAGGAATGGATAAAATGAGGAAATTAGGACGAAGGACAAAATTAGAACGTAACAGCTTGCTGGTATATTCTCCCATAACCACCCAACCAAAGATTGTTTTGATGGCGGTAAGTGTGCCATTCACTCCTTTTTTAACTCTGTTACGAATGACCTGACCCCAAATGTCAGCTCCTAACAGCATGTCTATTCGTTGAGATTTAGAGCATTCGGGATCCGAAAGTTGGATATTCCCAAATTGATTAAAGGTATCCCGAGATATTGGATAATCTGGGATTCTGCCTGTAATGTTGTCGATTACAATGCAACTCAAATCGAGAACTGGAGTTTCTCTACGACATGGTTTGATTTTGGTATGTATAATACCACTAGTGTCCTTGACGTGGGTGTCACTGATTGACATAATCTTTGTTTGACACGCTTCAATAGACAGATTCAAATTGTGGACACAACGACTTGTGATGTAGGATTTCTGCGATCCTGTATCCAATAAGGCACGGACAACATGTACCTTTCCTGCACTGTCAAATATATGCAGCTTTGCAGTGGGTAGTAATACCGAAGTATGTTTTCTGTGTTGACTTAGTGAATAAGTCCTAGCAGACATTGACGTAGTAGTTTCAGAATTACTACTACTGGCTTGAGAGTTTGCATCACTCTTGGGTGATGACGGACGATTGGTTTGCTCAGATTTTTTATCACGCTTGGGTGATAACGATTTGTTCGACCTTTCACCAAAATGCAGCAGCGTTTGATGAGGTTTGTTGCACGTTCTGTATGTGGCTGTACTAGGACAGTTCGGGCGTATGTGGCCCCTTCTAAGACAGTTGATGCACAACTTGTGTTTGATTGCAGCATCATGTCTTCCTTTAGGTTTAAGAGCTATAAACCCTTCACACTGACTGATGTAGTGAGACTTTCTGCAATACGGACATTTCGTAACAGTTGCCAATGTCATCGCTCGGGATGCTGGCTTGTGCCCTTTGAATTGTTTGATTGGCTCGTGAGTTTTGACTGGTTTGGTTGGCTCAACCTCTAAGCTTGAAACTGTCTTAGTCAAGAACGCAATTAACTCTACATGAGTGGGCTTGGAGTCAGAATCCAATGTTAGTTCCCACTGTCGTCCAGTAGCCGAATCTAGCTTACGACAAATCATGTTTTCCAAAATGACCCCACATGAGTCAACATCAACCTCTAAATTTTTCAGAGCAGCGATGTTTTCGCGTGCTGTGTTCAACAATGATTTTAGTGCAGGAGCGTCTGCTGCTTGACCTTTTGGACATCTTGGAGTGCATTCAGATGTACTGACCTCAACAACCTAGGACGATAATATTCATCTGTGATGGCGTTCAATGCAATATCAAAACTATCAGCTTTGACGGGGATATTTGTAATTAGCCTAGCGGCTTCCCCTTTTAAAGATAACTTGAGATATTGAAGTCGTTCAATATCTAACAAACTGTCTCGATTTATCACCAACTGTGTGAATAAATAGTAAAAATTCATAAAAGTTGTTTTCTCCCCATCGAATGTTGGGAGATTCAATTTAGGCAAGCTTGGTTGCATATATCGCAAAGATTGTGCTTATTGAATCGAATGTGATTCTGATTTAGCTCTGTCGGACCCTGCCTGTGATCCGGTGTCTTTATTGGACCCAAGTTTGTAATTGACACGTATGTCGCAAATGAGTTCTTGTATTTAATTAAACAACTCGGGAAATTTCTGCCAACATATCCTCGTCGGGATTTTTGGTTTGTTCTAACTTTGAAGAATATTCGCAATAAATACGATTAAATTCCTGTTCCCAAGCATCAAGATACGGAAAAGTTACCTCAAATTTCAGTTTGTTATTTTCATCAGTCTCTAAAAAATAGACTGATAGATGACTAATATTTTCTGTCACAACCTCTAATTGTTTGTGCAGTAGTTTAGCCATCTTACAGTGTGTTATTAAATGCAATTACTAATACCAAAGTAACTAGAAACAATAATTATCTCCGAATACCGCCAAATCCGGCTCGAAGGACCAAATGTTACGTGCCTCCGGTGCGAAGGACCAAATATTAAGGACCTAGTGGCTTGAAGGACCAAATGTTCAATCACTAAACCAGCGAATCCGGCCTAGAAGAACCAAATGTTTTGATCCTGCTCGCAAGCCTAAATGTGATGTCTCTAGATCAGCGAGTCCGGCCTAGAAGCATTAACAATGTGTTTGATGTTAAACTCAATGAACAAAGCAACTATATGTAAACCAAATTAATTACAACCTTCGATAGCTGCTTCACATCACTGGAGTTGGCCAATACAAGGGATAATATTAATTTGCGAAACGTACTAATTAACAACGAACGAAGGACCAGCTAGTTTTACGAACTAACAAACGTGCTAAGTATAATTGCAACAAAATAACAAACAACTGAAAAACAATTCTCAGAGATATGTGATAGCGTATTGAATACAAGTGACATAAACTATAATAAACCAAAGATAGAACAAATACGATATTTGTACAAATTAACTAAATCATTTAATAAGAGTATGACCATACAAATTTAGTTAAACAATATTAAGAACTCTAAATGAACTTAATAATAACCAACTAGAATGCAAAACTTGTTGCACTGACTGTACCTATGCGACAATAACAGCAGATGTGCTGTGGATGACGTCACTCGAACGTGAACGTGTGCAAACAGGTTTACAAAGAAATAATAATTTCACCCCAAGGAAATATGAATCAAATCCCTAACAACACGAGTTCCCGTGAGAAATCAAATTGTATAATTCGGTTTTACAATTGATTCCTGAAGTGTGTCTGTTATCTGCATAAAATTGCGCCGTAAATTATTTACGGACTATAAAGTACAAAATTAAATGAAAACCGAACGATAACTCCTTGAGTTAGTCGTGCTAGGCTAATCAAGCTACGCGAACGATAATTAAAAAACAAATTACTTTTCTGACCATATGAAAATCAGAAAGTTTATGCAAAATGGTGGAAATTCCACTCTCGCGAACGACGATGCGATATGTCTATCCCGTATGCAAGCTAGACACACTCTGAGCTCTCTGCGGTCGATCAATACTGTAGATGGACTGCGCTCAGCGTGGGGGTGCGCGCGCACTCGCGTGGAACTAGTCGCAGTGGTATATTAATGTTAGTAAATAGTTTAAGATACTACAGATATTTCAAACAATTCTAAAATTAAACTTAAACACGTAGAAAATATATAACTAATTTTTCCAAGTAACAGAAACAGTTATTTCTATTTATTTATTGACTTATTTAAATAGAGTCAGGGCAGGTTACCCGTTCTGTTCCCATGTGCAGCGGGTTGTTACCTCAAAGGGGTTAACATTTTCCAATTCCTCTCATTTAAGACATATTGGTCTTAAACAATAGTTGGACCAAAGTTTTTGTTCTTTTTCTAATTTTATGTATAATAAAGCCAATGAACCATTGCGAGTAGGATTTAGAATAATAATTTTTTAAAGGAACTTTATTATGTAAAACATCGTTACGCGAATTATAGAATGTTTCAACTGTTGTATTCACATCATTAAATTCATTTAGAAAATCCCAATTTAGGTTGGCCAATTCACTATACAGTACAGAAAAATTAGCTTTTTTATAATTCAGACCAGGATAAGTAGTACATTTCAATGTAGTATTACACTTGATAAATAATTCTATAGATGAGGAAGGCTGAGAGCGACTTTTTTTTACAATCCTATCGTCATAACGTGTAACGTTACAATTATTGTTGCTTATTACGAAAACCTAAATTTTGCCATCGGCGTTCTTCGTTAAATTATACTGAGTCCAATCAAAAAATTAGAGAAAATTAATGAAGGTGATATACAGAGTGGACGTTGTTTCACCATAATGGCAGTTCACATAGAATAGCATATTGAAATTGCCAAATATTATACAGTTCGAATTAGAAAGAAAATCTAGACTAGACAGCGACTCAAACAATATATTATAATCATTACTGGAGCAAGAGACAGGAATGTATATCATTCTAGATTTAGAAGTATTTTGGCTAGCAATATATCGATTTGTGGAATTTCGTTACATTTATCACTGAAAGTGTTGATGTTAATTCTATACGCAGAAAAATCTTTTTTGCAGCTAATAAAACCCCACCTCCGTTTTTAGTATTCGTAAGACTAAAATATCTGTCAGGCTCAAAATAAATTAAAATAATTAAAAGTTCCGAATTCGAAATGTAGTCATGGCACCAGGTTTCTGTAAGAGCAAATACCAGGAAGTGTGTAAGTGTTAATGAGTTAGCATATAAATTTGTAACTTTGCCTTCTGTAACGATGAGGTTTTTATTCGTTACATCATTGTATAAATAAATAAATATATGAATTTGTATAAGACGTAAAATAATAAATAGTAGAGAGCAGAAATGACATGTCTATATTTGAAGAATCGTATAAAACAACTGAATAAATATGATACATAACAACAGTAAAATAAAATAACATATAACTGTGCCGGTGGAGGCGACGCGATCGCCATTTATGGACGCGCCGCCTGCGTCGGTACAGTAGGTCCCCCCCGGCGAATGTAAAAATATATGAAAGGACAGGTACAGGTTTCAACCATTTTGTTGTAGTATTTATTGTTGATGTTGTTGTCGTTGTTGTTGTTGTTGTTGTTGTTGCTGTTGATGTAGTTGCGGTTATGTTATGTGTTCTTGAAAATTTATCTGGACTTTTTGGGTCATAGACATGTCCATGAGGAACATGCCTATGAGAAAAAAGATTTCCCACGGTCGTGGCAAGTGAGTCTGCCGACCGGGAAATGATGTTGCTTGTTTCCAAGGGAGGAGGAAGGAAGAACAAAGGAAGAGAGAGGTGCCGGGTCACCAATTGTGACGATGAGGTCGTCGAAGAGCGCCAATAATGCATTGGCCGAAGGGCGTGAAGTCGGGGTCACCAATTGTAACGATGAGGTTTTTATTCGTTACATCATTGTATAAATAAATAAATAAATAAATAAATATATGAATTTGTATAAGACGTAAAATAATAAATAGTAGAGAGCAGAAATGACATGTCTATATTTGAAGAATCGTATAAAACAACTGAATAAATATAATACATAACAACAGTGAAATAAAATAACATATAACTGTGCCAATGGAGGCGACGCGATCGCCATTCATGGACGCGCCGCCTGCGTCGGTACAGTTCTAACATTTTGATAGTAGCAGTCAAAATTATTTGAAGGTTCACTTCTAGAAAAGTTAGTAGTGGGTTCACTAATAGATACATCCTGTAGTTGCTATGCCCAAGTACATCATTTTTAAATATTTTAAGGGTTTCATGATACACGTGACAATCAGGATCCCACACTGCATGATCACAACAGATTTCGGTCTTACGAACCTTCATTTGCGAACAGTGGACACATTTCATTGTGGCAGATGTACAGTCGCTTAGAGTGTGAGATTCAGCACATTTATGTCATGCAGGGCTTGTTTTAGTGCATTGTGCGGCAGTGTGATAGAACCTACAACAGTTGTAGCATCTTCGTACATCAATGGCATCGTATACCTACCGAACAAAAATCGTACCCTACAACTACCTTACCAGAATTTAAAAATGCATAATAGGTATTGCGATCTATATGAATTAGAGCTTGGAACAGATTGTTATTTTTCTTCGGGGGTTTAATTGAAATTACCTTACAACTACTCTTCTCTGAGAAGCTAGTTCTGTTTCGATTTAGTATAAAGTTTAAAACTTTTGACATTTTCACACAATTCTTTGACTTTACAGTCCAGATTTTTTTGTAATTTATTTTTCAAATGAATAAACTTGCTATTAAGATCACTTTGCAAAGAATTAAAAAGTAAGTTTAAACTATCAGCAACATTGTTTTTCATTAATTTTGACAAGTTTTCCTGTATTAGTTCTATATCAGAAGGAACAGACTTATTAATTATATCGCACGATCTTACATAAATCGCATAAGAAAAGAAGATTATTATAATTTGATATAAATTCAAAATATTTTTCATCAACATTAACACAATTTATATGAAAAGATAAACCGCAAGTGCCCTCGCACGATATTATTGCTTATTCAGGTGTTTTATATCTACATTTACCACAAGCAGACATTTTTCCCCAAGCTAAAATGTATGCGAATGAAACACTAAGGACACAAAACTATAAATACCTAGCAAAAAAGCTAAAATAAATGAATAAAAATATTTAGTACACCACTGGCGAGTGTAGCACTGAGACAAATCACGTTAATTTGTCCAAACTTGTCGAGAAATATCTTATCTTATAAAAAAATTAATAACATGGATGTGCAATATCATATAAAAACTAAAAATAATTGGAACAGGCTCATTTATTTCCAGATACAGGGTCACTCACATACACTGCGGCACCGTACACATATGGTTACTCAAAATCAAAATAGAATTAGTACAAAAACACTGCATATAATGGCAAAAATTACAGGGCAACGAAAAAACACGTGCGATCATCTCGACCGCATACACATGTTATACAGGGTGGTGGCGGTTAGGGGTGAACATAGGGATTTAACATGGGATTTTAGTTTTTTGCAATTTCCTGCTCTCCTGTTCATTTTACGGCAAAAACTGTAGAGTACAAAATTGTTCAGAATTAAAAATTGCAAAGGTGTATTTACATTTATTATTATGTTTTTGGTTTCTTCACAATTTTAAAAAGAAATTTCAAAATTTCTGTTAATTTGTAGCAATAGCCATGACTTATAACTCAAATGTTTAAACATAATATGTCATTCAATTACTGTCAAATTTTCGAAATTTTCTCTAATAAAAAGTTAATTTAATATTGAATGTTTATTCGAATGAGGAACGCGTTTTCATTATAAAAAATTATTATGGTGGAAATAGTTTTAGAAGAATAAGTGATTTGTTTTCCATAAAGTACGAAAATACACCTATTCCTAGTATAGCAACAATTTCTAAACTTGTTAAAAAATTTGAGAATACAGCTAGTGTAGCTGTGAACGAAGGTAATGAAAGAAATAATAATAATAATAATAATAATAGAAGACGTCATAACGAAGTGAATGAAGAAATGGTATTGGCTATGATAAATCAAAATTCTACGTAGTATAAGATAATTTCTTTCACCTTACATTAGTTGTGATTGTGATCTCAAATTTTTTACCTATTTATGAAACTGTTGATACATTTGGAATTGGTTTATACCTATAAAACCTAATAAAAAATACGTATTAAAATTAAAAGTTGTTTGTTTTTACTTAATTTTTAAGTTAGATTAACGCATGGTTGACGTTTATAAAAGAATTTTGACATATTATGTTTAAACATTTGAGTTATAAGTCATGGCTATTGCTACAAATTAATAGAAATTTTGAAATTTCTTTTTAAAATTGTGAAGAAACCAAAAACATAATAAATATAAATACATTTTTGTATGCAATTTTTAATTCTGAACAATTTTGTACTCTACAGTTTTTCCCGTAAAATGAACAGGAGAGCAGGAAATTGCGAAAAACTAAAATCCCATGTTAAATCCCTATGTTCACCCCTAACCGCCACCACCCTGTATGTATATGATTATAACAATTGACAAATTGAAATAGTTTGACGACAAAACAAAAAGTAATGATAATATCACCAAACTTCTCGAAGTGATGGTAAATGAAAATTGCATTACACATTTCCTTTGAAGCCAACATTTTTATGTTGTGTAGTACACTTTATACTACGTTGCTTTTTCCCTTCTCCAATGGCACGAGCTATATATCTATATTTATACTTCTTCCAACACTTCATAAACGATGGAATCTGATTCGCTTACAAAATTTAAAGCATTAACTACACGGTTAAGATTTTAGTATTAGGTTAAGGTTACTAAAATAGGGAGCTACTCTAGACGAACCATCTTCTGCACCATGTAAAATAGCACTTGCGATTTGCGCTTCAAATTTAAATTTCTATCTCTTTAATAATGTAAAATTAATAACTAAACATACTTCGAAAATTATATATAGATTTTACAGAATGTAAAAGCGACTATTGAATTGCCTGAAAGTAATATATAAAAAATATAACAATTTATATTTTCTATTATTAAAAATATAAATCACTAAAAGAATTTGTTGTCGCCATGAGTCATAAAAAATCGCCAGTTTGGCGACAAATCGCCAATACTGGCAACTCTGTCTCTTGATGGAATTGGTTTAATATTGTATAATAAACTACCGGAGCATATTAGACCCAAAATTATTATTATTATTATTATTATTATTATTATATGCAATATTCACTGGCATTGAATACCCTAATAGACTAAGGATCTAAGGTGCGGCAGCCTCATGTTAAAATTGAAAGGAGCGCCCACCAAAAGACCAAAAAAGCATTTTTTATATAATTATCTCAATAATGAAGATTATTCATTTGTAATATGTAATAATGAAATTTACATTTACGTTTAGTACAGATCGCGCAAGTGAATTAAATAATGCAATTAGCATATAGGATACCTGCGTATTATGTATTTTATACATACAAATCTTTTATTGTATACATAGGTTATTGTTTATATTTCGCCTAGTGTTTTTTAACTGTTTTAATAATTAAATTTTAAATAATAACATGTTGTGAATGTAACAATTAATTTAAACAACAATTAAGTCAAGCATCAATGTATTATGTATTGTGTAAAGATTCATTTCTTAAAAATTTTTAATTAAATATCAACAATATTTTTGACCCCTGTGGTGCACTCTTCACGCCAGTATTGAGTACCCGTGAGATGACGCTTGGTAAACGCCCTCACGGTACAAATATGCCATCGTCAATACCGAAATCTGTGTACAAAGTAAATCGGCATACCCAGAAATGGGTAATATGCCGTCATGATATTTATTTATATAAAAAAATTGTGATTTTTTGTCAAAGAATATATTAATGTATAAAAATGGTATTGAATACACGTGTAATTTGTGACGTATTCTAAAGAAAAGTTTGATGGTCCACGTAGCGTATGTTTCATTGGAAGAAACGGACGTTTCGGGCTTTAAGAAAACCCATCCTCATCTATTTACAATAATTGTACAAATTGTTACAAAATGTCATATAGAAACATAAATAAACTATGTTTCACATATTACGTTGAAAAATTAAGTTTTCGTCAAGCATTTTTACTTCAATGAAAGTATATTTTTTATACACCTGCAGTCTTTATTTTTTAATTCATTAAATTCTTGCACGTATTTACATCATGTGTAACATCAAATAAAATAATTTGTGGTAGGTAGCATTATAGCGCTTATTAATATTGACAAAACAAAATTTGTAATAAAGTAATATCGTATTTAGACGACAATATATATGTTACTAGATATATGCGAAAATGTATTTTTGCAAATAACTTTCAAGTATGATATAATACTGGTTTTTAATTTGCACATCTCTAAGGCATTCTTCATGTTCTTCGGAATGGCAATGTTAATTTTTTTTATCACTGTTGGTATTTGAGTTATGACGTCAAAGTTTTAATTTTTAAATGGATGCCATATTTGAAAGTTACACCATTCAAAAGAAAAGATCATTCTGTTAGTTTGCCAAAATGAAATCATCTGTGAGGTTTTATGATTTATTTAATTTTAAGTATTATATTATAATAGGGTATAACTAAAACACATAAATTAATAATCGGCACTTTATTCCACCACAATCTGTACATCACTGTTCCTCAGATATTACATTCTCACCCAAGTAACTTCGGTATTCCGTAGCCCTATCAATTAGTACTCTCACGTCTATCATTAGCAATAAGGTTACATAACAATATAATCTTTATTTTCTTTAATATTTTTAACATACATAGCATTTTTAAAATTTTGTTGTAAATATCTCATTTCCTACTATCAAAATATTAAGACCTAACAAAATTTTGGGAACTAAATAAGGAAATTCTTAGTGAAAATAACCAAATTATTTTTTAATTATGTTTTTCAATTATTTTATTACCACAGCCATTGTTTTTAACCTATAAATTGAATAATTGTTGCATTTTTGTAGTTTCAAGCAAATGAACATAGAAATATTATACATCGTTATAAAGCTAAAAAATATCTCTTTTCAATAATGCAACCTTTCAATATGGCACATTAATATTAAAACTTTGCCATAATAACTCGAAATCCTACAGTGATAAAAAATTTAGCATCGCATTTAAAAGAAAATAAAAAGTAGCTTTAAAATAATAGACCATTATCATATGTGACTGAATCTTCGTTTACAAGCAATACAGGCTGTGCTATGAAACGCAAAACATAGGAGTTTTATATACAAATGTGCAGAAATTGGCTCTCCTGCAGGTACATTCTAAAGCTAAATTAGAAAAATGAAAAGTCCTCATTAAATGCAATAGAATATTTGTAGCTCTAGATATTTAGAAGATAAAATATGACATTATTGCCAAAAATCAAATAGCCATGGAAGTAAAACACAAATTAAACAAAATATGAATTAAGATCATAATACTTCAATATTTAATGCTGAATTATAACAATGTAGACACAATGATTACAACAATTAACATCAATAACACTGAACAGAACTGTCAGAATAAAATTTCGTTTTATTTGTTTTTTATTTCTGATTTTTGACTTAAATGTTATATTTTATTTTCTAAATATCTAGTTCTACGAATATTGTATTGCATTAAATAGATTCTTTTTAAAAGTAAAATTTAATGTTACTAAATCTTATAATTTTGCTCTAAAATGTACAGAAGAGCTAATTTCCACGTATTTTTAAAATCCTATGTTAAACACCTACGTTCCGCGTTTCGTTGCACAGCCTGTAAATTGAATATATTTGATAAAAGAACCACAATTTTTTTTGTGGATTGTTCCTTTCCGCATTAAGTCATCCAATTGTTGCATTTTTGTTGTATGAAAAAAAATATAGATAAGTTAAACAACTTTGTAAAGTTAAAAGAATGTTATTTTCAATAGTGTAAATTTCTACTATTGCATCAACATAAAAATTACATCTTTAATATCATAATTCAACAGTAATAAAAAAAGTAAATGCTGGTGTTGCTATTCCATTTTCAATCAAATCGATGGCTTTATTACAAACGCAAGTATAGCCCTCTAAAAGTGTACGAAAAGTGACCCAAAGAAGTGCAAATCAAAATTCCATATTATAAAAATAAAATAAAAATATTTGAAAAACAAATACATCTTCCAATGGCTTACTAATGGTGCAACTTTGTCATAATTTTATCGACTTACTATTTTTAAAAAATAATATAAAAATCCTCCTAAAGTAATCTTGATATTTTGCATTTTTTACACAAATAGTATTTTTGATCAATAATTATTGATCCAGGTACGTATAATTAATATAAAAAATCATTAAAAATTATGGAATGATTTGGAGAAGAAGTAAAGATATATAGGAGCATGTGCATATAATGTTTGTAGTGGAATACTAGTTCTACAATAGAGCATCGATTAGCCCGACGCCTTCGCCATATCGACGCACCTGCCGCCTCGGGCTGCACCACGTGCCGACGTCCGTCTCGCGCTCTGCCACTCCACAGCTTACCGTGCTCAAGCTCATGCTGGTGTCGCTATTCCATTTCCAATCATTTCGATGCCTTTATTAAATTTTTCTTACGCTTACTGCCACTATCAAAACGCCATTTTTTATGCCAGTTAAATATCAATGAATACTCTCCTTTTCCAATCATTTGTGGAACTCGTATAGTTACGGGCGTACAACAAAATATTTGACATTTTTGGTAAAGAAGATGAAAAAATAAAAATGATAGATCTTTTTATTTATTTATTATAATATCCAAAATAAACTTCATACAAATTTGCTATCTAGGTACCGCATAAAAATTAAAAATATTTAACATTCATTGGAATAGGTACATTAAGGGGGTGTGTGACTATAAATGAATTTTAACAAAATCACTATTTTTTTAATCCTCTAGTTTAGTGCCAATAGGGTTGCCGCAAATATACTAGAAAAATTTAATCACAATCACTCACACAAGTTTATTTATTGATTGGAATATATTTTGGGAACCTTCCTTGTAAATTGTTGACAAAAAATGTAGGTCTTAATGTTCCATACATTTATTTGGAAAAGATATACAATAGTTTAACGTTTCGGGTTCACATTAACCCACCATTAACCCATCATCAACTAATAAAAATTAATATATATATATATATATATATATATATATATATATATATATATATATATATATATTGTATATATTTTCCAAATAAATGTATGGAACATTAAGACCTACATTTTTTCGTCAACATTTATTTATTGATAGTGATTATAATTTTAGACCAATCGCTTTCCTATGTTGCTTCTAAAAATTACTTGAGAAAATAATATTTAACCGCATAGTTCCCATCATTGACGACAAAAACATTTCTGAATAAGCTGGATTCCGTCCAGGAAAATCATTTACTAGATAAGTACTCAACCTCACTCAGCACATTTTAGATGGATTCGAATATCATTTGACTACCAATGTAATTGAGGGCGTAGTATTTGAAGATTTGTCGTCAGCATAAGACTCAGTAAATCACAAATTGTTGCTGGGAAAACTTTATGGAATCATTAGGAACTTTAAGTTTGTTCAAGTTATATCTGCCCTTCTGAGCAACTGACCATTCATCGTGAATTTGGTGTATAAGCAGAGCCGTTGTATACAAAAAAATTGGTTTCCCCAGAGAAGTACACCTACTTTTTTTAACATCTATGTTAACGGCTAACCAATTACACCCCACGTTAGAAGTTTTGCTTATGTAGATGACTTAACCATTGCTGCACAATGTCCTAATTTTAAGAATTTGAGTATTCTTAAAAAAATATACAAAATAAATGGATTTAACTAAATATTATAAAAATAATAGTGTTCGCCAAAATGCTACTAAAACTATGTACATCTTAGAAAACGAAAAGCAAATCAATCCCTAATAATTCAATGGAATGGACAATGAATTCCATTCAGTAAACTCCATGCTATCTGGGCGTAACTCTGAACTGAGCTTTAAACGTTCAATCATGTTAATAAAATCCGTGGCTAACTTACAGCAACGAATATGTTTTTCCAAAATTAATTTGCACCAAGTAGTAGTAAGCTCATATATAAGTTAAACCCTCGGAAAATCAGCTCTTGCTTTAACCTATTCAGGCGCAAAGTATGCTGTGTCAGTACGGGAGAGGCCAGCTAACGCTAAACAATTGGATTCTCTGTTAAACAAAATTTGCAACCAATTAGCGGCATAGCTTTACCGAAAATTAGACGGTCGACGCCTAATATGGTAGAGCGTTCCACACAGTTAAATGATCCTCGGCAACCAATGTTCGACCAAGAACCTGCTTGATGACGACTAAAATCCAGACACAGTTTTCTCAACTCATATACCAATACTGCAACAAGACGCTTAAAACCCAAATAATATTAGCGTCCTTTTAAAAGGATTGTAAATATGGTCTGTATTATTTGCTTTATCATTAATCAACAAGATATCGCAACTGTTTTTGCAATAGAATTACGCGAGTAATACTAGCACGTGTCTAGGACAAGTCCTTAGCCACGTGTTCACTGGAATTCTGTCAAAAAAATCACATGTTTTTATTGTATCTCATCTTAGTACAATGGATAACTGGAGATAAGTACCACGAAACGATATATGTTGTTTGATAATATATGTTTTCATTATTATTACAACTGATTGTACTTACAACTTAATGTGTTAGAAAACAAAAACAATTATTCATCTGTGGTCTATAATGTGGTTTAGTTTACCATCCTTTTAAAAGGACGATAATAATTTCGGTAGCCAAATGAATCCAACTAAATTGAGTCTTACTAGTAAAAATATTGTTATAAAGATAAGTATCAGGTAGACTATTATAATAATAAATAAAACAATAATGAACAAAAAATTATAATATATAATATGATTTGTGAAAGCTTTTCCTATCGCAGCAAATCACAATCCTATAGATGTAGTTATTTTTCCACCTGAAACTGCAAACGAAATCTAAATTTTTGCGGATTCTGTTGACGAGGAATTAGTAAATTTATATAAAATTCTTGGAAGTCAATTGAGGGCACTTGTAGAAATCATTGATCCTCTTGATAATGATGAAAATACCGATTGCTGAGAGAATCATGTATTGGATGCAAATGATAAAAAATTAGATCAGTCTTCAACGCATTGACTGAGAATTTTTACTTTATTCTCCTACTAAAGAGCATTCATATACACATACATTTTTATTGGATTCAAAAATATACATTTTTATGCCAAGAAGGAAATACATATAAATATAATCCCATAACAAAATATATACTTATAATCTCATACCAAATATATAAATTCGAATTTTATAATAAATTTAGTATAAAATAAATTTCTACTTTTAATAATTTAATGTACATTAATCTTAAAAACCTATATTTATCTTGAAACAAAGTATCGTTTTGCAGAAAAAAGGTTAGCGCCGTATTTGTATTAATCTGAAATATCTCCCACTGTATAATCCATACTCTTCTATAAGATTCGTTGATAATTCTCCTCGATAATCAGTTGCATCAGGCATGGAATTTCTTACATCTAAAACAGAAACATTACAAAAAATATCTTTGTTTGATATAACCTTAACATTTTTCACCTCAGGATTGACAACAGTGACCTTTGAATTGTTATTTACGTTTGTACATTCAGAACTGTTTATACTTATCTCATTGTTTATCTAGCTAAAGAAGATTCCAAATAATTGTTCACAAGTCATATACTTTCGGGCTGGATATCTTTTGGGCTCTCATTCATTTCTCGGAACTTTTTAGAAGCAGGTTTTGTAATAGATGAATCCTATGATGAACTGTTACCTTTTTTCTTTTTATTTGACCCTTCAATAATTAATTTAACTTGTTGAACTTCTTCCCTTGCAAGAGAAACTCCTTTCTTTATTTTAGCGCTTTTTGGACGAGGTGATGATTTATAAATATATTGAAACCTTTTAGTTTTATTCTCTCCAGCAGAATTCTTGTCATTGTCTTCTTTGTAACAAAAGAAACTAAAATTGGGTTATTATGCGTTGTGTTCTGTATACCCATTCTTTTAAAGTTTGATTATGAGCATTAAATAAGGTATGAATGCCGCCAACATTACAAAAAAATATCTTTGTTTGATATAACCTTAGTATTTTTCACCTCTGGATTGACAACAGTGACCTTTAAATTGTTATTTACGTTTGTACATTCAGAACTGTTTATACTTATCTCCTTGTTTGTCTAGCTAAAGGAGATTCCAAATAATTGTTCACAAGTCATATACTTTCTGGCTGGATATCTTCTGGGCTCTCATTCATTTCTCGGAACTTTTTAGAAGCAAGTTTTGCAATACATGAATCCTATGATGAACTGTTACCTTTTTTCCTTTTATTTGACCCCTCAGTTATTAATTTAACTTGTTGAACTTCTTCCCTTGCAAGAGCAACTCCTTTCTTTATTTTAGCGCTTTTTGGATGAGGTGATGATTTATAAATATATTAAAACCTTTAAGTTTTATTCTCTCCAGCAGAATTCTTATCTTTGTTTTCATTGTAACAAAAGAAATTAAAATTGGGCTATTATGCGTTGTATTCTGTATACCCATTCTTCTAAAGATTTTTTTAGTTCATTTCATTCTATGTTAATTGTATTCTCCAGACTGTTATAACCGTTGTCCTGCTCTTCAATTCCAATGAAAATTAAGTTGTATTTGTTCAACTCCAGTTCTAGTTTATTGGTAGCTCTTTCTTCTAAAGTTTTTTGCTCCAAAATTTACGGTTTTTTTCTTTAGACAAGTTTAATTACTGAAGAGCATTTATGCACCGACAAACCTATAGTCCCGTGGGAAACACATTCGCTGGGGTTATAAATTGTGGATTAGAGTCGTTGGAGTTACAAGCTTGCGTTGTGTTATGGTATGACTCATATCAAATAACATTTTCTCAGTAACTTGTTGATTCTTATGAAAACCTTCGGCTTGGATCAGGTGTAGTTATACAACAATCAAAATCCGGCATGCATTTTCATCTTTACTTTGACAACTTATTGCAGGTAAATACATACAAGCTGCTGGTATTGTGTGAGAGAATAGACTCGGTTCTTGTCCTATAAGTTTTTCAAAGATTTTGAAAATAACAATTACAGGAACTCAGAAACTGCTAATACGTAAATTTGTATGTAAGTGTAACGACAATATTGTAGTATCAATAGGTAGTAACGCTTGTGTCTAAGAACCGATTCGTCAAGTCAAACGATTCCCACAAAAAGAAAAGAAAATCATACTTATCGATCAACTGGACAAGATAAAAACTTAAATATAGGCGAGGTTGATCGCTCAAACCAGAACATTGGACTTTATAGATCGATCCGTGGAAAGAAATGGTAGCTTATCATACTTCACTGCATTGATATTCCAGTTCAAAATGCTTCACAAATTCATAGACTAGAAGGTGTTAAAATTGATAAACTATGTTTTAGGCGGTTAGTTGCAACAAATATCTTGGAAACGCTCAAGAGACCACCTAAAATAGGACGTTCCAGATTGTTTAATAATGCACATGCCTATTTCAGATTAGATAGAATTGACCATATCATTAGACGTTAAGAGAAACAAACAAAATGTGGCTTCTGTCACAAAAAATTGCAATTTAGATGCCAAAGATACGAATAAGTTAAATTTTGTTATTTTTAATTTATTTTAAACATATAATGTCTTAGTTTGGAACAAATAAAAATACTAGTAATCTGTATGTATATTTACTACCTACATAACTAGTGGCTTTTTAAAAGAACTCAAGTTTTTCTCGATATTTGGATATAGCAATTTTTTATGAAATAAACACGAGTAAATTCGATAAATTTAAATTATAATAAATAAGTTCTGCGGGTAAATTAAAAAAATCTGAAATTGAATTCAGTATTGTCTAGGTTTCAATCCCACGCTGAAGCCAGAAGATAAATCAGTAAATTTTGGTGCACCAACTTAGAAAAAGAAAGTACGAGAAGATCTAGCTAAGACAACACTAGCTACTCTAAACTGTGCTAGTTTCTGGATGTACCTATCCAATTAAGCTACGTCACTTCTCTACCAAGGTGTTGCGAGATGTTTTCCATTGGCATGAAGGAGAAATTTTCGAAGAAAGTGTGTCCTCACCGTTCTAGATAACGCCGGGCGATGCATCGGACCTAGTATTATAATATAACTACAGGGTGGTGGCGGTTAGGGGTGAACATAGGGATTTAACATGGGATTTTAGTTTTTTGAAATTTCCTGCTCTCCTGTTCTTTTTACGGCAAAAACTGTAGAGTACAGATTGTTCAGAATTAAAAATTGCATACAAAAATGTATTTATATTTATTATTATGTTTTTGGTTTCTTCAGAATTTTAAAAAGAAATTTCAAAATTTCTTTTATTTTGTAGCAATAGCCATGGCATTTATTTTTTTCTGCTTGTCAAAAATTATTTATAAACGTCAACTATGCGTTAATCTAACTTAAAAATTAAATAAAAACAAAGAACTTTTAATTTTAATACGCATTTTTTATTAGGTATACCATTTAATAATAAACCAATTCCAAATGTATCAACTACGTAGAATTTTGATTTATCATAGCCAATACCATTTCTTCATTCACTTCGTTATAACGTCTTCTATTATTATTATTATAATTATTATTATTTCCTTCATTACCTTCGTTCACAGCTACACTAGCTGTGTTCTCAATGTTTTTAACAAGTTTAGAAATTGTTGCTATAATAGGAATTGGTGTATTTTCGTACTTTATGGAAAACAAATCACGTATTCTTCTAAAACTATTTGCACCATAATAATTTTTTATAATGAAAACTCGTTCTTTATTCGAATAAACATTCATTATTAAATTAACTTTTTATTATAGAAAATTTCGAAAATTTGACAGAAATTGAATGACATTATTATGTTTAAACATTTGGGTTATAAGTCATAGCTATTGCTACAAATTAACAGAAATTTTGAAATTTCTTTTTAAAATTGTGAAGAAACCAAAAACATAATAATAAATGTAAATACATTTTTGTATGCAATTTTTAATCCAGAACAATTTTGTACTCTACAGTTTTTGCCGTAAAATTAACCCTATGTTCACCCCTAACCGCCACCACGCTTAAATTTGACGATTTTTATATTTGTTTATTTTGTATACAGGTACTTCAAAGAAAGTGTAAAAAATTAAGTGCATATAGTATCGACCAAAACCAAAAAACTTGAATAACATGGGTTCAAATTTAATAGTTTCCAAGATATAAGTCAGTCAAAAATCTCGAAAGCGATGAGTTACGCCTTTGATTAAGTGAGACTTTTCGTTTAAGTTTCAGAAGTCATGTTAGACGTACAGTCAATTTTTTTAAAAACCAAATAATTGTACTAATTTTAATTGTAATTGTGGTGACCTTGGCCAATATTCAATTATGAAATAACATCGTAAATATTACAAATTGAGATAAATGTTTCATATAAAATTGTATTGCTGTTTATAGTCCATTTACTGACGGAGAAAATTTTATTCGAACACTAACTTTGTCAATTTTTCTTCGATTTTTCGTTTTTCTCGGAAACAGGCGAAGATCAGACCTATGTTAATTAAGCTTTTTTACTCGTTTTAGCTAGTATATGACGCTAATTTTTACATTTTCTTTGAAACAACCTGTATATTATGCATACATGCATATATACATAAAAATACGCATATCCCACTTGTAGGTTAAAAAAACCTGAAAAGAATAATAAAAAAACCAATAAAAACTCAGTTGCGTTACTCCATTCCTATTATTGTGACCGGGTGCGGGATTTCCCTACCGAAAATCAGTCACTTTAATATCATTATATGTATCATGTGGAGAATATAAATGATAAAGATGAATTTTTAAATAATAAAATAATAAAGATTTTTGATATATTAAACTTCACTGAACGAAACAAAATCTTTGTGAATGATCACTTAAGCCCTTACAACAAGTTGTTGCTCAAAAAAGTTCATTATCATGACCTGTATGACCGGCATCACGTGACGCACTTAAAAGACGCAGCCTATCAACCAATTTATTTACATTATCCCAGTATACATACTCTAATAACTTCCACCTGAGGGTCTAACTTTGGGGCAATAATTCTAGTATACTTCAGATATCTAGTCCCTGAAATTTGCTCGCTATCACTGTAATGTCGATGGGCAGCATTTGTTCTATTTACAATATCAGCATAATTTTTTCTATCGGTTTCAGAATACCCCGATGATTCTCTTTTAAATAAGAGCATATACAGACCAGGTGTTCCGACATACTTTAAATCTTGTATAACTATATCCTTACCCACAATTTTTAACTCGGAATCACCTATAAAATATTTATCAGTATGCACATCATGACGCACACCATATTTGAAGTCTGTTACCATCTCCTCAACGTATTTTCGAGGTAATGGATCGTACTGGTCTAAATACTCCTGGAATGCAGGCTCCTGAGTTAAATTCAGAATATCCTCTCTGGTTATTGATGGGTGACCTTCATGAACAGACGATTCATTTTCAATAAATACGTCATCGTCATCCCCACCCTCATACACTGATTATGCTACTACACTTGTTTCTAAAAATTTAGGGCCTAATAAAGCTTTATTTTTGTCACATATTTCCTCCTCCTTTATTTCTTCTTTCGGTTCACTTTTAACTTCTTTTATATTAGATGGCAGATTAAGAGCAATATATTTTAAGGATTTGATTATTGGTTTATACTGCGATTCTAATTCAATTTTTCTATGTAATGCACCAAGCCTAAGGTTCCTCAACTTTTGCTTAATAATGTTCCTAGTATTAATTATATCATTTGTTAATTTTTTATTCATTTTAATTTATGCACAATAATGCCAAAACCAGTTTCAAACAGCTATTATGAATATTATTTGAAGCGACAGGTAAAACAGGGCCAAGATCACACACCAGTTCTGGAGCAGATGTTAGAAAAGAACAGACCTGATAGCAAATAACCAGCTCCGAAACAGGTGTTTAAATTAACAGAGCTGTTATTTGTAGAAACAGGTAAAAAACAGATCCAATAGCAGATAACCAGCTCATAACCAGATAAAAACAGCAAATAACCAGCTCCGAAACAGGTGTTTAAATTAACAGAGTTGTTATTTGTGGAAACAACTAAAAACAGGTCTAATAGCAGATAACCACATAAAAAAACAGATTTAATACCTGTATATACAACTTAAAACAGGTGTGATTTAAATTTAACCTATTACTGTTCTATTTAACCTGTTCCAGATGTTTATCTTAATGTTTACTTTACGACAGCTAACCACCAACTGAGACCTCTTAGCTCGCGGATCCGTTATTTATTACAATATACTGATCAAAGCCTTTACGGTAACGTCCACTATGTAAGTCACTGTCTTTATTAATAACCACAAAACCATAATTGTCACGCCAGGTTTTTGAACTTTTCATATGGCATATCTGTATTAACGTGATCAGTATATACATGTTTTAAATTCATATCATCTTGTTTAAATAATATTAATGAGTTAACATTATCCCGTATAAGATGTTTAGGGATTCTTGTATACGTTTGACATAAATAAAAACAATCTATAATCTTCTGGCGACCCATGCAAAAGTATTCTCTAATTACATCCTGTTTATCGCACGCTACATCATTAAATATAAACATTAAGTTGCATTGCGCAGCGCATTGCACGGTTCTCAATATCTATGTTCTCATTATATGCAAAGTAACCTATTTCTTCAATAGGTTCTAGTAACATTTCTAAATACTTATATTTAGGCTGGAATAATGACTTTGAGTATATATATATATATATATATATATATATATATATATATATATATATATATATATATATATATATATATATATATATATTTGAAAAACTTAGACCATTTTCATTCTCTAGAAGTGCGATCATAACATTTGTCTTGCCACATCCGGAAGGACCTGATATAATACATCTAACTATATCCGGTAACAATGTACTATGACTACTATCTATGTTCTCATTATATGCAAAGTAACCTATTTCTTTAATAGGTTCTAGTAACATTTCTAAATACTTATATTTAGGCTGGAATAATGACTTTGAGTATATATATATATATATATATATATATATATATATATATATATATATATATATATATATATATATTTGAAAAACATAGACCATTTTCATTCTCTAGAAGTGCGATCATAACATTTGTCTTGCCACATCCGAAAGGACCTAATATAATACATCTAACTATATCCGGTAACAATGTACTATGACGCGGCTCACTACTAGCATTTCTATAATCATAATTCTTGACTTTAAAGTCATTACTTTGCTTTACAGTCTGCATTTTTATATAAATAAGGACGCAAACGTTACTCCAGCACAATTCGTCACTGACTGCGGAAGAGGTAGAACGTGCGCTCTTTAAATAGTCATGATGAGGATGCAGAAAAAGAAGAAATCTGACAAAAGTTTGTCGTTCCGCAACGTAGTCAATCGCGCGCAGAAAGCAATAAAAACAAATAGTAGTGGTTCTGATTTAAATAAATCTGCAAGCATAGCTTTACGAACGGTTAAGAAAATAAAGCGAAAAATTAAAAATCCAAGAGTTTATCTGTACCGAAAACCGGAGGATTCCTTCCATTAATTCCAATTTTCGCTGGCTTAAGCGCTTTAGGCGCAAGTAGGGGTGGTGCTGCAGGTATTGCCAAGGCTGTTAACGACGCAAAAGCTGCTACCGAGCAATTAAAAGAAGCTAAACGTCATAATAAAATGATTGAAGCCATCGCCTTGGGTAAAGGTCTCTACTTAAAACCATATCGAAAGGGACTTGGACTGCATTTAAAAAACTGCCAGTAGAATTGCCGTCGAGGGCATTAAGTAATATTGATCTTCGGATATATGAAAAGGAACTGAAAATTGCATTTTTTAGAGGGGTATTCATGAGAAATAATTTGCCTACGAAAGTAAATCGTTACGAATGCGCCATTGTTAATTTGGATAGCAATGATGGAACGGGGTCGCACTGGCTCGCTTATAAAAAACGTTATAATTTAGTTATATATTTTGACAGTTATGGAAACCTATCTCCACCAAAAGAACTAGTTAGTTATTTTGGAAACAAGTGTTCAATACACTACAATTACACTACGTACCAACCTTATAATAGTGTAAAATGCGGTCACTTGTGCTTAGCATTTCTATATGAACATGAACAATCCTGATTACTCCTCAGAATTGATTAAACTGTCATGTCATACACATTTACGCTCTTCAGTACAAATTCAGTTATAACTGAAAATTTTGACCCTCCGATTATACTTGATGAGGATTTGGAGTATGTACTTGGGTTAATAAATTTTGGAGTATATAATGCGCTGTCGAATATTGATAATCAAAATAATAAATTTTATATTGGCAGTGATGTTATTACTATGCCAGAAGGTTCTTACGAAATAGATGATATAACTAAATTCTTACAAAAGAAATTAGATGCGGGTACTGAATTAAATATTGTAGCAAATAATAATAGTATGAAGTGTGAAGTAGAAGCAATAAGGAAATAAATTTTACACCAAATGATTCAATCGGTGATATTCTCGGTTTTAAACCACGTCGATTAGATGCTAATAAATCACATGAATCAGATAACCCCGTTTCTATAACTAAAATAAATGCAATATGTATTGAGTGTAGTATAACTACAAATTCTTATTCAAATAGTAAAAAAGTGCACATAATTCATGAATTTTTCCCGCGCGTCCGCCTGGATTCAAAATTAGAAGCTCCAAATCAAATAATCTATCTACCAATCAACACGCGAGTAATAACTTCCTTAACCCTTAAAATAGCAGATCATAAGGGAAAATTAGTTAATTTTGGAGAACTCATCACGGTAAGACTACATCTTAAAAAACAAGATGGGGATAATTTTTATTCATACTGTTCGCAAGCATATAAATACTGCTCGAAACTGTAATTACATCATTCGTAAGAAAACTGTTGAAGGGTTAACACCCATCAATTATCAGTTTTTAAAATCACTTGGGTATAAAGTTCAATTTGGATAACAATAAACAAAGAAAGCGGATAAAACCATTTATTATTTGGATTTGAGTTCATTATAAAAAGTCTCAAAAATATTCTCTGCATTCATCAAAATGAACGGCAATATATTAAAAGTGTCAGAAAAGGCCTTATTTAATGATTTAATCAGACATGCGGAAAAGCACACTCACAAACCGTATGCCTCTACAACTTTAAACAATAATGATGAGATTCGCATTCCAATACAGCAACAAGACTTGTATACTCAACCGTGGAATAGGTAACTTTATATTGAGGGTAAACTTCTCACGTATGATAATAAAGTGTCGACCACAGCTAAATTTATTAATAATGCATTTGCATTCCTATTTAGTGAAATTAGATATGAAATTGGAGGAATAGTAATAGATAGAGTTCGAAATCCCGGAATAACTTCATCTATGAAAGGTTATGTCTCTTACAATACAAATGAGAGTAAACGTTTACAAAATTTCAATGTATGCATCCCCCTTAATATGCTCTTATGATTTTGAAATCTTTTAAATATACAACAAGAATTAGTTCTCATACGACGCAGCACTGATCTGAATGTGATTGAAGACAGCGTCGCCACTGAAAATATGAAAATTGAATTAAGTAAAGTTCATTGGAAGATTCCACATATATCGGTAGCCGACGCCGAGCGGCTAATTCTTATGAAGTATATAGAGAAGAGTGTTAATTTGGAGATTGCTTTCCGTAGCTGGGAACTTCATGAATATTCACTTCTGCAGAAAACACAACGTCACTCCTGGCCAATCAAAACTACAACACAATTGGAAACACCTCGTTTCATCATTGTTGGATTTCAGACAGATCGCAAAAATAAGCTAAATAAGGACATGAGTAAATTTGATCACTGTAATTTAAGTTTTAATATTAAGTTGTATTTAAATTCTGATATGTGCCCATATGATAATTCAAATTTGAATATTAAAAATAACAATTGGGCTATGTTATATGAGATGTATATTCAATTTCAACTGTCTTACTATGAACGACCATGTGAGTCTATAATGTGCATCCAGTCACATGGATGGAATCAAGGAAATCAAGTGAGGTTTGGGGGATTGTTTTGGAAACTGGGTGACGAAAAGTAAATAAACTTTCATTGATATATTGTCATTTTTTGGTAACGTTCACGTTAAATAAAAATTGTTATCTTTTATTATATTTTATAATTTATATAGTTTAAGTCAATTAATATTTTTACAATTGTAACGGCTCCAGCCGTCACAACTGGTGACCCCTTGTGGAATACGTTCTTTCGCTATGGACAAAGAAGATGAACTACTTGCCTCACCTGACCCTCCTGTTTCAGTACTTCAGAACATTTCTGCTCTTTCCTCGTCTAAACTTCCAGAATTTTTCCCAGAAGATCCTGAGCTCTGGTTTAAGCAAATTGAAATCATTTTCGCTTCTCATCATATAACTTCTGAGACTAGCAAGTATAATGTGTTAGTTACAGCTCTACGTCCAGAGCATGCTGCTGAAATACGAGACCTCATTCTCGAACGACCAGTTGACAAGCCTTACACCACCACCAAAGTAGCACTGCTCCAAAGGACAACACCTACAGATGTACAGAAATTCAACGCGCTTTTAAATATAAACGCCTTAAATTATGAAAAACCATCTCACCTTTTACGAAAAATGAAACAACTAACTGGATCGACACAAGATGAAAACAAATTTTAAATCATCTTTTTCTGCAAAAGCTACCACCCAACATGCAATTAATATTAGCCGCCTCCAAAACATCTAGCATTGAGGAAAAAGCCGAAATTGCAGATAAATTAGTAGAAGTTGCTCAGCAGAACACTACTTCACCACAACCTATAAACACGTTTGAAATCAGAGAATTGCAAGCGGAACTTCAGAATGTCAAAAAGTTACTTACTAATTTCTCCAACCCGCCTCAGCGTAGACCTTCGATGTGCCGTACACCTCATTCTTCCAGACACGAAGATTCACCCTCCTTGTTCACTACCAGTGATGGCAGCAATATCTGCTGGTATCACTACCACTTCGGTGATAAAGCAAGAAGCTGTCAACCTGGTTGCAGCAAATGGCAGAAGCGGAATTTGAGTTCTCCTCGTCAAACGGTCAATATTCATACTATAACTGATTATAAAAATACTAATTTACCTACTTGTTCTAGCGCTAATCTTTCCGTCTCCAGCCCCCTCTTCTTTGTAATTGACAAGTTGTCAGGCTGTCAATTTTTAGTTGACACTGGTGCAGAAGTGAGTATTATCCCACCTTCATTCACACAAGTACGCAATACTCAAAAACATTCACTCAACGCCATCAATCAAACAAAAATTCAAACATACGGTACTGTCAAACTGACACTAGACATTGGGCTTAATACTACTTTTTCCTGGAAATTTATTATCGCAAATGTTAAACATGCCATTTTAGGAGCAGATTTCCTACAATACTTTCGTATAATCATTGATATGACTAACCGGGAACTTTATATCAACACTTCATCTTTCAAAAGACATTGTATTTCTTTGATCCAATCAGATAACAAGTTTCAAAATATTTTAAACGATTTTCCTTCTCTTACTGATCCTTTTGACGTTAACCGAGTCATCAAACATCATGTCACTCACCGCATTGACACAGATGGATCTCCTGTTTTTACAAGGCCTCGTCGATTACCACCCGAAAAACTAATAGCAGCCAAAAATGAATTCAATAATTTACTCGAACTCGGTATTATTCGGCAATCATCAAGTAATTGGTCATCAGCTTTACATATGGCCAAAAAGAAACCAAACACATGGCGTCCCTGTGGGGATTATCGCGCATTAAATAGCATAACTGTTCCAGACCGATACCCAATTCCTCACATACAAGATTTCACTATGAATTTGGAAAATGCAACTATTTTTTCGAAAATCGATTTAGTTAAAGCCTACCATCAAATTCCTATGGAACCGTCTTCAATACCTAAAACCGCTATTTCAACACCTTTTGGACTATTCGAATATACACACATGCCTTTCGGACTCCGTAATGCTGCACAAACATTTCAACGATTTATCGACGAAGTAACACGCGGTCTAAATTACTTTTTTGCTTACATTGACGACATACTCATAGCAAGCAACACACCAGAAGAACATGAAGAACATGTAAAAACTCTCTTCAACAGACTCCAGCTCTACGGAGTCATCATTAATCCAGACAAATGTCAATTTGGCAGATCAGAAATTGAATTTCTTGGGCACCACATAGACAAAAACGGAATCACTCCTTTAACAGAAAAAATTCAGACACTACAAACCTTTCCACCTAAAACACAAAAACAATTACGCGAGTTTCTTGGTCTTATAAATTTTTATCACAGATTCATTCCACATTGCGCCACAATTCTTCAACCTCTAAACAAATTAATTGACAACAAACGCTCAAACACAAAAAAACTGACACTTAATAGCCAAGAACTGACAGCTGTCAAAAACATAAAAAAAGCATTAATAAACGTCACCGCATTATCTAACCCAAAACGAAATTCTCCTACCAGTATAATAGTTGACGCATCTGACACGGGCGCGGGAGCGGTTTTACAACAATTAGAAAACAACGCTTGGAAACCACTAGCGTTCTTTTCAACTTGTTTCAATGAAACGGAAAAAAGATACAGTACGTTCGGGAGAGAATTATATGCAATTTATTTAGCAATCAAAAAATTTCGTTATTTTATTGAGGGACAAGAATTTTTTATCTTAACAGACCATAAACCACTCACTTACACTTTTAATAAAAATTCATCGAATTATTCCCCAAGAGAATTACGACACTTAGATTACATTGCTCAATTCACTACTGACATAAGACACATCCCTGGTAAAAGTAATAACGCAGCGGACGCACTCTCAAGAACAGAAATTAACTCCATCACAAACATACCTTATACTTCTTACGACGAACTGGCAAAATGCCAAGAATTTGATCCTGAATTACGTTCACTACTAAATAACACTAAAAGTCTCTTACGTTTTAAAAAAATAAAACTACCACACACATCACTTCGATTATATTGCGACACATCGACCAAAAATCTTCGACCGTATATTCCACCGAAATTTCGTCGATCCCTATTTAATCAGTTACACTCCTTATCACATCCCGGAATTAATGCTTCACGAAAACTTATTGCCTCAAAATTCATTTGGCCAAACATGCACACAGATGTAAAAAACTGGACACAAACTTGCGAAAAATGTCAAACCTGTAAAATCACTAGACACACAAAAGCACCCTTTAAAAAATTCCAAATCCCTACAGCGCGTTTTGATATTATACATATAGATCTAGTTGGTCCATTGCCCATTTCTAAGGGTTGTCGCTATATACTTACGTGCATTGACAGATTCACGAGATGGCCTGAAGCTATCGCTATTCCAGACAGTAAAATAGAAACCATCGCAAAAGCATTCGTATCAGGATGGATTTCCAGATTCGGAATTCCTTCAACAATCACAACAGATCGCGGCGCACAGTTCGAATCATCATTTTTCAACCAGTTACTATCACTAATTGACTCCACAAGACTACGTACAACATCTTACCATCCAGAAACTAACGGTATAATTGAACGGTTCCATAGACAACTTAAAACAGCATTAAAAGCTTGTGATCATCCGGACTTAGAACTGCTTTTAAAGAACCATTGCAATGTAGCTGCGCAGAGCTTGTGTATGGGGCAAAATTGCGGTTACCCGGAGAAATTCCTAAATCGTTTTCCAGCAAATTCATTGACCACTTAGATTTACCTTTATATCTAAAAAAATTAAAAAAACATATGTCTCAGTTGACAGCCGTACCTCCTTCAGAATCCACATATAACAAACATCATTACACAAACCCAAATCTTTATCGCACTGACTTCGTTTTCATTCGCACAGACTCCATCAAGACTCCACTACAACCACCTTACACCGGCCCATACAAAGTCATCGCGAGATCAGATAAATACTTCACTATTTTAAAAGATAACACACATGAAAATATATCAATAAACAGACTAAAACCCGCATTCCTTCATCCGCTACCCCCATCACAAAACAAAACTACACAAACTCCACCTGCACCATTCGTCAATTAGGCAATGGAAACGGTAGATTAGAAGGCCAAGAAGTTTAATTAATTATCATAATTTTTATAATTGTTGTAGTAATTTCTTTGTAAAATATCTATTTTCTTTTCGTCTGGCGGGGGAGTATTATAATGTGCTTCCAGTCACATGGGGGGAATCAAGGAAATCAAGTGAGGTTTGGGGAATTGTTTTGGAAACTGGGTGACGAAAAGTAAATAAACCTTCATTGATATTTTGTCATTTTTTGGTAACGTTCACGTAAAATAAAAATTGTTATCTTTTATTATATTTTATAATTTATACAGTTTAAGTCAATTAATATTTTTACAATTGTAACGGCTCCAGCCGTCACAAGTCTATATTTACACCTCATGAATTTATCAATACAGCACCGCTGGTAGTCATAGATTGTTCACATCAGAGCGAGACATTGAAGTCAGGTAAAGTTGATATAAGATTGGAATTTGAAACAAATGAAAATATGCCTCAAAATACAGCTGCTTATTGCTTAATTATGCATGATAAAATAATTCATTATAGCCCATTAACAAATATTGTTAGTAATATGTAATGAAAAAATTCTAAAAAAAAGGGTGATTTGGTACTTGCTGAATGAGAATTCAAAACGGAAAGGACCGTTCTATTCATGGCATCATGTAAAAAGTTTAATTATTGTCGAATTTTGCATGTTATGTTAGTATAGGCTGTTTACCTATGGAGTTTATTATGATTTGCACCCACCTTGAGATTGATGGCAAGTAGTGTAAATTTCCAAAAAATGGCAAGATGAAAACGAATTCCTGAATAATTACAGGCACTGCTAACACTGATGGTAAACAAGTAGGGAATGTGTATCACATTAAAAATTATTGTATTTAATGTAATAAATAATTTTATGTAATATGAATTGTAATGAAATAAGTTTAAAAATAAATTTCAATTTCAAATATTTCATCTTTTATTTTTATGTAACCCCATATTCACATTCCCGTGGTTTCTAGCACTTTTCACCCTTATCACATTCGTTGTGGTTTTTGTTTATCAACTTTTCAAACCACATACTCTTTGCTGCTACACACAAGTTTTTAATATTATAAACTATATTTAAATATAAAACACATTCCCAATACTATAATCCATTAACAAACATAGTTAGTAATATGTAATTTTTTTAATGTAAAATAAATGTTTTACAATAATTTTAGTTTATAAATGAATAAATTTCTACATCCTCCTCACCATCATTAGTTATCTCCTCTATATTTATTTCAGATTTAAAATTTAATTCATTATTTAATGTTATATATCTACATCTCTTTATAGTTATTTACGTCTAAGGACTAAAAGAAAAATACTACACCTGAAGACAAAATTTAAGGCCTGACGCGAAGCGGAGGGTCTTTATTTTTTAAGGGCGTAATACTTCTAAAATTCATTTAATTAAATAAAGGTTAGCACCATTATCAAGCGTTTTGCCGTTTTTACAGTCCTGTGGGTGGTAAAACCTGCAAAAAAGCCCAGCGGGCGTAATTTTCAACTTATCGCCATGATACCAAAATGTAACCAGACAATACTGATAAAGTTGTGTGTAATATACTTACATGTTATTATCCAGTGCTATTTATATGTATTATTTAGATTAAAATTCAGAAAACAACACATGTTTTGTTTCAACATATTTATTAACAAAAATTATAACCCCATGGGTAAGTGTCAGTATATAAACAACTTACAATTCGCTTATCATCATATGAACTTAACGCTAACTTATTTTGTTTAATAGTATGTACAACATGTTTTTCCGACTTAATATTATACTGACCCCTATTTACTAATATATTACTAAATGAACATTTATAATAATCATCAAAATTTATTGTTTTTCCCTTTCTTAACTTTTTCAGTTATTCCATCATCGAGTACTTTATATGTACACATTTTTGATCTTAGACCTATAAACTCAGTCATTATTCTTCCATGATTTTCATCCTTCATGAGACCAATTAGTTTTTTTATTAATACAAGGTAAATTAAAAACATTATCTTTGGAATAATCAGATGTATCAAATTTCATAATATCTCGTTTCATTATTTCATAAATATTTATATTGTTAAAGAAATAAATTAAACTATCTGTATCGATATACAGTAATTTCACATTATTACTAACATTTTTCTTAATTTAATTATAGTGGAAATCGTATAAGTATGTTTTTGAAATATCTAAAATAGCAAATCCCACATATATAGGTTTATTAAAAACAATAAACTTTATACCCATTTCTATTAATATAAAATCATCATCTAATATTGTACAGCTATGAAAATTTCGCTGGGAAATATACCATTTAGCACCATATCTACCCTCCCATTTTGAAACTAATTTTATATCTTTATATTTACGATCATTCTCCATTGTTTTACCAAAAACGGCGTTAATCATTAGTTCGTATTTTTTTTTTAATTCGTTATTTGATTGTTAACGCATTAACGTATTCAAATCTATGTATGTTTTTAACCATAGGCTTTGGTTAAATTTCAAAACTTTATGAATTTTATCAATTTTTAAACCTAGATTTAAACATATTTTAAGTTTTGATAGTGTATTACATAATTTTTTTATTATATAAATTTGTTATCAATTTGGGTAATTTGGAAATTGGTGGAACAAAATGTCCAGGACATAACGGTAAATCTTTATGCTCATTGTCTAATTCTTTTGGGTATATTAAGTCAACTTCAAAAATATAACCAACATTAGATTCATTGCTTAAATTTAATAAATCTATTTTGTATATATCCAAATTATCAACCCACTCAAAATTTGAATACGGTAAATAATTACTCATAGCCCCTCCATACAAATTATTAATATCGAAATACATTAAATATGATTCTGGTTCATTAGGGTTATACTTTTCCCCCATATATTTATTATTACCTTTACCGTATCTGTTTAAATATTGTGATACCCCACTTCGAATTCCTTTTTCTATAAACAAAATTTTATCTATACCAGTTAACAATTCCAATTCAACTTGACTACATTTTAACATAACATCGAACGCTAACCCCGGAGCCGTATAATAATGTAAAGCATCTAACTCATAGGTTTCCATACAACTTTCTCGAAAATTTTCAAAAACATCGCTTAAAATTAATACATCCGTTTTTAAATATAAGTCTGCATATTCACCCAATGTTTTTATATTAAATATATTCCAAACATTTTTAGAGAATTCATACTCGTCTTTTGAAACACCACATCCCCTAATTGAACTATAAAAATTTTCTATTTTAGGTAATTGTTTTTCTTCAAGTTTTTCCCACGAATCAACATATTCATACGGAAATATTCCTTTTCCTGTAACTAATTTAAATTTTTCCTCTGAATCACAATAAAATCTTGTTATTGGTTTCTCATAATATTTTAAATAACAAGATAATTTATCTAAACTACTCGACATAAAACAAAAAGAATCAATAAATCTGAAATTTATTTTGGTTTTTTCAACACATTTAGTAAAAGATATATATTTTTCTTTGTTTATAGGTAAAATTGATGCATTGCCCGGAATTTTGGTGCTTATCGATTTTATAATAAATTGGGCATCATATGAAGACAAATTGTGAAATACTACAGGTATTGTATGAGAAAGTTTATAATTTAAATTACAACTTTGATGTGCAGCTCCCCTAAATTTCCCAGTCAAATGGCAATGATCTCTTACTTTGACATCATCCAATCGAATTTTTTTACAACATACATGACATACTACAGAATTTGTAAAATGCAACTCTTCACTAGGAGTCATTATCATTACTTTTATATCTTTTATTATATTATCAATTTTATGCGCAATAGTTTTAAGTTCTTTCACAAACCAATCTATACAATTATTTCCCCTGTATATATTAAATATTGAATATGATTCATTGTATGAGCACTTTAAATAATAAGCAATACTAAATGGTACATGCTTCTGAATGTATGTAGTGCTTTTACCTTGTGGTTCATTTACTTTTTCCAAAATTTATTCTATATCAGCATATATAACAAAATGCACTTTTTCTTTATGCTGAAAATTTTGAAATTTCATTATTTTATGTTCATTATTAGGATTTTCAATTCTACACTCATTCATTGTTTTACAGTGCAACATGTGTTTTTCTAAACTATGCTCTATAGTAAAATGATTTAAGCACTGATCGCAAAAAATTGATTTCTTTTTTGATTTTGATATTTGTGAATGTAATAATTGAGATAAACTTTTTGTCCACATAAAATGATAGTTTGCAGGTAATCGTATTTGTTTAACATTATCAGTGTAATCAATTTCCATTTCGTTATTGTCACTATTTAGTTCCTCTTCTTCATTTTCGGCACTTTCCACGTACATCATTAGTAAATGATTTATTTGATAACATTTTTTTTACCAATTTTTTCCAAAGTATAAACGTTTATATTTAATTTATTCATTTCCTCAAATTTCACAATATTTTTTAATTTAATGGGGAAAGAAAGTTCTTCATATTTTAAAACACTTGAAAAATGTGGGTATGATGACACTCGAGCGGGATGTTTACCTGTAGGCGCAGGGTATAGTGCAGAAATAATGGCCCACAGAACACAGTACTCGTACATTTATTATTGCGTTTTTGCGTTTTAAATCAGTAGGTAATGATTTATATACTCCAATTGTTAATGGTTTATAATTATTTATATTTACTTTTAAATGTAATATTTCATATAGAGACCAGCCGGAATCTCGTTCTTGAAATTGCTCTAAATCTTTCATAATTACATCCAATACATTTTCTGTATACCATTCCACAATGTTGGTAGTATTATCAATGATTGTATTCTTTGTATTGAATGTTTTTATTTCGATTACCCCTGAACTAGGTAAAATGAAATTTCCACTAAGTATTACATTTACTTTTAAATTTGATAATTTAAGAGCTTTTTTCATTTGGTTTTTAAAAATTGTAATTGCTCGTTTTAAAAATATTTTAGGATCTTTTATATTAGATTTATTTATAATTATGCCTGTTTTTATACGGCTATTAAACACAGATTTTACATCTTGCCAAAGTAACTTGTAACTAGGTTCAAGTCCAGCACCACTTTTTCTTTTAATTGTTTTTAACTTTTCACGAAAAACTTTTAAAAGTGATAAATTTGCCTCTAGTTTATGAACATTTTCTTGTGTTGCACTAGTACCGTACTTTTTATGTTTTCTCAAAAACCGTTCTAATAATAATATTATTTTTTATATGCTGACGCCATCTTTCAGCCTCACCCTCAGTTTTAATTATTTTAACCGCATTTTGGATATTATTTATTACTTGGTCACTAAGTACACTTAACGAATTTACACTCATTTTGAAAATTAGTTGTTCACCGTATAATAACCAATTTATAATTGACTTTTATTATTCTAAACAGCTTCTTATATATAGTTCCCTTCAACCGTAATTCTGTTTCACAACATTTTAATAACTCGCAAGTTTTAATATCTATAATATTGTGGTTAATTAGAAAAAACACTTTAACCGCAGTAAACAAATTTATCATATTAAGTTTCCTGTACGTGGTATTGTGGTTAATTAAAACAAAAAAAAACCTTAACCGCAGTAAACAACTTTATCATATTAAATTTCCTGTATGCGTTTACAAATATAATATTTCAGACATGCCCGTGCAATGACGGATATGCACAACGCTATTCTGTTTTATTTACTGCTTGTCTCAACATTTTGATATTTTTGGATTTGAGTTTTGTATTTTAAGCTAGGTTATATTATAGCCAACCGTCCACCCCGCTTTAGGCGAGAAAGACCATCACCTCCAAATGCACGCAGGACCATGCGAAAGCAAAGGGCTGCAATTTAAAAAGTATCAGGATCTTTTTAAAAAAGAGACCTTTCCTGGAAGCACTCTTCAGGCAGCTTTATAAGGAAAACAGCAACGATGACGAGCCAGTTACTACCGGGAGGCGTGCACCATGCGGAGATTTCGAGGTCCCCCGGAAGATCCGGAAGAACATTTTCCCAAGCCCTTAGTCGGCTAGGTTAAATCCTACGCCTTCTTCAACTTTCGTCGCTACTGTAACGTCACCTTCAGCACCTGGAAAAAGAGCAAGACGTTGCTTATCCTCAAGGATAGTGACAGATGCAACGCGGCCAATTTATTCTGCACCCCAACGTCATCATTTAAAAAATACCATATTCATTTACTATTTGCAATACACTCCTGACAAGGTTGTGCGAATGTATCTGACAATTCACAGGTGTTTAAATATAGTGGTTAGAATACCCCACACCTGCATGTGATGCGGATCTCATACAAGCCTATGAGATTAACTAACGAAAGGACTGTATAAGCCGGTGGATTTACAGCTCAGCCGTGGTGCAATTGATAGCACGTAACAGTACAAATTTTAAAGATGCGGGTTCAAATCCCGCCGGCTAGCGTTAATTTCAGTAAGGCAGTTAGTGAGTTTAGTAGCATCGTCCTGGTAAGCGTATACAGTATAGTGTTGAGTGGAGTACTCGGGAAGTTTCTGTTATATATATATATATATATATATATATATATATATATATATATATATATATATATATATATTGAAGAGTATTGAGAAGCTAGAATACACGGGGACAGTAACGGCGAGTGGAAGTATATATTCGGAATTGGTGTTGAAGAGTTTTGGCATGCAGACAGTTGGTGATATTGGATCGGAAATCAGTCAATTTGTAGAGTGAAAAAGATTTCAGAGAGTTGAGAAAAATAAATACTGTCCAGGCTATTGAGGGCCTATACTTCTCCAAAAATGAATCTGAAAAATGTCATCATTATTTAGAGCCTTATATCCAAGCCAGTGCGAAGAAAATTATGAAATTTTATATGGACAATGTAAGATAGTGTATCTAGGCTGGCACAGTGTAAAAAGTGTAAAAATTCACTAAAGTTACAGAATCTGTGAGTTTCCATGCTTATATATTTCATACTTCTGGTTTAAAATTTAAGAAAATTCAAATGTCACAGTATTCAGTTTTACAAGGAATATTGTATTAGTAATAAAAATATATAAATATGTTTGTAAATGTTGACGAAAATTTCTATTTTAAATTCACTAATTTTAGTTAAAATTCATAACAAGTGGTGGCTCTACTAGTCCGCCGGCTCTTAGTACTTGGTTTTTGAACCGCCTACCAGCGGTGGTTGGCGAAAGACGAGAAAAGGTCTACGGTCTACCCCAGCGAAACTTTAAATCTCTTATAGAATAATTATTTTTCTGTTTCTGCGATTTACAAATTTTGTAAATAAAATTTATTTACAATTTTTGCTGTTATATGTCACTAATACAGCAAGAAATTACAAACTACATTGTTTGCTTGTAAAAATCATAATCATTAAAATACCGTTATAAAGAACTTAGAAAGTAAATATAAATTCCAGAAGTGCCTATTTACAGATTACTCGCAAGCACTCAAATTAAACAAGTTGCCTTTACCAAACTATTGGGTATAAATAATTCAAATTTTGTATTCACAAAGAAAATGATTTTCTTTAGACTGGTGCAGATATTGAAATAAATGCACAAAATTAACAAATCCACTAACTTACTCGCCCGTTTACAGATTACAAACAAGAACTAAAACTAAAACTTAAACTACTGGGAATTAACAATTAAAATTTGTATTCACAAAGTAAACAATTGTTTTTATAATTACAAAATATTGCACAGTAACAATAAAACGAAGACTTGAATTTAAAAGAAAAATAGCGGTTCATTACATAGTACATACTGGTAATGGTAAATGCTTTATACTTTTATAAACTGCAATTATCTCAGATTTCTCTTATTTGGTAATGACAGTCGTATTATTAAAATCAATTTACCCTTTCAATAAGGATATTGTTATATGTATATTTTACCATAATAAAGTGCATTAGAACATAGGTATTTACCGCTACTTGTTCCTTTATCCCAGGTATCTGGTAATTAATTGTGTGTCTTGCAGTGGAAATTACAATACTGTAAATTGTTTTATCAGAATTTTTCTTGCAATTTTGCGTATAAATAGCCCAAACGTTGAGAGCTTTTATTCTTACCTAGCTGTCAGCGATAGTGTGTACATCGTGAATTTGTTGAATATTGCATTGTTGTATATTTATATTTCAACGATGGAAAAAGGTGACAGAGACTTGCTACGCAATCCTAGATTATCAGCTAGCCGAAAGTCAGTGAAAGTACGAATGTGGCGCGTGCAACGAAATATACTGAAAAAGCAAAAGTAAGAAGTAATCTCATTTAATATAAATTAATTATATTTCTAATAATTATGTTTTAGTAATTTTACAAGTGTTAGTGCCATTGGTGGTATATTCGACAAAGATCTGGAAGAATCTGGTTGCAACTTTTGGTCCAAGGACTTGACGCTTACGCCTACGGCTCGTTCGCTTCTCTGTACAATGGCTGCGTGCAACAAATGCAATAGAAATTTCAATAAAAAATAGCCGGGAGTGAAGTGCACCAAATATTTTGCCCATTATCATGCTTCCTGTGCTGGGATTAATCTAGATCATCTTGATGTGTTCATGTCCGAATATGTAGCATGGTACTGTATTAAGTGCCGCTCGATCACCTCAAACAAATTGCGATAAACTTGTAAATGAACAGAATAACCCAAATTTAGAAATAAGTGATATACAAAATGTATTAAGTAAACTTAAAAATCAAATAATGGCGGAAATTAACGATAAATTAGATGTACTAATTCAATCCGTTACTTTTTGTAGCAATAAAGTGAGTGATTTTGAGTTAGAATTAAAATCTCTGAGTGAGAAAATTATATCCGTGGATTCAATAAAAAAAGAAAATAAATTATTAAGAAAAGAAGTTAATTTATTGTGCCACAAAGTTGAAGATCTTGAACAATATTCTCGTATGAACAACATTGTTGTATGAAACATACCGGAGTTACGTAATGAGGATGTGTTTAAACTTGTTAGGAAGATTGGTGATGACATTGGCGTTCCTGTAGATAAAAGACATTGATGTCGCAGATCGTATTCCTTCTACAAATGGTGTTTATCCTAAACCCAGAAACATTGTTGTCAAGTTCATAAACAGGTACATTTAAAATTCGTTCATATCTGTGACAAAAAACAAGAATTTAACAACTACGCTATTCAAATTTGACGAATTGAATAATAAAATTTTCGTTAATGAACATTTAACACCTAATAATTCAGCGCTGTTCAAAGAGAGTCGTCTAAATTTAAAAGATAAATGATTTAAATATATACGGTGTAAATATTACAAAATCTATGGAAGAAAAATTGATGAGTCTCATATTTTCTTTATACGAGATGAAAATGATTTAAACAAATTAAATTAACTTCAATTCTAATAATTAAATTCTTCTTCTTAATATGGTAATATCTATTTACTATTAAAATGTTTGCGGACTACGTACTAAATTAAATAACTTAAGGTTAAATTCTTCTGTTTGCAAATATGATGTATATTTAAGTGAAACTTTCCTTAATGAGACCATAAACAATACTGAAATCCTGTCTCACAATTTCCATCTTGTCCGTCGAGATCCATCATCAACTTCTCTGATATCCGATGGTGGTGGCGTTCTGATTGGTATGCGCAAACATCTAAACTTCAGCGTAAGATCAACATGGTTAAGTGACGCTGAAGATCTGTGGATAGTTCTAATTATTAATAATTCGCCAATAGATATTTGTTTAATTAAACGATTTTATCTTTAACTTCCATTATCTTTATTTGTAAAAACGTAAATTCTTCCCAACATATCGAAAGCGAAAATCTGCTGTTGTCATCAGGCGATCTAACACTACTGACTAATTCCTTAACATATGAGCTTTATATCTGGTATTAGTGACGGGTGTCTGGTCGAGTCCAATGGGTGAGTCGAGCGTCCTGGTTGTTTGGGCCTCAATGGTGAGGCTATAGTCTGACGATATATTTCCTCCAGATTGGCCGAATTTCCAGACTCGGCTGGCTGAAAACTGTTTTTTTTTTGTTCTTTTGAATGATGGCGGCTTCTTTGAAATTCCTCTTGTACCAATGTTCCTCTCTCTTAAGGATCCTTGCTCCCTCCCACTGGATACCAACACACACAGGACGCTATCTGAACTATGAATCCAACCATGCCGAAAACACAAAGATGAGGGTAGCTTACGCGCTACTTGACAGAGCTAAATCACACTGCAACACAGAAGAAGGTTATGAGGCAGAAGTCAAGGATGTCATTAACGCACTCCAACGAAACGGATACAATAAAACAATCAAGAAAATAGTAAAGAAAAACCGAACAAGAAGAGCAAAGCAGGTAAACAGAGACGAAGGAAAGAGATATGAATTATACATCCCTTATATAACGGGAGTATCTGATAAAATCAAAAGGATTGCCAGCAAATTAAACATATCAACCAGATTTCAAACAACAACCTCGATCAAGAACATCCTATCAACAACAAAACCAGAACAGTCTGTTACATGTCGATTTCTCTTACGCCTACTTCTTAGTCAACCTTGATGACGTCCCCGCGTTGCGGTCGTCTTCGTCATCTTGACCCACTCAGCTAGTTTATTCTCAAGGCCAGGTGAACGACCTCCACCGACGCTTGTGCAAAGATTTAACGTGTTTTATTGGTGAAGGATTGCAAAATCTTCATTTTTCAAGTCTTCTTCGTTATCAGCCTGTGGAGTTGCACGTACAATTTTGGTGTCGTTGAAGTTACCGTTTCATCGTTTATCGAAATATTATCCTCGTGTGAGGGAATTTTTGTACGGCAACTAATTTTCTGGAACAGAGTGGTTCCTCCGTGTAATCGGGATTTAATACACACAGTCCTGCAACAGAATTTACTTTTAAAGCCGCCCACTAGCTAAGGTGAGTTTGCACATGTGATTCACTTACCGTTCTTTATATTTGCGTCGTCTCGATTTCTAACAGTAATCGTTCTTTTTAGGTTTTTTATTTCTAGTTTTATTTTCAAGTTACATTTTTGACGTTACCGCCTTGTCACGTTTACGTGCACATTTATCGATTTTATTCTCACTACGTTTATTGTGACGTCACCCCATCGATTGAGACGTTATATATATCGATCACGAATTGTACATCACGTATCGAACCTCAAGGTTGATTGTTCAGCTTTCGTTGATGAAATACCTGTGCTGTTTGACTCCTACGACTGATTATCTGGAAGTTACTACCACTATTCGCCATCACAGTTTCCTGTACTTGTGGGAAAACCACCTGGTGCAACCTGGTTTGGCTATCTACACACACCTCGTCTGCGATCGGAGCTTTGGTGTCATCCGTCGTCTCCACACCCACAGCCAGCCGTGTCAACCCAGCGACCAGATAAGAGTCTTTCACTTTATTATTCCATGTTATTTATTGGGACAACGGCTTCCCTGTTGTTCAACTCATTTATTTCAAACACACTGTCATATTTCATAACCTGCATCCATGTTTATTATGTAATGTCAAAATCGATTACTTATATTAGTTGTACTTACGCCTTATATAATTGTTCAACGTACACCATTGTATACCAAGCCGATTCGCGGTCGACTTGTATATTTAATTCATTTGTAAACTGGAGTACGAATCTGCGAACGACTTCGTTTAGGTTAGAATACCGTACAAGTTGTTTATTTACTGCGATTGACGCGCATTCTTTGGCCAAAGACGCATACACCATCGCCGCGCCATCTTGGAATATTAGTTACTTTTTGTCAATACCAACCGCTCGCAGAAACGCACAAGTCAGTGTTGCCTTGTTACTAAATTATTTGAATGTTCCCGCGAACCGGACTTAAGGTTTTTTATGTTTGCAGAAGTACGGCTATTAAATATTCGTTTTATTTTACGTACAGAGTTTATGTTCGAAGTACACTCCCCTATTATCATTACCGTTAACATCACTATACTTCCTTATTGCCGCATCTTCCCAGCTCCGTGCCGTGCGTCGAAACACGTCCGGTTGAGAGGGGCTGAATTTTATTTCGACTGGCGCCCTATCCCTTTTCTTTACGTAAAACTCACCCCTAATCTACCACTGAGTTACGCCTCTCTCGCCATTACTTTCACGGGTTTAAAATCTGGGCATAGTAGCAAGATTTTTCGTATCGTCCATAAATTAACGTGGTCGCCCAGTTTTATAGTTTTTGTATTTGTATCGTTTACCATAATTGTTATCCACTCAGGGCAAGAGTGGGTAATAAGTCACCAAAACTACAAACAGGCATCTACCAGGTGAATTGTGAACGTGGAAAAACATACATAGGAGAAAAAAACCACTATTGGACATCAGAATTAAGGAACACAGAAGATACACTGGGAGAGGAGATACGTCAAAATCCGGACTTGCAGACCATGCGTGGGAACACAATCACCGTATCCAGTAGGAGGGAGAAAGAATCCTCAACAAAGAAGAACATTGGTACAAGAGGAAGTTCAAAGAATCCGCTATCATTCAAAAGAACAAAAAACAGTTTTCAGCCAGCCAAGTGTGAAAATTTGGCCAATCTAGAGGAAACACATCGTAGCAGACTCCAGCTCAACCATTGAGACCCAAGCACTCAGGACGCTCGACCCACACATTGGACCCGATCAGCCACCCGTCACTAATGTTCACCCCCATAACACCAGATATAAAGCTCGTATGTTAAAGAATTAGTTAGTAGTGTCAGATCACCTGATGACGAGAGCAGATTTTTGCTTTCGAAACGTTGTGAAGAATTTATGTTTTTACAAATAAAGATAATTGAATTTGAGGATAAAATCGTTTTAATTCAAAGTGAATCATTATCTTATAAATTTAAAAATAAGTGTATTGGCACACCCAGCAATGGGTAATATGCCGTGATGATATATATTTATTTACTTTATTTAAAAATAAGTCGTACATATTTGTTGTGTATACTTACCAGCAGAAAATTATATCATGGTGATACCTTTTCTGAATAATTTATCATCTGTCAGAAATATTTATACTAATGATAACATTCTAATATGTGGCGAATTTAATCTCCCACATTTACAATGGTTAACAGAGAATAACATCATTATACCTATTAATACGTATAATTCATTATCCTCAGAATATGTAGATTGTATGTAATACTGTAACTTCTATTCTAATATTGTTGATATAAATGTTTATAAATGTAATTCTCCCTTATTCAACATAGACAATCATCATCGCCCGCTTATTGTCTTTATTAATATCACAAAAATGTAAATCATCTTATCCCTGCACGTAGAAAATATTACTTGTCTCGTAAAGCTAATTATGATGATATCAATAATACCCTTACTAGTATTGATTGGGATAGTTTATTAAAAAATTTAGATACTGAAGAAATGGTTATCATATTTTACAATAATTTATATAAAATTATTGATGATTTTGTTCCTGTTAAAAAAATCTTCCAATAGTAAATACCCTGTATGGTTTACTAAAGAATTAATAAATCTTATCAAAAGTAAAGTTAAAACTCACAGATAATATAAGCCTTTGAAAACATTAGAATATATTATAATAAGTTCTCCATAATCCGGAAAAAAGTAAAACTTCTAGAGAAAAGTTTTTATGTTGACTACTTGGCGAATATTGAATCTCAGATTTCTAAAAACCGTAAAAAATTCTGGTCATTTTTATCTTCAATATCTAAACAGTGTAACATTCCTGATAATATGACTTACAAAAATGAACTAGTAAGTATTGGTAAAGGAATTTGCAATGCATTTTCAAACCATTTTGCGGCTTCCTTTAATACACGTTCCACATTTAACCAATCAACTACCTCCTTATAGAGCAATTCTAATAATATATCACATATAGCCTTCACTAATGAGGAAGTCCTTGAAGTTCTACTGTCATTAAATATACGTAAAGGACCTGGTTCCGATGAAATTCCGTTTATCTTTATAAAACAATGTGCATCATCCCTAAGTTATCCTCTAATGTTAAAAATATTAAAAAAATATATCATCACGGCTTATTACCCATCGCTGGGTGTGCCAATCTGCTTTGTAACAGATATCGGTAAAGATGATATATTTGCACCGTGCGGGCATTTACCAGGCGTCACCTCACGGGCACTCATTGCAGGCGTGGAGAGTGCACCACAGGGGACAATTTTGTGCCATTTAAAATTGGAAATATTTGGCGTCGGTCGGGATCGAACCCGGTTCCCCAGATTCTCGACCTGAAACTCAAGCACGCGGCCACGAGACATCCTCTAACGTTAATTTATAATAAATTCTTATTAGCTGGACATTGTTCTAATAAATGGAAAGAAGCTCTTGTCGTTCCTGTATACAAAAATGGAAATAAGAACAACATTGAGAATTACAGACATTTTTCAAAACTTTGAACCTTTGAGAAGATCTTTAAGAAATTTATTTATAAATTATTATACTGGAGCGTTAAATCTTTTATAATCCCTCATCATCATAGATTTATACCCAGTAGATCGGTCGAAATCAATTTATTAATCTACTCGAACGATATTCTTCGATCTATGGATAGCAAAGCCTTTGACAGACAGAATAGAGCATGGAATATTATTAATAAAACTTGGTAACTTTGGTGTAAGTGGGAACTTGTTGAATTGATTTCGTTTGTATCTGACGAATAGAAGTCAACGTGTTGTTTTGAATGGATACAAATCTGACCGTAAATCAGTGTCCTGTGGCGTACCTCAAGGAATTCATTCAAGACCCTTATTATTTAACAGTTTTACTTCCCGGTACCCTTGGTAAGGGAGGTATAAGGATCGTGCTGAAAATCGCATATCGAGGTCCCTAGAATCCAATTTTCACATTTTCACGATGATGTATGTGTCGATCCTCGACTCTAACTCAAATAGTATCATTTAGAAAATTTTCAAACCTTGTATTTCGAACTTTTTCGGTAATGGAAAGAGACCATTAGATTTTGGTGAAAATCGGATAACCGGAAATGGCACTTTACTAGAAGCTCAAAATAGTTTTTCTTCAAAAAATACTTTAAATGTTATTTTTTGAGATTAATGTTAATTAAAGGTTATTAAATTTTCTATAGATTTGCATTAATACTTTTTCTGTATATTTTATGGATAAATTTATAAAATTATTTATAATTTAAATCCCAGAGCCTACGTTTGAACAAACAAAACGCAGTTATTCAATTGTATGTAACTGACATGTATGTCATTATCAAAGAACTAATCATTTTGAAATAATATTAGTAACGTTTTAAAAAGGAAAAAGTAAATAGAACAATAGAAAAGGAATTAAATACAGTTTCCAGCATTATTGAATATGTAGGTATGTATTTAGATTAATAAAACAACGATTCACAAAAAAATTATAAGCTGATCCTCATTTTTAGATTAGTGAATTCTATTCTATCCCGGTATTTAAAATTTAATCTTCATTTTATTATAATACCGGTAGCTCAATGGTTAGAGCAACGCCTCATGTCAAGAGTGCCCTCGGGGCTCTGGGTTTGAATCCCACTAGGGCATGGATGTGTGTGAATATGAACCCATTCTGTAATTGGGATTTAATCCTGTTGAAGGGTTTAACAAAGGTAGTTACTTGGATTAGATTAGACTATATTTTAAGAAATAGTCTGTCAAAATTAGAGTAAAATTCGCTTATCCAAAAACTTAATCTTTTTTGTGACGGGAGGTATTGTGTTGGCCACACCCGATTTTTTATTTAATATTTTTGATGAGACGATAAAAACTTGCTACTCATATTTTTTCTTTTGGCAAAATTTTCATTAATTGACCAAAAAAAATAATGAAATTTTAATATTTAAATTACCGCCGTGTATGACGTAGAATTACGCCGAACCAATGAATGGCCGTAAAGCAATAACATCGGTACGTCCAATAGCAACGGCATGTGCGGGTCATTTAAATATGATAGATCATCTGTTTGACGTTTGAATAATAGTTCGGAGATTCATATTTTCATTTGTCATTTTAATCTTGTACGATTATAAGCTAAGTTAAAATCCTTCATAATAAAAGTAACAGAAACCACGCAAATTGTAAATAATAAAGAAGAGAGACAGTGACAGAAAAATGAAGTAATATCAAAATCAAATTAAAACTCGCACTCGTTTGCCATCTACAGGTTACATTCTTAAATATGCATTCCTTTCACAAGTTCAAAATAATAACGTCAAAGAAAATCTTCTTTCTTAATTTATTAAAAAAACATATTTTGTTTTAAATAAAATAATTTTTTTTACATACGTTTTCAACTTTAGGTATTTAGTGATAGATATCAGATTTTTAGTACAACGCAAGTAGCCTATTGGTGTCACGTGTTTGGGTTAATAAATTGTGAAGTGTAAATAAAAATAAATAAAATGGCGAGTCCGACTCCAACTAAACTATTAACGTGAATTAAGGGTAAATAATCTTGAGAATGAACTGGAAGAACGGGATTTGCTTTGAGAGAGACTATAACAAGCATTAGTCGACGCTAATGAAAATCCAGAAGATTACTTCTTTGAAGTTCAGTATGATGCATCCGACATTTGTAAACTTATTGAAGAAAAATTAAAAGTAAATTCTATAATTCCAGAAAAAGTAGAAGAAAAGCTAATAAAACATTAAGGCAAGAAAGCTCTAGAAGTTTTTAAGAAAATTCCAGAGCACTGGTGGAAGTATTAATGGAACATTCTAAAACATTGGAAAAGGAATTGACGAAAAGTTCGAGAATAGCAGAAGAAAATTCCGATGCACTGGAAGAAAAAGTAATGGAACATTCTAGAACATTGGAAGAGAAATTTAATGAGAATTCTAGAAAAACCCATGAACATTCTGGGGTTATGGAGCAAATGTTGGAGCGGAAGTTGGAGAAGACTTTTAGAACTGAGAAAGGCCTTCGGAAATTTGGGGCCGACGTGGCTCGTTTGTTTCGTCTCGCATATCCTGCGGCTTCTGACCGCGATTTGGAGTGCCTGTTCACGCAAGCAATCATCTATGCAGTTCGAGACAGTAAAACTTAGTAAGTACTGTGTTTAGGTCGCCAAAAAAACTATAGTTAGCGCATAAACATGTGTATTCGATCACGAAGCTGCCAAACAAACTTAACAGAATTCGAGTGCGAATTATTTATGGTGAGAGAAATGAAAACACCGAAGCCCAAGATGAAAAGTTGCGACGGACTACAAGCGAAGTCTTTATTAGAAGAAAGAAACTCCGCTGTTACAAAATAAGACGGAAGCGAGAAAAAAAGGAAAAAAGGACGCAAAAGAGAAACAGAGTATTTTCTTTAAGAAACTAAAGAAGATATGTAAGAAAATTTTTTGAGGTAAAGGAAGAATACGAAGAAAGTATAAGCAGTGAAGATAAGCTGGAAATCAAGAAAAACCCTAAAGAAGAGGAAGCGGTAAGCCAACCAGAAATGAATAGTTTCAGAGTAGCTGTAATTACAATCTAAGTAACTTCAAAAGAATCCGAAAGACAGCGAAAAAGACGCGCCTTTGACAAGTCGTATGGGCAGCTCAAGTGAAAAACGAGAACTCGAGTCAGATGACGGTGACACATCTCACATCGCAAGGAAGAAAGTCAAGAAGAATGAGCCCAAGAATAAAATTGTAAGTGAAGCAGGAGGACACCAGAAGTCCTAAGAAGCGTAAGAAGAAGGAATAGGAGATACAGGACGTCTAAAAAGGTAGGAGGAGAAATGCGCTTGTCGCAAGACTAAAGAAGTCGCTGTCTTCTATGTCAATTCGTTCGACTACGACCATACAACCAAGAACGTATTCAACATCTGCTTCAAGGACTGGCGCAAGAAGAAGTGTAACTTCAAGCAGATGCACACGGACTCCAAGGAAGATGAATAAAAATTAAGAGTTACAAAAAGAATATGGGTTCTGTGCCACTTATGGGCATAAGGAGAAGATTGGTAACTTTACTTATTGTTACTTGTCTCGTTTCCTGGACTGAAAATATCCAAAACAAATTAATGATCAAACATCTGAGCAAGTTGATGGGTAGTCTCAACGCTAAAGTGTTCCGCACCTACAACGGTTTACTGACAGATACAAGAGCTCAAACGGGCCATCGATTGTCAAGTCTTTAAGACTTCCAAACGCAACAATGGTGATACATGCGAATTTCGTTGTCACGAACTGCTGCGGAACAAATCAATCTTAAAGAGGGGGCAATGTAACCTGTACTTGCCACCGCGCTGATCAAGCGATGACGTAATCGTCTCGGCGAGCAAACAGGGTCTCGACGTGTTTAATTACTTCGGTCGCCTGAAGCGTTTGTATTTATTCACGTTTGAAAGTTCTACAGAAGGTAATAGGCAGCTATATAAAAGAGACGGAGCTCTAACCGTTAGTTAGTTTAATTGAGTTTCTGATCACATAACAATGTCATGTGATCAGGGGTTGAGTAAACGGATGCTGTGGCAGCACAGTACAGTTCCGTTAGTGAAGTCGGAGGTCATTAGGCAGTTAGTGAGTTTAGTAGCATAGCAGTATCGTGGTGAGCGTATGCAGTATAGTGTCGAGTGGAGTACTTGGGAAGTTTGTGGTATATTGCGATAGCTGTTGAAGTGAATACTCGATAGTGTTGAGGAGGATTGGGAAGCTAAAGTAAACGGGGACAGTAACGACGAGTGGAAGTGTATACTCGGCATTTGTGTTAAAGAGTTGTGAAATACGGATAGTTGGTGATACTGTATCGGAAGTCATTCAATTAGTACAGTAGAGGAGACGCAGTGGAGTCAGTTAAGGATACAGATGCTGTGGAGGTCGGACAGTGTTTAAATAATTAATTATATACTTAGTATTAAATTAGTGTTAATATAAGTTTAACCATAGTAATCATCATTGTAACTGTCTATTTCATAGTTATTCATCATTTAATAAACTTTTATTTTAATTAATAATTTGATTTTTACACTTCACCCAAATACAGTATACACATGTACAGGAGCGAAACTCTGTGTGAGCAACTGTGAACTTTTGATACCAAACTGAGTGACCTTTAATAAAGCCGCCATGTTCCTAATGCGCGTAGTAGCGACAGTTCAAATGTTACCGTAAAGTTTAATATCGCGTTTCACTACAACCAGTTACACAATGCAAATAAAAATATGGGTATTTTACATGGGTTTAGTGTAATAATAGTATGCTTAGAAACATGATGTCTTTTTACAAGATATACATAATTTTTTATCTGCGATTTAACGAAAATTAAACTAATTTAAATTCTAAAAGAACTATTTTATGGGAAATGGAATAAAAAGTATTAGTAGTTTTGTTTAATATTTTAATGTTTTAAAAATATTAATTTCATATTACTACCTCTGTTCTGAAATTTCTCTTTATAAATTTTAATGTGAAAAAAAGTCAGGCACGGATGCATATTTCTTGAGACTTATTTTATGTACAAAATATACTGAAATTTAGCTAAAATGTTATAGCTTTAAAATATATGATCGTTGATTATCTTTTATGTACAAATAAATAATTATGGTGAAAGAAAAACTAAAATTTATTTAAATTTAAATTAAATTTTTCTCAATATTTTTTATACGTAAGAATATAAAATTATTACACGATTGACTTCTGAAAAAATACTTTATTGAATGAAACAAAAAAATTTATACCATCTCATTTTAAAAAATATAACTTTGTGTTGGAAGTTGAGAACTACTTGTTTAAAAAAAATATTTTATTTGCTAATCACATGTTCCGCTTAGTCTTCTGTAAGTTTGTCTTACAATATTTTATTGTATCTTTAATAATATAGAAATTATTTGAGGTAGCTCGTTTAGCTGTTACAGCCTGTATATTGGAATATATAAAATTTCTTTATGTACAAGCAGTAGATATAAATTTTGTTAACTCTTGTTACCCTTAATAACTGAAGTTTAAGTTTACGTGTATAATGTAGTAAACTTACATCATTAATCAATATATTAATTTTGATGTTACCGCCCTTTATACGATCACAATCGAAAAGTGTTGTTCATATATTCACGAACATCAATTAGTAAATAAAATCAATACGTGTTATGTAACGCTGACATTCAGAGTTTAATTAATGACTAGTTCTGTGTGAAAATTTGTCAGATGTTAATTAGATCATTGACGTAATAGGTAACATGCGGAGTAGTCAAACACACGCTGTTCAGGATTCCTCGTGTGTTATGTTTGTAGCCGCCCCGAAATTGATATTTATACACTATTTTTTACTTCTGCAAGGAGTTGTGCACTAACATATCCTAAGTGATTTTGTCAAAGGTGTGGGTGTTTTTATAATTTAAAATGAAAAATAGTTTTTAGTTCAGTCGTTTCAATTGCTGCTTCCCAACTAAATGTTACTGAAAATGGTTTAATTTAAATGAGAAAGATGAAGAAACTGTCAGCGAATTAAAATGTCAGGATGCTAGTCAGAAATCGTAGAAGAGTAAATCTAGAAAACTAGGTAAAAGAAGACGTAGACAAGTTGAAGTTGAATTAGAAACGGCTAAAAAGATTGCAGAATATTGAATGAAGTGGTTAGAAAGAGAAAGACTAGAAGATCAAATGAAGGAGATTTAATACAAAAGGAATATCAATTGAAAAAGCTCAAATTGTCGAAGACCTTAGTGGTATTTCAGACGACGTTGTGAGCGATGAAGATTTATCTGTCAATAAACGTGCATATATAATTGAAAATGTCACAATTACTAAAAATTGAATGACAGGTAATATTGAAGATGAATGTAAGGGTTATGAAAGAGATCATAATGTGATGAAATCTTTAACAAAAGCTATTGAAAGGTTCGATAATTCAAAAAAAAAAAATTGCTTAAAATATTAAATTACTGTTAACCCGTCAAGCTGTAAATGAAGATCTGCACTGTAGAGTTTTGACGTAGCCGCAGCTACCTTTTTGGATTGAAGCTATATGCAACCCTAATGTTAAACAATTCAACCTTTATAAAATGTCGATGCGCCATTCTCGGTTTAGGGTGAGAAAACCTGCCTCACTCCCAGGTAGACACGAAGTGACCCTTCATATAGTCGGATGCAAATACTTTAAAGTGATTTGACATTTCCGTAATCATTAGTTACCTGTAAATGTTTATATGGTTGTTAAAAGTGCTTTATATTGATTTATATAAAACCCTATATGAGGACATTGCAAGTTCCTTGAAAGGTATATAATTAATATAAGGATTCAGGAAAAGTAAATAATTATATATATAACAATAATAATAAATTTATTAGCTTTATAAAATAAAATATGCAGAAATAAAATGAAATATGTTGTAAGTTACATAATATGTTTTATCTTTGAGGTGATGTCTGGTAAACGCCCACACGGTACGAATGTTATCTTTACGATATATGTGGACAAAGTAGATTGGCACACCCAGCAATGGGTAATATGCCGGGACTATATATTTATTTATAAAATGAAGTACCTATATATTCAAAAAAGTTTACGTTCACTGGCTATTGCTTCAATTTTTTCAGGTCCTGGAGGAATATTTATTCAGTTTTTTGTGGATCTTCTAGCAGATCAGGCAAATATACAAAACACAGTAAACCAGAACATTTTATATTATTTTTACCACTGTTTACCTATTATTCCTATGATATTTCATACATAATACACATTAGATTATTATTCATGTAAAATCTTTTTTATGATAGATATTGTATTGCTAATTGAACGCAGAATAAACAGCTCTATTCAACCCTTAAGATCTAACATGTTAAAGGTTCAAGCACTTACGTAATTTACTTACAGTGCAACGCAGATGCCTGTAAGTGACTTGAATCTACCCTACCAAAATTTGCTTCTTTTTCTTACCAACTTTAGACCTTCCTACTCTAAATCAACTCAAAAATAATTCAACGACTCAACTGGAGATTCATCTTCCCTGTTCCTTCCTCAAAATTTTACAGTGTACCGTATTTTAGCGGAAAGCCAGAATTTTATGCGGAAAATTTAGAAACAACAGAAATATGCGGACTTTTTTTTAAAAAAAGAAAATATAATACGGCTTTGCTGGTGTTTGAAGGGTGAAGCTAGAGAGATTGTTGAAGGGTTTGTGATAAGCTCAGAAGGTGCAGATGATGTTATAGAAATGTGAAAAGCAGATATGAACAGTCGCATCATATTTTGAAAAATTTATTACGGAGGTTAAAGAATGCACAACCTGGTAAAGAAAATCAGATAGATTCAATAGTAAAGTTATCCGCTGTATTTCAGCAACTTCTTACTAATATGATACGTCACGACTCGACTTAGAAGCTCAGTTTTCTAATATACAAACGATTAATGAATTTTTACATAAACTCCCATTCAGCTGGAAGCTAAAGTGAGCGCAATACAAATATAGAAAAAAACCTAATTAACAAGATATGGTAGAATGGTTAAAAGCAAAATCCAATCTAATTAATTCTGTTTGTAACTTTTCACCTCACATGAAACCTGTTAAAAAAGAAATTAGTAAAGAAGCCAGGAAATATAAAGATAATCGAGAATATGTGCTAACTACGGCTAAAAAAAGATATAAAGCGAACTTGTATTAAGTGTCAAGGACAAGATCCAAGATTGTAAAAGATTTATCAAACTGCCCGTTCAAGAAAGAAGAAAAAAGGTTCAAGAATTTGGTTTATGTTATGCTGTTTGAAACAAATACAAAGAGTATTTAAATGTAGACGCCGAAGAAAATGTGAAATAATGGAATCTGAAAATTATCATAACCAACATTTACATATAGAAAATTCTTTGGATTCTTGAACAAAACAAAGTGTGACCCTCCACTTAAAGAATAAAATTATGATAGAAAGTAGACAATAAACGCGAACAATATTTTATTAAAGGTTTACAAGAAGAACTGTTTTAACTTATGCCTTGTTAGACGTATTGGATTGAATGGACCTTACGAAAAATTAGACAAAGACAACACTAGTTTAGTAAGTCTGAATATAATCAGGCACTCTTACTCATTATTGCTCTTTTCCAAGAATTTCGAACTCCCTACTGGTATTTGTTTTCAACTCAGGGGTCTGTATCGTTTGTCTTCTACAGCCAAGAAGTTCACAGTGCAAATTGGGAGAAAATATCTAAAAATTTCAAAGAGTATCTTTAATATTTCCATTTTCATTTAAAAAAAAACAAGAAATAAAAATATATTTAGACGGAAGCACACAAAACGGTCAAAATTAAAAGTGCTGGCTCAAAATGTTGACTAAATATTTTTATTTATTATTATTATTTTAAATATTATTGTTATTATTCAAAAAATGTGGGTTCAACATAGCCTTAAAAACTTTAAAATCCTTTTTGAAGTAGGTCAAGGCGGGAAAATGTGAAGTCGTTCTGAAATTATTTATTTCTTTGCGAATATATTATTTCTCTTAAACGCAGGCAACACTTGATACGTCTATGCAGGGCCACTGCAAATGGCGAGTGAAATAGTTCGCGCATTGGGATTTACTTGAAGTGTGCGCTGTTCATATCAAAACAGGTGTGCATGCGAGTATTGCGCATTAAATACTTTTTTAAAATAATAACATAAATTTAGCTTTTGTAACCTCTAATGCAAATGATTTCTAATATTCATAAATGTGTAATAAAATTATTGTAAGTTTACACTTAGCCCGTGATAATTTCAATTTGTGAAAGTGTCAAACTCTAGTTTTACACTTACCTCTTTAATCAAACATCTAATTAATAAAGTATTGGTTACTAATCACAAAATGGTACGGAATTACAAGAGACTTACAAATAGGGGCAGTTACTCCAAACAAATATTAAAAACGGCGGTTGAAGATGTACATTCGGGAAGAACTAATATTAAAAACGCTAGTGTAACTTATAAAATACTTTATAATACACTGTACAATGTGATGATAGAATCTCTCTAGGCCTGGTAAACTCCATTCAACTGTTGTGGATCCAATTGTTTGCTCAAAAGCTGGTGCAGCGGGATCTGATCATGCCGTAGCTGCTGCTACTGCTGCGTCGAATGTATCACAAGTTCAGTAGTGGTACATTGTTTAATAAAAAGATTAGCTGCAATATACAGAAATCTTATAATTCTTGGAAAACAATTATTGTAAGTTATACGTACTTGTAACCTCACTTTGCTACCGGTGAAATTTTTACACACAACTGGATGAACTGAAAGTAGAATAACTTGAATACATCTATGTTAAGAATAGTTTTAAATAACACTTACCTGTAATCGATGCATTGTATATAGTTTTCACTGTTTGTACAAATACTCATGAACTTGTGCATGAAAGGCTCTTATTTCCGCATTCCTTTGACAAGAGCGTTGTAGTACGAATCAAGGGCGCTAGGAGCGCTGATTTTAGTGATATGATTTATATATTGTATAAAACAATTTATAAAAATGTAACATGATGTAGTATGAATTTAGAACGACCGGGCGCCAAGAAACATTCCGTTTGAAAAAACCGGTGGACTCATTCTGATTGATGATTTAAGTTCAGAAAGATCTAAAGAATGAAATTCTGAATGTTGCCAAATAAAGTCAGTGGTCAATTTTTTTTATAGGGGGTATAAGAATTATTGTTGAAATCGCTGTAACGGCAAAGAAAAGGTTGTTTATTACTACTAAAAAGTTGTTTCTGTAGAGTATGAAATTATAAACATCACGAATATTATAAAATACAAATTTATTATGGTAAAAAAGCCGCGAGCCTCAGTGTTTGATCGCGAATCTGGGGAACCGGGTTCGATCCCGACCGATGCCAAAAAGAAATATTTCGACTTTTAATGTCACTAAAGTTACCCTTTTGGTGCACTCTCCACACATCAATAAGTGCACGTGAGGTGACGCCTGGTAAACGCCTGCACGGTTGCCGGATACGACCGATGGTCGTTTTCTTTCTCCCTCTCCACAGCAGTTTATACCAGCTCCAATGTATTATAGCGGGCCATATTGTACCTGACGCGGTTTAAACGTTTTAGGTATAAAAGAGTTTTCACATAACGTCAAACTAGATAGTGTGATAGCTTATTTTGATTTCTGAGTTAACAAATTCTAATAGTTGTTCCAGAAAAAGCAGATTGATGATAAAATTTTCTTAGTTAGAGGCCAAGTACGAGTATATTATATTTACACAAGCCTGTGTTTCCAGATTATAGCCCATCGACTCTTTCCATCCCTGTTTTAGTAAAAAAATTCGCACTTTATTAAGCTATATCTCTTAAACAATATGATCGAAAAAGTTATTTTTATTTTAATATTTATCATTTATATATTTCTATAAACTGGGATGTTTTTTAATAAAATGGGAAGCGCTGTTTTGAAGCTACAATAAAAATATGACATTTACTATTGCTTGATATAGAAAACACATACAAAAAGAGCTGTCTTTTATTGCATTTATCTCAAATTTCAGATGGTCAATCGATTTTTACTAATAAGAAAATATGTAAATATTATTGTTCTGCACCATAACCAGCCACTGAGGGAGTAAACCAGCTCAACTTGGCGCCGGTTTCAAGCCCGAGTAAATGGTGAGGGTTGGTGGTAGGAAAGGCATTCGACTGTAAAATCTTTGCCGAAACCAAAGACGGAATGTGTAGGATCGGAAAGTGATATAAGGGCTAGGGTGTTCCTCGCAAGTGACACGCAGTTATAGCCTCGCCTGACCCCTGTGCTAAGTCGGTTAGAACTACTCCGTCATGGACGGTCGGGGTTAGAGAAGCCAGTCCTCAGGTTTAGAACTCTCAATCTCGGGAGTATGAGGAAGGGCAAAGAGAAGGAGGAAGGATTGTGACACAAAAGACTTGAGTGAGAAAGGACAGTTTGAAGAAGATGTGTTAGACAGGAATGATTGGAGACGAAGAGTAAGGAACAGCGACCCATAAGAAGAAGAAGAAGAAGAAGAAGAAGAAGAAAATACTACCATAAAAAGATAAGTTTTGACAATCGTTATGAACACAAATACAGAGAGAGATACAGTTTAAATATTTTTTTTACAACTACAAGACATTATTCTGCAGTCTGAATTACATTTGCAAGGCCTAACTAAAGAGTCAGGCAGAGGAGGTTTTATCATTTTCGTCGGGTGTAACTTGGAATTTCGTAATTCATAGCGGAATTAGAGGAAGTTCAGAAGCTCGAACAGTGGTTGTAATCATTTTTTCCATAAATATGTTTGGGCTGTAGCTCTTAAACAATGTAAAAATAAAGCATCAGAAGTACAAATAATTTTGGTTAAATTTAAATTGAACCCAATACGAGTATTACGCCTAATCAACTTGTAGCGCACTTCATCTTATGTGATTTTTTGTTTGGCAAACAAATAAGTGCAGACTTCTTCAACCTGAAGAAAGTGCATCGGAGTTTCTGGGTTAGTTCCAAAAGTAGAGAGAGCATCTTGAAAAAATACTTGTGATGCACCATACAGACATTGTTTTTTAGTTCCTATCCGGCATGTGTCGCAACCAGTTAGGGCATGCAACCCAGGTAAAATATTATAAATATTCATTTCATTTTACGCAACTGTTTGGAGATTTTAATAAATATTTCTATTTAAAATATTGTTTGTGTGACAATTTATTAAAAATTGAGGCATCTTGAAATCTTTCTCACTTACATTTATAAACTCAGCAATCAAAATAAGCTATCACACCATATAGTTTGACTTTATGTGAAAATTCGATTATAACTAAAACGTCTAAACCGTGTCGGGTACAATATGGTCCGATGTAACACTTTGGACCTGGTATAAACTGCTGTGTAAAGAGAAACAAAGAAAACGACCATCGGTCGTATCCAGCAACCGTGAGGCGTTTACCAGGTTTCACCTCACGGGCACTTATTGATGTGTGGAGAGTTCACCACAAGGGTAACTTTAGTGACATTTTCGAAATATTTCTTTTTGGCATCGGTTGGGATCGAACCCGGTTCCCCAGATTCGCGACCAAACACTGAGGCACGCGGCTTTTTTACCATAATAAATTTGTATTTTATAATATTCGTGATGTTTGTAATTTCATACCCTACAGAAACAACTTTTTAGTAGTAATAAAGAACGTTTTCTTGACCGTTGCAGCGATTTCATCAATAATTCTTATACCCGCTATAAAAAAAAAATTACCACTGACTTCGTCCGGCAACGTTCAGAATTTCATTGTACAGGTCTTTCTGAATTTCAATCATCAATCAGAATGAATCCACCGATTTTTTCAAACAGAATGTTTCTTGGCGCCTGCACTATGTACTCATTTCCTCAAAATGAAATGGACAATAATATTTTTCGTTTTTCTTATAAAATACTAATAAATTTCAATCATTATTATTTTTTAAATGCTAATTAATATCGGAAGTATGTTTGTATAGTGTACGCATACTCTTGCTTATATTATAAAATTAAAACATTCAATAATAAGAAATCAATAATATCTTACAATAATAAATATTTTTATGCTATATTATAATACATTTACAATAAAAGTACAAGAAAATTAACTAAAACTTATATTTAAATTTAATTAAATATAAAAAGACATTATTTATATGGCGTATTCTATCTTTCATCAATAATTCTTATACCCTCTATAAAAAAATTGACCACTGACTTTGTCCGGCAACATTCAGAATTTCATTCTTTAGGTCTTTCTGAACTTCAATCATCAATCAGAATGAATCCACCGGTTTTTTTCAAACGGAATGTTTCTTGGCGCCTGCACTACGGGGAAAATTTATAGAATTTTTGGAGAAATAATTGTTATTGTTAACTTAACAGCGACATCTTTTTCTCTCACCGGTGGTAAAACCGGTTACATCCGGATTCACTCATTTTTACGATATAAAAGCTGGGACATACAGCTATTGAATCAGTTCGATATCAGTCGAAATTTCAGTACTTGGCTCTCCTGGCCAGCAGAACGCGAAACCAGTCCCGTAGTCGAGAGTTTAGCCCGTGGCTTTCTTGTGGTGCAACTACGCCGTCGAAGATAGTCTTGGTGAGTTGCTGCTAAGACGGGACTTAGCTCCGCCGATTTTGCGAACTTAGTACAATTTTGCTAGAGTTTAAATACTTGTTAAAAATAATTTCACAGTAAAGATAGAATTTTTATACTTACGTGTTCACTGCCGTGTAACGGACACGGAGATCCCGCCGACGATCACAGTCACACAAAGGAGGGTTGTTTTTATTATTTTGTATTTGTGTACATGCCAAAATTTGTGTTACGTGTAACAGTGGTTTTCTGTACAAATACCCTGGCCCGCACCTCCGCACAGCTATCCGCGGCCCGCTCTTTTCCCATAGATTTCGTTGGCGCTCGAGTTCTAGATACCGCTGAGGGAAAACAGAAGTGTCATGCCGACCCTAGATTCACCACCAGCAGGGAAGGCGTCACAACAAGCACATAAAAGGTTTACGGGGCAAGAAAAGTAAATTTCAATGCCGACCACTCGCCTTAAATGAAGATGTAGAAAGAAATCTTGCAGAATCCATGAAATATATGGAAAAATGGGGATATGGTTTAACACGTCCAGAAATTACTAAAACCAAAATCAGGAAGGAGAGGCGAAATAACATTTGAAACCACTTTCGATGGTTATAATTTATAAAAATGTTACAATATATAAACTTATGAATGATTTAAAAGAATATATCGTTTATTTTTTGTTTTTTCCACACATATTTTAGCCAGTAAAAAATTTGTAATTTTTTTTCAATAAAAAGATTTGTATTTTGAAAAAAGTATTTTATTTTTGAAAATTCGTAGAATTTACTTGTCTATTACATATGCGTATATAGTACTATCTACGATGATTTTACACTTAGTCGATATTGGGGTAAGTGTAAAACGTAGGATGCAAAAAATATTGTTTTACAATAGAAGATGAAATACGGTAATTATTAAGTAACTCTGCAAATATTAAATAAAAACAAGTTTTGTCATGTACTCATAAATCTTGAGAAACTGCACTAAAATCAACTATTATTTTTCGCTTGACACTTACCCGAATTGACCCTACACTACAGGATACGTGCAAAATCTGAACCATTATATGTCCGGTCTATACAATGTCTCACACTATATTATAATGTTATTCTTATGAACGTTTTCTGTGCCATGCTGCCATCAATTTTCATTGCTATACCAAAATTAGTTAACACTGTACAATTAAAATTTTATGGGGATCTCTCACAAGGGCTTATTGTATTACTTTTCATCCACCTGTAAAATACACCAGTCATAAATACATTCAACGAAGTACCCAGAATATTTAATCTCTTTTGGGCATCTATTTTGCTCTTTCTATTTTTTAGACTTATGGCAGGTAATATGGCAACCCGATATTCCATAAGATTCCACACTGAACATAGAGTGTGAGACACTGTATAAAGAACTTCTGAGTGATATTCAATACCAATTTCCACAGGAAATACCAATTGGGTTTCTAGGAAATCCAACATGGCTTATTCCTCCGGTCAATGTTATATGGGATTTTTGCCAGTATGATAAAAACTCATTTCCTCCGGTTTTTTTTCACTCAGAAGTTTCTCGAATTGGTTAGTACCGTACCCTGAAGAGAAAATTCTTTTCACGGATGGGTCCAAAACTGACCATTATTCTGGTCTCTTTATTGTTATGCATCAGTATACACTACTGAAGCCTGCGCAATTTGGCAGTCATTACCCTATTTATATCTCGAACTATTCTGGTCGCTATTCATCATCGCTAGTGACTCCCTTAGGATTTTAACCGCTTTATCTGCCCATTCTACTTCGGATCCAGGCATTCAGATGATTTTATCAAAAAATAAACATTTGTCTGAACTGGGGAAAAACATTATGTTTATGTGTGGATGCCAAGTCACATTGGAATTAGAGGGAATGAACTAGCGGATGACGCAGCACGTAATGCTGGCAAAAGAGACACAATAAAAGCATTGGTCATGAAGAATACTGATGCTAGGAATGCGGCATACAGTAGAGTGTCCTTGCTGTGGCAACAAGACTGGGACAGGATAAATACCTATACCGAAGCAAACCTGTGATCGGACACACTCATTTACCCCATGATCTGTCTAGATAAGACCAATTAAAACTCAATCGGCTGCAGTTAGGGCACACTAGCCTAACTCATGAATACAAATTCACAAGGGAAGCTCAGCCTTCCTGTGAGAACTGTCAAGTTCCTATGATTGTACCGTATATCCTAGTGGAGTGCGCCAGATTAAAGATAATGGGACAGATTTACAAACTTAGAGATAACATCCAAGAAATGTTGACAGATCATGGTAAGGTTAAGAATGTACCAAACTTCCTTAAAGCATGTGACCTGTATCAAGAACTTTGAGAAAGTTATTGTAAATGACCTACTTATTTATCTTATTTATTCTATTTATCTATTATCCATTTTTATTTACAAATATATTTACTTATATTAATTTACACGTAATGTTATAGCGGTTATTTATAGACTACTGTGAAAGTCTTATTTTGAATACTTTTATTATTATTATTATTATTATTATCATTATTATTATTATTATTATCAATATTATTATTATTATTATTATTATTATTATTATTATTATTATTATTATTATTATTATTATTATTATTATTATTATTATTATTATTATTATTATTATTATTATTATTATTATTATTATTATTATTATTATTATTATTATTATTATTATTATTATTATTATTATTATTATTATTATTATTATTATCATTAGTATTCAAGTGTTTGTAGTAGCATGGAATAGTATAAATCTTATTTTAAAAAATCAATTTGAAAACAAATAGCATTCCAGTGAAAATCACAAATCACAGACATAGACATGCAACCCGTTGACACCAGAGAGTATTTGCATTCTCTCATAACTTGTGAGAGCGACGCGAGTGCATTATACAGGGGCGGATTCAAAATGTTTTATTTACATCCAGAAAAGGTGACAGACTCCTACTAACAATTAACTGTGGCACTTTCTCCATGACAGCATTGAAAGCCCATAAAATGACACGGTAGAGATTTGAAATAGTTTTGAATCACATCCGATGGGAGAAAATATTAATGGAAATGAGAATCTATTATTTAAATTACGCTATTATATCTTTTGAGATTTTTTGGAATCAATAAAGCAGAGAAGCAAATCAATCTTTACATGAATTTGACATTTTAATTTTCATGATCTGTAATATTCTAATAAACTTTTTTTCAAGCCAGATCAGTGTATATATAGTATATGAATATATACTAAAATAACCTTTATCTCATCGAATAAAATAGTGACAAATACAATTCTATGGAAAGTATGTCATTCATTCTTATAAATAAATATAAATGAAACCATTACTCTATATTCTGTCTGTATGATCACGTCTGACCAGTTAGGTAGAAAAGTGAAATTCACAGGAAAGCAGTCAGGATGATGGTTAATTTTTAATAAAACTCTTGTAAGTTATTATGAAGTTTTCGGAATTGTTTTATTCCTTCCTCAGGATAACTACAAAAGGTTAACAATGATTATAACATTACATGTTAAAGAAAAGTGCACAGCAAGTACTTACTGCTTTTTGAGGTTATTGTTTAAACAAAGCAGTCAAGAACAAAAAATTTCTAGAAACTGACGTTTGCTATCATTCGTTTCGATTTCAAGTATTGAAGAATTATTGTAGTCGATACGATGTAAGGTCTCATTAACATGTGATAATGCACAAGCATTAGGTCTTAATCTGCAATCACTTTTATGTGATGTAATTCATGATTTTAATGTTCTAGATCTAGATCTATATATATATATATATATATATATATATATATATATATATATATATATATATATATATATATATATTAGGAATAATGTTAGTAAAGGAGAGGATTATAACAAATCAAACAACTGTTCCCTTTTAAATTATTATATTGAACCATTTCTCTGAACGTTTACAACTCAACTGACTACTAATTCTTCCTTTATTGGTAACCAGCAGTGATCAATAACGTAACGATGTAGTTACGTTGGCATTTTCCTGGGCTACAGTAATTAATTTACAGTTATTAGCAATTATAACAGTCATATCCTAACACGGCCATCCTGCAAACTGTGCGCCCTCGCACAGCTATCGTTAACAAAATTGCAAAAAAAAATTATTTAAAGTACATCCATCTAATTGTCCACACCTTCTGCAGAAATGAAGCGCTATGATGCTTCAACCATCATTTATCCAAACAATGGTTATTTAATCTCCACGACCATTTAAGGTTCAAACAATGGCTTTTTAAAGTTCAATACATTCGCCATTAAAGGCTCAAAATAAATAAATCAATTCAACTCAACGCTACCAGGGCTCAAAACAAACAAATCAAATCAAATCGGCGCTACAGGGCTCAAAACAAACATATCAAATCAATTCGGCGCTACCAAGGCCCAAAACAAACAAATTAAATCAACTCGGCGCTACAGAGCTCAAAAGAAACAAATCAAATCAACTCGGCGCTACAGAGCTCAAAACAAACAAATCAAATCAACTCAGCGCTACAGAGCTCAAAACAAACAAATCAAATCAACTCGGCGCTACAGAGCTCAAAAGAAACAAATCAAATCAACTCGGCGCTACAGAGCTCAAAACAAACAAATCAAATCAACTCGGCGCTACTGAGCTCAAAACAAACAAATCAAATCAACTCGGCGCTACAGAGCTCAAAACAAACAAATCAAATCAACTCGGCGCTACAGAGCTCAAAACAAACAAATCAAATCAACTTGGCGCTACAGATCTCAAAACAAACAAATCAAATCAACTCGGTGCTACAGAGCTCAAAACAAACAAATCAAATCAACTCGGCGCTACAGAGCTCAAAACAAACAAATCAAATCAACTCGGCGCTACAGAGCTCAAAACAAACAAATCAAATCAACTCGGCGCTACAGAGCTCAAAACAAACAAATCAAATCAACTCGACGCTACAGAGCTCAAAACAAACAAATCAAATCAACTCGGCGCTATAGAGCTCAAAACAAACAAATCAAATCAACTCGGCGCTACAGAGCTCAAAACAAACAAATCAAATCAACTCGGCGCTACAGAGCTCAATACGAACAAATCAAATCAACTCGGCGCTACAGAGCTCAAAACAAACAAATTAAATCAACTCGGCGCTACAGAGCTCAAAACAAACAAATCAAATCAACTCGGCGCTACAGAGCTCAAAACAAACATCAAATCAACTCGGCGTAAATCAAACATTTCAATTCAATTCGACGTACAATCATTTCATTTAAACTCGGCGTACAATCATGTCATTTCAATTCAGCGTACAATCATTTCATTTCAACTCGGCGTACAATCATATCATTTCAATTCGGCATAAAACAAAACCTTGAATTCAACTCAATGGTGCAAAGGCTTAAAACAAATACTCCTATTTAATCAAAGATGCGAAGACTTGAATAAATATTTCAATTAAATTACTTGTTCAGACCCAGGGGCCTACTTCAATCCAGTACTATATTCGCACATAAATTTAATTAATATTCTGAACCAACTGAATCCAGCATTACAATAACCAAACTTGGTATATTTGTTTTTTTTTTACTGAGCTCATGTAATTCACCAGACTCCTTATTCTTCAATTCTAAAACATATGGCATCCAATCTGCAGTTACGCGTAAAGCGCCATTGGCCTACAACAAAGCTTCATACAAAACGTTACTGGCTTTCAACAGGTTTTGATGTTAAGCGTTACTGAATTCTAATATTCAAACCAAAACTATCACCAAAGGTTTAGCTTCCTACAAATTTTTAGATCCATATCGCTAATATTTCCCACAACAAGGAACCATAAAATGATCAACACCATTTTGCCAAACTCTAGTAAAATCTGTTCCTGTGGGGCTTATGTGGTTGGACTTCTACCGGTTTCCCTCACCGAATTTTTGCTTGCATCCAGTAAAGCAAGTGAGTGGATTAAACCATAATCTAAAAGGAGTCGACGGCACTCAGCGGCCACGGAATGAGACTCACTCGAATATTCTGCTACTTGTCACCAACATATAGGCTAGCCTTCAGACTACATATGATTATAAAACATGTTTCGCAATCCCATCCTAAAAAAAATATTATATTTGTAAAAATATAAACCGCTCGTTCATCCTGACTTTAATTTCAGTTTTGATTAGATTCAAGTAAATTTTCTTAGGCCGTTATACTCGCCAATTTCCACGCTTAACGGTAACGGTTGTATAATGAAACACGAGGCAGTATTTTTAAGTGTAAGCTAAGGTCATTATTAATCATTACTATCTGCTTAGGAGTGCAAAATGTGCTTGTTCAAGCAATGGACTCAATCTGCCATAGTCTCTTTAAATTTTATGTACCATTGGGTCAAACCTCCCAATCGTCAACTTTTCACATACTGGCTTGTACCAATTCATTTTTACAAGTCCTCCATTATTAAAATTTTCTCGCTTTACAAATTACAATTTTTATCAATTTTTGTCACAAAATGGTTTTTTTTTTGATCTCAGTAAAGCATTCGACTGTGTTGATCACTCTCTTTTATTATCTAAGCTGGAAGAACTCGGTATTCATGGGGTTTCTCTCTCATAGATTGTCAGCTTTTTAAATAATAGACCAATACGTTGCTTCTAAGCACAGAGATCAATTCTCTAAGAATCAAACTATAAAGTCACAAGTACTACATTACCGTGGATCTACCGTAAGGTACTATCCTAGCATCCATTTTATTCATAATTTATGTTGATGATTAAACTACTTCTTCAACGAACGACTGTCTTCTGATTCCATATGCAGATGACAATAGTCTAATTGCGTCGGGTAAAGATACTATTATATAACTCATCAGTGTAATACGGACGTTAATTGTTATTGTGTGCTTCTGTGGCTCCCCGCAAGCTTTTTATCTGTCAAAAAATAATTGTCTGCTGTTTGGCTGGAGTAATAGACAATTCCACTTTGGAACCCTGCATCCATGTTTAGAAAAACAAAGGCTCCCCCAGTCCAGTTCCCGACAAACATGCCTACAACACAAGAGACTAGTTCCATGTCCTGAATACCAAGCCAAATGTAACCAAAAACAGCCCAGAAAAAATAGGCTTAATTACACACAATAAACCTCCCCAATAAATTAAAGTTGACAAAAACATTAACTTTTTCAAAAAAAAAAAAAACCAAAATCTTTTCTTTTACAATTCAGTCCTTACAGTATTGACGAATATGTGAACTTTCAACTCGTACATTGATATCCATATTCCCCGCTTATGTATGCACCCATATAATATTCTTGACTTATTCCATACACATTGTAGTATCAACGGCAACAAATTGATCTTCATTACTACCACTATTATGTTTGTATTTCCAAGTGTAAATGCCGTCTTTGTGTCCTGTGTTTCCTTTTCATCTAAAATTACTGGAATCTACAAATCAGTGCTAAGAAAACAAATTTATAAAAAATATTGTTACAACAAATCCAGCCAATCTTTACATAATGAACCATTAGAATGCAATGAGGAATTTTACTGTTCAGGTAGCATCATAACCACAGACGCAGGGGCTAAAATAAATATAATTAGTACAATAACAAAAAATATATAAAAAAACAAGCACTTCGTATAATGAAAATCAAAAATGTTCAAACTGTTCTCCTCCTCATATACGCCTGTAAAACATGCAAGGTCATCATAAAATATGAATACGATTATTTGAGTACCTCTGTTTTAAGAAATTTGTACTAGGTCTTTTCTCGCTGTCAAAATACTAAACAAATGAGAATCTCGATCTACCATGAAAAATAAGAGAAAAAAAAATTTAACAAAGCTGCTTTAAAAAGAAGCTGACTGCATCTTGTATCGTGCAATAAAAGTTGTCAATCTCTTACCAGCATTTGAAGAACATTTACCTTAAACTCATTACCAACGATTTCAAAATAACCAAACCAATTAGTTGCATCGCCAGTCTGCGATTTTGAAACTGCTAGCTCCGTTTCAGTGCCTGCCAATACTTTAATCAATCCGGCTATTGTGGTCTGCGATGTACTTGGTGATTCTTCCACTTTAGTTGACAATACACATCGCGCAACACTTCACACACTTCTGATGTTAGGAATAATGTTAGTAAAGGAGAGGATTATAACAAATCAAATTATTATATTGAACCATTTCTCTGAACGTTTACAACTCAACTGACTACTAATTCTTCCTTTATTGGTGACCAACCGTGATCAATAACGTAACGATGGAGTTACGTTGGCATTTGCCTGGGCTACAGTAATTAATGTACAGTTATTAGCAATTATAACAGTCATATCCTAACATATATATATATATATATATATATATATATATATATATATATATATATATATATATATATATATATATTCATAACAGAACCATGTACCCCTATGAAACAACAAATTTATTGTACATTCTTTTCATAAAGACCCGCGTTAATGCGACTATTTAATAATTTACACATACGCGTGGTTTTAGAACTAACAATTGTACTGTACACGTTTTACATTGCTTCTATAAAAACATTATTTTAAATCTAGATAAAGGAGAATAACCTATTAGTATTTTTTGCGATTTCAGTAAAGTTTTCGACTATGTTGACCATCGTCGCTTACTTGATAAGCTTGAATGTGTGGGTGTTCGATGTGTTGCACTGAAAAAATTTTCCAATTTCTTGTTGAACCGTCATCAGTTTGTTTCTCTCACTTTTAATTACAAGTATACTATTAGGACTGTAAAATCGGCTTTAGCACACATTAATGTTGGTGTACCTCAGGGAACAGTACTTGCACCAATACTATTCTTAATTTATATAAATGACCTCTGTACAGTTCTCTCTGATGATTGCACCCCAATTTATATGCGGATGACAGTACCCTTGTACAATGCAATCAAAATATGCAATCTCTAATTTCATGGTGCCAACAAAATAATTTATTTTTAAACAAAATTATTTAGTACGTCTTCAGGGTATGTTGTTCACTGAAAATTTAAATTGGGATCCTCACTGTGAAAAAATTGTGGCAAAACTAAATGTTACATGTTTTCAGATGCGTCATTTAAGAGAATACCTAAACAATAAACAACTATTGATGTTGTGTTTTGCTTGTGTCGAGTCTCGTATAAGATATGGTATTTGTTTTTAGGGTGCTTCAAATCCTGCAAATAATGTTTTTGTTTCCCAAAAGAGAATTATACGTTCTATAATGGGCATGAGTTATAGATCATCCTGCAGAAGTATTTTTAAAGAATTAAATATTTTACTACTAATCTGCATTTATATTCTTGAAATCTGCCTTTTTATTCATAAGAATAAAACATCATTTACTATGATTTCTGATTTGCATGAGTATAATACTTGCCATTCAAACAATTTTTACGTTCCTAGATCCCGAGTAAACGTTGCTAAAGATTCTCCTAATAGAATGGGACTTGAAATTTTTAATAAGCTGCCTGATTCCCTGAAAATAGCGAATAATTTAAATATATTAATGTCCGTTCTATCGCAACACAGTTTTTTATAAATTAAACGAATTTTTTGCTGTGTAACATTGTGTTTTACTATATTTTTTTCTGTTTTCTATGTTAACTTTCTCCATACGCTTGTATTGTCTTTACGGAAATAAATAAATTATTAGTATTATTATTATTATTAATATTAATATTAATATTAATATTAATATTAATATTAATATTAATATTAATATTAATATTAATATTAATATTAATATTAATATTAATATTAATATTAATATTAATATTAATATTAATATTAATATTAATATTAATATTAATATTAATATTAATATTAATATTAATATTAATATTAATATTAATATTAATATTAATATTAGCATTAGCATTAGCATTAGTATTATTATTATTATTAGTAGTAGTATTAGTATTGGTATTGGTATTGGTATTGGTATTGGTATTGGTATTGGTATTGGTATTGGTATTGGTATTGGTATTGGTATTGGTATTGGTATTGGTATTGGTATTGGTATTGGTATTAGTATTAGTATTAGTATTGGGATTGGGATTGGTATTGGTATTGGTATTGGTATTGGTATTGGTATTGGTATTGGTATTGGTATTGGTATTGGTATTAGTAATAGTATTAGTATTAGTATTAGTATTATTGTTATTAGTATTAGTATTATTGTTATTAGTATTATTATTATTAGTATTATTATTATTAGTATTATTATTGGTATTATTATTATTATTAGTATTATTATTAGTATTATTATTATTATCAGCATTATTATTAATATTATTATTAGTATTATTATTATTAGTATTATTATTATTAGTGTTATTATTATTATTATTATTATTATTATTATTAGTAGTATTATTATTATTAGTAGTATTATTATTATTATTATTATTATTATTAGTATTACTATTATTAGTATTATTATTATTATTATTATTATTATTATTATTATTATTAGTATTATTATTATTAGTATTATTACTAGCCTAAGCTCGGCTTCGCCGAGTTTACCCTAGGGCTCCGCCGATAGTGTTTTATAATAGTTTATACGTACATCCAATCTGTCTACGCACAATTTAAAACCAAAGTGGTAACGCCAACAGTCTTGTCAGGTACCCAAGTTCCCCCTTCTATCAAACGAATTAACTTTATGCATAAAACAAAAGCCAATCAACCTGTCATAAATTTCCACACTTGTGTCTAAAAGTTCGTAACCAGACCTCTCATTTGATACCAAACACGACATATTTCTAGCACCTTTATACAAAAACAAAAGCCGACCGAGATGTCTATTTGTTGACACTTCTATGTTACAGCCCTGCAGAAAAAAATTCACATGATCCTAATCACTACATGGTTCTGACAACTTAATGTAAAAAACAAAAGCCGGTCAAGTTGATGTCAAAATTTTGAAAGTTCTATTGTTTAGCCATGCAGAAAACTTTTCATTTAATACCAAACAGGATATACAGGTGTTTTATATAAGAGTGCAAGGCTTTGGAGTATGAATTCTGATACCAAAAGGGGGAAAAATCCCAATAAACATTGATGCTATAACGCTTTCTAACAGAGATAGGTACCCAGGATTTTATTAAAATAAAAAAAAAACAGGAAACAGGTTATTTTTATTTATTTTTGTATTGGGTCATAAATAATTATTTATAAAAAGAATCCCAGAGCAAGTGTTTAAAATGAAAGGCATTACAATCAATAAATAAATCAGTATTATTTAAAAATACTACGGTAAATTATTAAAATATTACATTTTCATTAAATACAGAAGGCTTGGCAATACTTTTTTGTATTAGAAATATTATCAAAATATTAAATAACAGGTGTAATAATTAAATAATTATCGGATTGAAATAAGTGGAATTTTTAATTAATTAAATCTCATTTAAATTTTAAATGAATTAAACAAATGCCATCAGCCAACTATCTTCTGCTATTTCAGCATTATGCTTCATTTAAGATAAATCCTCGGTATCTCTGTTATGAAGCGTTCTAGCACCAATGTTTATTGGGATTTTTTTCATGTTGGTGTCTAGAATTCATACTCCGAAGCCTTACATAGTTACATGAAACACCCTGTATTTCTGACAAATTTATACGAAAAACAAGAAATGTTTTCTCATGGACTGTCATAGAGAATTGTCAAAAATACGACAGCTCGATCGGCTATTCTTTTTTGCATAAAATTGTCAATAATATTTCGGAAGTGTAGTATCTATAGCTGAGTGCACGATGTATAATGTATTACAAAGAATGGCTAAATAACCGGGTTAGTTCATACAGTATGCCGCTAGATGTCAGGTTTTTTGCGACCCGGTTTTTACATAAATATTTGAAATAGTAAATTATTCCTATATATCGCACAATATTTTATATTTTCAATACATTACCTTTTATCTTTTATCAGTTCTATGTATGTATTTTATACAAATTCCATACAACAGGCTTCTATAATTTCAGTAAAATTATAAAATAAACATAATGTAATGTACTTGACACTGACATCTTTCAATCAGAATTTTCTAAATCGTAGTACCTGTTTCTATGGTTATATCATGGCTGGCTGCTACAAAATCGCACATTTTGGCACCTTAAAAAGACTATGGTCCGTATTCTTACATCTTAAAGTAGCGCTACTTCCGAAAAATCGCTACTTCAACTGTCAAATGTCAACTTTAACATTAAAATGAGATATAAAAATAAATTAAATTGTAAAAAGCATTTATTTCTAATGTCATAGGTTTCATTTACAAAAATATGAAACCTATTCTTATCTACTCATAAAATTATGTAAATAAAAAATCGAAATAGCGCTACTTTCGAAGTAACGTTACTTCAAGAGGTGAAAATTCGACGCCTGTCAAATGGTAACGGGTCGCGTTAGCTTCTCTTTTACCACCTAGTTATGTCAACGCATCTCGTACTCTCACCTATAGATACTACACCGTGGTAGGAACTGATGAAAACATATAATGAAATGAACAAATGCTGCGCATTTTATGCGAGCAAACAGGACAAAATTACAGGATAAATATAAACATAATACAAGGTGCCCATTTTATATGTTCCCGCCTGAAATTTTAAGAGTAAGCAAAACCATATACATTTTATAAGCCACTTGGTGAATATTAGTACTTTAAATCGAATAATCACAGTAGGTATAAGAGCAAAACAAAATTTTAAAAACCAAGTCACTTATGAAATGTATCATGGATTGCCTAATCATGAATTTTCAGGCGGGAACTTTTAAAATGCGGACCCTGTATTAGTAACATGTATATGAGTACACAATACTAAATTTAAAGATAAAAATAAATCAAACAAAACTAAAAGATGTGATATTTTAATTCTAGAGTAAACAGTTAGTTACAAACTACAGAAAAGTAAGTACTTACATTACATTAGATCTGAACTTTTACAACGAATTTGAAAATATATCAATAAAGTTTGGATTGTTAAAAATGATAGGTATTAAAGATTACTTTTCTGGCTCATGCTGTATGATTATGTAATTTAAAATATTTTTTATTAGTACGATACAATAATTGGGAATAAATTTTTTTTAATATAGATAATTTTAACGTAATATAAGAAAATAAAATACAGATTAAATTCTGTACCGTTTTAAGATAGATATCGAATTATGTATAATCTGAAACAATTTTAAACGTAATGTAAGAAAATGAATTACAAAAAAAGAACAGATTAAAACATACTATCTAAAATTATTGAATTGTCTTGTTCCAGACTATGATTTTCCTGTACACGTCTTAAAATCATTACATATACCTATATATACAATCGGTTTATAACGTTGTACCATGTCTTCCGATGCGAATTCTCCACTGGTCTTGCCATAGATCTTCATTCTCTCTTATTTCTTCTTGGACTACTGCTACCCAGTTCCTTCTAGGTCTCCCTCTTTTCTTAGTTTACTGTGGTATGTGTTTTGCCATTACTCATTTGCTGTACGTGATCGTACCATCTTAATTGACTTGTTTTTATATCATCGGTTATAGTAATTGATACATGCATAATTTGTCATTAACATATCAAATATGACATGACAATGTTTATCTTTTTAATTTTGTACATCGATTGTGATATTATTCCTACCTTTCTGATCCTTTTCGACGTGTTTCCTTATACATTTTCCAAAATTCTATTTACAAAATAAAATATGTAACATAATAATAAACATGGCTTAAAATCATTACATGTACCTACCTTGTTAAATTCATCATCTTTTCTTTAATTATTACATATTATTTAAACATTTTATTGCATTTAAAAGAAAGAAAACTGATAATTTGTCATCATTGACAGGAAAACTGTGATCGTTACTGTGAAAAATATTCTTTAGTTAGAAATATTTACTGTGAAAAATATTGTTTCTGTCCCAATTTTCAATCTTTAATAATTTTTTACTCGAAAACTATGCATTCTACAGAAATATGTGTTATTACGAGGGCACTCGAGACAATCATTTCCTACAACTTGGTGCAAATTTCACGAAAATCGCTCACACCATTCAGGCTGTAGAGGTGTTCAAAGGATGGCGATCGTCTTGATTAAAATATATAAATATAGATAGTGAATCTAATCGTTTAGTATATAAGACTAGCGTAACCTCGGCTTCGCCGAGTTTTCCCTAGGGCTCCGCCGATAGTGGTTTATGATGCCCACGCAACATGCCCACTCAAACTGCCCACGCAACATGCCCACCCAATCTGCCCACGCAACATGCCCACCCAAACTGCCCACGCAACATGCCCACCCTAACTGCCCACCCAAACAGCCCACGCAACATGCCCACCCAAACTGCCCACGCAACTTACCCACCCAAACTGCCCACGAAACATGCCCACCCAAACTGCCCACGCAACATGCCCACCCAAACTGCCCACGCAACATGCCCACCCAAACTGCCCACCCAAACTGCCCACGCAACATGCTCACCCAAACTGCCCACGCAACATGCCCACCCAAACTGCCCACGAAACATGCCCACCCAAACTGCCCACGCAACATGCCCACCCAAACTGCCCACGCAACATGCCCACCCAAACTGTCCACGCAACATGCTCACGCAACATGCCCACGCAAACTGCCCACTCACACTCTCCTTGACTTTTCTGGCTCATGCTGTATGATTATGTAATTTAAAAGATTTTTTAATAGTACGATACAATAATTGGCACCCCCCGCAATGGCCTTGAGGATGTATTTATTTATTTATAAATGAATAAATAAATAATTTAATAAATAAATAAAAAATAAATAAATACATACATAAATTAATAAATACATAAATAAATTATTAAATAAATAAATTAATAAATAATTAAATAAATAAATTATTAGGTTTGTTCGTTCCGCTATGCTGCGTTTTACCGCAAAACGCGGCGGTATTTGTCGCTGCGTTTTGCGATTCACTGCCAATCGCCGCGGTAATAATTTAAGTTACTAAAAATTATTTTTCTGTTCGATCCGTTTGCGTTAAATTATTTTCGAAGATACTTCAGACTATTATAATTATAAAGGATACTCAGTAAAAATATATTATTCCATTTTCCATTATTTTAATTGTTTACTATTGTTATCATTTAAATTTACCTTGTTACAAATCATAATTCATATGACATTGACATTTATATATTTTACAAATGTATTTCAATTTCTAAAACTGAAACATTACATAGCATACTTATTGAAAAATAACAATTTTTTCCTAATATTTATTTGTCAAACACTGTCATACTGGCACTTCATATGTAGACGCGAACATTACCGCCGATTATTTTTTTACCACCGAGTCATGAGTCACTGTAAAAATTATCACCGCCAGCTGCCGCGGCGTTTTACCGCAAGTTACTAGAAAAACGGAACGAACAGAATCTAGTGACTACAGTGAACCGCGAATCGAAAAGAACAGCAAATTTCACCGCCGCGGTTTGCGATAGACGCAAGGTGGCGTAACGAACAAACCTAATAAATACATAAATTAATAAATTAATAAATAAATTAATAAATAAATTAATAAGTTAATAAATTAATAAATTAATAAATTAATAAATTAATAAATTAATAAATTAATAAATTAATAAATTAATAAATTAATAAATTAATAAATTAATAAATTAATAAATTAATAAATTAATAAATTAATAAATTAATAAATTAATAAATTAATAAATTAATAAATTAATAAATTAATAAATTAATAAATTAATAAATTAATAAATTAATAAATTAATAAATTAATAAATTAATAAATTAATAAATTAATAAATTAATAAATTAATAAATTAATAAATTAATAAATTAATAAATTAATAAATTAATAAATTAATAAATTAATAAATTAATAAATTAATAAATTAATAAATTAATAAATTAATAAATTAATAAATTAATAAATTAATAAATTAATAAATTAATAAATTAATAAATTAATAAATTAATGAATTAATGAATTAATGAATTAATGAATTAATAAATTAATAATTAAATTAATAAATTAATAATTAAATTAATAAATTAATAATTAAATTAATAAATTAATAATTAAATTAATAAATTAATAATTAAATTAATAAATAATTAAATTAATAAATAAATTAATAAATAAATAAATTAATAAATAAATAAATAAACAAATAAATAAATGTATAAATAAATATATAAATAAATAAATATACAAATAAATAAATATACAAATAAATAAATATATAAATAAATAAATGAGTAACACATTTCTGGCTGGATTCTATGAAGAACTAACTGACGCGTATGTTTCTAATTTTGTACATATACTCCTTATCTGCTTTGTACGCAGATTTCTGTAATGATGATGACATATTTAGATTGGCACACCCAGCAATGGGTAATATGCCATGATGATATATTTATTTATTTATTTATTAATCCTTATCGATTGTGATGTTCATTATGTCTTTCTCACCCTGACATTTTGTTAAATCTATTTACAAAATAAAATATATAAATTAACAATAAACATTACATATACTTCGTTGTACGATGTCTTCCGATGCCATTTCTCCACTGCTCTCTATCTTGCCATATATCTTCATTTAATCCCCTCTCTCTCTCTCTCTCTCTCTTATTCCTTCTTGGACTCCTGCTACCCAACTTCTTCTAGGTCTCTTTTATTTTTGCCGGTAGGTGTCCACTGTATTCTTCTATAAATTTTATTCACTATCGTTGTAGCCTTGTGCAATAAGTATTTGATCATCTGCAAAGCATAAAGTGTAAATTGTTTGAACTTCCAAGGGTATACCCATATTTTTGCAATTCTTCTTCCACGTTTACAGTGCTTTTTTTATATATACCTACCTACAAGGTGCGTGAAGTTAGAGGTACCACTTTCAAATAACGATATGATTGATATGCTATAATTTAGTGCTAATTTATTGCTAATTATTGCCGTATAACACAAATTTATTGCTATTGTTGTTATGAAGATAATAACTAATTTATAAGTGTACCTCCAAGTTCACGCTGGAGGTACCACATTAATAAACCACAAAAACTAGTACGCAGTAATTTAGTGCTAATTTATTGCTAATTATTGCCGTATAACACAAATTTATTGCTATTGTTGTTATGAAGATAATAACTAATTTATAAGTGTACCTCCAAGTTCACGCTGGAGGTACCACATTAATAAACCACAAAAACTAGTACGCAGTAATTTAGTGCTAATTTATTGCTAATTATTGCCGTATAACACAAATTTATTGCTATTGTTGTTATGAAGATAATAACTAATTTATAAGTGTACCTCCAAGTTCACGTTGGAGGTACCACATTAATAAACCACAAAAACTAGTACGCAGTAATTTAGTGCTAATTTATTGCTAATTATTGCCGTAAAACACAAATTTATTGCTATTGTTGTTATGAAGATAATAACTAATTTATAAGTGTACCTCCAAGTTCACGCTGGAGGTACCACATTAATAAACCACAAAAAATAGTATGCAGTAATTTAGTGTTAATTTATTGCTAATTATTGCCGTATAATACAAATTTATTGCTATTGTTGTTGTGGAGGTAATTAATTATGTTTAGGACAGAGCCTTTAAACATTTATTAGTTAAATAGATTTTAAAAAATTGCCCCCTACACAATGTACAGCAAATAGAATATTGTACCAAGAGACTGAATTTTGTTGCCATTCTAATAAACCCAGTAGCAGAGAATATCTAGGTCCAAGAATGTTCATCATCTGGACGTTTAACGCACGTACAGCCCTGTCTCGCACGCAGGCCACCAGTCTCTGGAAAAATCCCACCAGCGTCATCAAATACCACCCAGCAATAGTGATTTGAGAATTTGAACCAACTCTTCATGAAAGATTGGAATCAGAGTGAACCTAGCAGCCGATTCGCAGCAGACGATTCGAATGAAACATATTTTGGACAACCCTACCACGGTCGAAACATGCACAATGCAGAGATGAAGACAGTAATATAAGAACATAACATACTGAATATTATTTAACAAATATTAACATGTAAATATTTTAAAAAAATATAGAACAAAGTATATATTCAATGTTTTCATAAATAAATAATAGAAAATAATTTAAAATATTAAACAACATAAAGATCAAATATAGTGATACTCAAAACTAAAATGCTCTTTATCACTATAATAAAGGCCGTGGGAAAACCATATTAACCACAGTTATTATTGTGAACCCCTGAATACAAAAATGTAAAAATTATTAAAATATTTGGGGGATAACGGTTAATAATATAAGATTAAACTCGGAAGCAACGAGAATTGTTCTTGTTTCAAAGTTTTATTAAAAAAAATTACTAGATGCTGTGACAAAACCATATTACTACCAGTCATTACTACACACTCCCTGTATACAAAAATGTATTTTTTTTAAATATTCAGGAATGAGAGTTATTAATATAAGTTTAAACTCTGGAGCAGCGAGAATTGTCTGGTTTCATAGTTTTTATTAAAAAAAAATTACTAGAAACTGTGACAGAACCATATTACTACCAGTTATTACTACACATCCCGTGAATACAAAAATGTAAAAACTATTGAAATATTCAGGGGATGAGGGTTAATAATATAAGTTTAAAGTCATCCCCTCAATTTCAGAATATTTCAATAATATTTACATTTTTGTATTCAGGGGGTGTGTAGTAATAACTGGTAGTAATATGGTTCAGTCACAGCTTCTAGTAATTTTTATTAAAAAAAAACTTTGAAACAAAACAAATTTTTGCTGCTTCTGATTTTAAACTTATATTATTAACACTCATCCCCTGAATATTTCAATAATTTTTATATTTTTGTGTTCAGGGGTTGTGTAGTAATAACTGGTAATAATGGTTCTGTCACAGCTTCTAGTATTTTTTTTAAATAAAAACTTTGTAACAAGACAAATTTTTGCTGCTCCACAGTTTAAACTTATATTATTAACCCTCATCCCGGGAATATATAAAAAAAATGCATTTTTGTATTCAGAGGGTATGTAGTACTGACTGGTAGTAATATGGTTTTGTCATAGCTTTTAGTAATTTTTTTTAAATAAAAACTTTGAAACAAGAATAATTCTCGTTGCTTCTGAGTTTAATATTATATTATTAACCGTTATACCCCGAATATTTTAATAATTTTTACATTTTTGTATTCCGGGACTTTGCAATAATAACTTTGGTTAATATGGTTCTCCCACGTTTATTATAGTGATAAAGAGCATTTTACTTTTGTGTTTCACTATAATTGATCTTTATGTTGTTTAATATTTTAAATTGTTGTTTTCTATTATTTATTTATGTAAACATTAAATGTATACTTTGTTCTATTTTTTTTTATATTTACATGTTAATATTTGTTAAATAATATTCAGTATGTTATGTTCTTATATTACTGTCTTCATCTCTGCATTGTGCATGTTTCGTCCGTGGTAGGGTTGTCCAAAATATTTTTCATTCGAATCGGCTGCTCGGTTCAGTCTGATAAGATTGGTTCCCTACCTCTGTTGGGGATGTCACACATCAACAGGACAAGATATTTTACTCTATTGGTATTGTTGCAATAATTATTCACTGGTTCGTGTGTAAATCTTTTTGTTATATGTTATGTATTGTTCTGTATCTGTAAATAATTAGTGTAATATAATATAACTATTTTTTGATTAACTTTACACCGCCTCATTATTTGCGCATCCTGAGAAAACGCTGCGACACAATTATCTCCATCATTAGCAAATTATTTATTGCTAATTATAGCATTATAATAAGTTTAAGTAATAACTTATAAGAAAAATTTATCTGGCATTATGAAGATATTTAGACCGTTAGAGTGCAATAAGTTTACAAGTCCGAGGGCCTCTGGCTCTGGTCCGTGGATTTGTTAATCGCCAGAGGGCTGTAATCAAGGGCGTAGCCCGAATTTTGACAAGGGAGGGACGTAGCAACTGAGTCAAATATTGAAACATTTATTTATTAGAAATTATCTTTTATAAATCATACAATATAAATATTTAAAAATAAGTCTACTAAGATCATAGACTAATATCATTGTATAGTGATATTAGTCTATGCTAAGATATAATTTTTTTAAAATAGACATCATGCAATGCGAAAGTCTGACCGATTATTCCCTGTGACAATGGGGGGGGGGGGGCACAAGCGCTCCACTATGTCCCACCGTACCTACGCCTATGGCTGTAAACAACAAATAATGCCAGTGATGCATACAATAAAATTTTTGAATTGTCTCCCTAGGGCATTATATTACCAGATATCTTGTCCCTTATCCATAACAGTAATAAACTATAATGTAGGTACTAGTAAGACATAAAAAATTTAATGGCAGAATTACCCAAAAGAGTATAGTTATCGACCCTGAACTAATTGTTTTTTTTTTAATTTCTTAAATAATTATAGTTGTTGGTAGGCATGGTATTACTACATGATGCCGGTATCTTAACCAATATTTGTTGTCGTCTGAATATTCTTTCGGTGGATAAGTAAAGAAGATCAATTCCAGCATTACTTAAATGTCAACCTCTAATCAATTTATATTTGTTAAAAATTATCTTTGACAGGCCTCCTGTGCTATTTTAGTTTTTCGAATGACTAATGTGCATCATGACACACTGTACCATAAATACTCGTAACTATTTACATATTTTTTTATGTAACTATATACATTCAAATTTACCGCCATTAAATTTTAATCTCGAATTTACAGTCCGTACCTGTGACAACAGTGGCCTACGCCTCCACGGTTGTTAGGTTGGCAATAATGGAAAATACAATAAATGCGTTCTTATTTGCATAAGATTTACATTATTTTGTTTGATAGTAAACAATTTAATGAAATTTAATAATAATTATTCGACTACACTTCTAAGCAGAAGAACCATAACACAATATTACAAAACAAAAACCATTTGGTAACAGTTGGTAAAACTGTATATAACACAACATAACGTTTCGTAGAGTTATTATATTATATTATACTTATAATTTAATTAAATTCAATAATGTTTGCACTTTTCATTCTACAACTAGGTTTTATTATTTTGAAATAAAGAAATTATATAAAATACATATTTTAAGTGATTGAATAGTTATTTTCTTTCATTGTTTTGTAAAATTTTACACTAGAAGTGCGCGCGTATTAGCGTCATGCATCAGTTTAATTCGGCAAAAAGCTTGTCAATGTATTCTATTTATCAGGGGCGGATCTAGTCTAAGAGTTTAGGGGGGGCGGTAATTATGAAATTTTCAAAAAAAATCACAAATGTTTTATTTAATATGACCACCGTAATATACTAAGAAGCAAAAATAATGTATAATAATGCAATGTTAAGTTTAAATAATATAAAATTATTTAATTTTATAAATTAATCTTTTCACAGTTATAGGTACACTTACGAGCGAAAAGTTGAGATCAATTTGAAATTATGATGTATTTCAAACTGATCTCAATTTATGTCACTTGAAGTCATATAGCCCTGTACATTTCCCGCCTTGTACTTCGTGACTGTGTACAAATCTATACCATGAAGTTGTTGCACATCATTGAATTCGAAATTAGCGCGTTATCTCATCTCGAAGTACACTTCGAAAATAAAATTTATTTTATTTCTTTTGATAATAGTTAAGTATTAACAACGGTCAGGACGACTATATTTTTGTCTGAGATCGGTAATTCTTTAACATTCGTAATGCTTATAACATTTTTTGCACGATCGACGCACAAAATTAAAAAAAAAATAGAATTGAAAATTATTTTGACACATTAAAAAATTTTAGTTGTCATTTTGAAAGTAAGCTTCGGTTGTTGTTTTTATTTACTTACCGTTCGGTAATATATAGCCTATTGTCTTAGAAACCCTATCGGTAAACATTAAAAAAAGCCCATCGTGCAAAAAAACGTAAACTTTTCCTAAAACATAATGCAAATGTTACACATGTTTGAATTAAAATACATTTTGTTTTTGAAGTGTAATTCGGGATGTAGTGAACGCGTCAAGTTTGAATTCCTTGATACGCAGCAACTTCATGGTATAGATTTGTACACAGTGACAAAAGTACAAGGCGAGAAATGTATGGAGCAATATAACCTCAAGGGACGATATAAGCCAAGAAATGTACAAAGTGATATGTGCACATTTAGGAATTTGTATGCATTCCCATTTAAAATAATAATACTTCATAATAAAAACAATATATTTTCAATTTTCTTAGGGGGGATAATTACCCTCTTTACTACCCCCATAGATCCGCCAGTGCTATTTATTAAAGAGATAAACTTGAAAGACGCACGCTGAAGGTGCATTCATAAATAGAAATTACTGTTTGTTTTATAGCTTTAACAAATTTCTGTTTAACTAATTTGTGAATAAAAAATCTAATGTGGCCAGCACATTACCTTCCGTCAGTTCTATGTATTTTGTATAAATGTCATACAGAAAGTTTCTTGCAAAAGATTCTATTTCTTGTACATAACCTTAAGGCAGTTGTATGTATTTTATGCAAATTCCATACAGAAAGCAAAAGATCCTATATTTCCAGTAAAATTATAACACATATATACTGTCAACTACACGTGACACTGACACCTTTCAATCAGAATATTCTTAATACATCAGCTGTTTCCAGAGTTATAGCATAGCTAGCTAATATATGATATTTAATTTCTTTATAATTTTTTAACTCTATATCCATTTAATATGAAATATAAAATGTATTCAAATCGCATAGAGAATAAAATATTCTTTAATATTTATAATAACATCAAATGTGAAAAAATGATATCTAACATCGTTTTTTCAAGAAAAACTGTTAAGATCTTCAAATGAGAGCACTTCCGGTTGACCAATTATAACCAAAATCTAATCAGCTCTTCACATGGATGTAACGAAGAGGAATACGAAAGAATTATAATTTTTTGAATTGTAGTATGGAAGTTATCGTAGACGAAAATTTTGTTACACACACACACACACACACACACACACACACACACACACACACACACACACACACAGACACACATACACACACACACATACATACAGACATCAACGTAAAAATAGTAAAATCGTGTTCTAGGGACCCTAAAACGTGCTTATTCATCAAAAACTCACCACCGAATTTTTTGACCAAAGACAATACCTTCCTTACCTAAAGGTGACGGAAGGTAAAAAAGTCAACAACGCAAAAGAATATACGTAAAAAAGAATATAAAGGGAATTTGCGAAAAAATGACAAATATAAAGAAAGTAAAAAAATCTGATGTGGCCAGCACATTACCTTCCGTCAGATCTATGTATTTTGTAAAAATTTCATACGGAAAGTTCCTTGCTAAATTAAATATTCTATTTCTTGTACATTACCTTCCCGCAGTTGCATGTATTTTATGCAAATTTCATACAGAAAATTATTATTTTGTGACGTTTTCTATATACAGTGTAATGTATCTGCAGAAATAAAAGATTTATTATTATTATTTCTTGTACATTACCTTAAAGCAGTTGTATGTATTTATACAAATTCCATACACAAAGCAAAAGATCCTATATTTCCAGTAAAAATTATAAGACAAACACACTATGTCAATTTCACTTGACACTGACATCTTTCAATCAGAATTTTCTTAATATAGTAGCTGTTTCCACAGCTATGGCTACTTTATGAAATTTAATTTCTTTATAATTTTTTAACTCTATATCCATTTAATATTAAGTATAAAATGCTGTCAAATTGTATAGAGAATAAAATATTCTTTAATATTTATAATAACATCAATTGTGAAAAAATTATATTTAACATAGTTTTTTCAAGAAAAACTGTTAAAATCTTCAAATGATGGTACTTCCGGTTGACCAATTGTAATCAAAATCTAATTAGCTCTTCATATGGATGTAACGAAGAAGTACACGAAAAAATTATAATTTTTGTAACTGTAGTATTAGAGTTATCGCAGACGAAAATTTTGTTACACACACACATCCACACACACACACACATCCACACACACACACACACACATACAGACATCATCGTAAAAATAGTAAATTCGTATTCTAGGGACCCTAAAACGTGCTTATTGATTAAAAACTCATCATCGAATTTTTTTGACCAAAGACAATACCTTCCATACCTAAAGGTGACGGAAGGTAAAAATGACAGTTTGATGTGCTGCCGACATAAATTAAATAAAATTTACCATAATTAAAGAAAATATTTATTATAATTATTGAAAATATAATTTACATTAAATATTGTTTGTACTTTTCATTGTACGTCTGGCTTTTATTCAGGGTTGTGCCTGTAATCTATGCTATGTAAAATACGTCATTGTCTATGCGTAGACAATGATGTTTTTACGTTTGTATATTGTCTACGCGCATGTAGACTATTGGGACCCGCGGGATGGTATGCAACATCATCGGTATTTTGGGGAACTAAATTAATGGCGGCCAGTAGGACATGTCAAATATATAAACGTCAAGAACCATCGTTTAGTTAAAAAGAAAAAGAAGTTCTCACGCTTTAATTTTATAATTTATTTTGAAAATGTTCGAAAAATAAGCGAATTAAAGAAAATAAACATAATGTACATAGATAAGTGCTGTATTAAAGGCTGTACGAGTACTACAAAAATTCAAGACATATTCCATAATTTTTGGAAAGAAGAAAAACATGATTGATTGAAATTATGGAAAAGAGCTTTAAATATATCGGAAAGCTTCAATCTTGTAAATATCACTGTTCCGTGCATCTCATAAATAATTATATTACATTTTTGCTGGTATGTAGTTTTAAGATAATTATTGACAGTTTTTATAAATAAAATTTATAGTTTCATTGATTTTACAAATTTTTGTCCTTGCAGACTGCATTTCCAAGTCAGAATTGTCATAAGTCGAGTTAGTAATTAGTCACGAATTAATGAATTGATGTCCCTCAACTATGTTTCTAGTTGAAGGATATGACCAAACAAACTTAAAAATTGTGTTGATTTGAAATGTTATTATAATTTTGGGTCAGAAAGCGCTTATTCAAAATGCAAACAAACTTGACAGGTCCTACTGGCCGCCATGACAATTGCGCTTACAAGGCCGTCAACGGATTCTGCGGGTCCCAATAATAATTATTTTACTTTTTGCTTAAAAATATATTACTATTACCGATTAATTTACAAGGTATTTTTAAATGAGCCATTGGAAGTAGAACGATGTCATTTTATTGAAATTGTGAAGCAAGTTTAATTTTACTATTTATAAACTGGTAATTCTTTTCTTTACAAAACAGCAATAAATTTATGCCGTACGGCAATAGTTAGTAATAGTACTAGTTTTTATGATTTAATAATGTAATACCTCGACATGAAGGTACACTTATAAATTATTGAATATCTCCATAATTACAATAGCAATATATTTGTATTATACGGCGATAATTAGCAATAAATTAGCACTAAAGTTACTGCGTACAAGTTTTTGTGGTTTATTAATGTGGTACATCCAGCGTGAATTTGGAGGTACACTTATAATTTAGATGTTATCTCCATAACAGGAATAGATAAATTTGTGTTATACGGCAATAATTAGCAATAAATGAGCACTAAATTACTATGTACTAGTTTTTGTGGTTTATTAATGTGGTACTTCCATCGTGAACTTGGAGGCACACTTATAAATTAGTTATTATCTTCTTAACAACAATAGCAATAAATTTGTGTTATACGGCAATAATTAGCAATAAATTAGCACTAAATTACTGCGTACTAGTTTTTGTGGTTTATTAATGTGGTACCTCCAGCGTGAACTTGGAGGTACACTTATAAATTACTTATTATCTTCATAACAACAATAGCAATAAATTTGTGTTATACGGCAATAATTAGCAATAAATTAGCACTAAATTACTGCGTACTTGTTTTTGTGGTTTATTAATGTGGTACCTCCAGCGTGAACTTGGAGGTACACTTATAAATTAGTTATTATCTTCATAACAACAATAGCAATAAATTTGTATTATACGGCAATAATTAGCAATAAATTAGCACTAAATTACTGCGTATTTGTTTTTGTGGTTTATTAATGTGGTACCTCCAGCGTGAACTTGGAGGTACACTTATAAATAACTTATTATCTTCATAACAACAATAGCAATAAATTTGTGTTATACGGCAATAATTAGCAATAAATTAGCACTAAATTACTGCGTACTTGTTTTTGTGGTTTATTAATGTGGTACCTCCAGCGTGAACTTGGAGGTACACTTATATATTACTTATTATCTTCATAACAACAATAGCAATAAATTTGTGTTATACGGCAATAATTAGCAATAAATTAGCACTAAATTATAGCATATAAATCATATCGTTATTTGAAAGTGGTACCTCTAACTTCACGCACCTCTACCTACATGCTTTTCTTCAATTTTACATAGTTAAATATTTTTAGTATTGAAAAGAACAACCGGTACGACATTCATAATTTTTTGTCATTAACATATCAAATATGACAAATGACGTTTGTTTTTTATTTTGTATGTGTACTCTTCGACCGATTCCTGCCCTTCTTATGCTTTTCGTCGTGTTTCCTTATTCATTTTCCAAAATTCTATTTAAAAAAATAAATGTATATTAAATTAACATAAAACATGGCTTAAAATAATTACATATACCTACCTCGTTAATTTCATCATCTTTTCTTTAATGTTACATATTATTGAAACATGTCTTTGCATTTAAAACTATGAAAACCGATAATTTGTAATCATTGACATTGACATACCATATGACATGACAGCGTTTATCTTCTTAAATTTTTCAATGAAAACTGTGATCGTTACTGTGACCTATTGTTTCTGTCCCAATTTTCAATTTTTAATAATTTTTTACTCGAAAACTATGCATCTTACAGAAATTTGTGTTATTACGAGGGCACTCGAGACAATCAAATCCTACAACTTGATGCAAATTTCACGAAAATCGGTCGTTCCATTCAGGCTGTAGAGGTGTTCAAAGGATGGCGATCGGCTTTTTGATTAAAGAATATATAGAGAGTGAATCTAATCGTTTAGTATTATAGACTAGCCTAAACTCGGCTTCGCCGAGTTCAGCCTAGGGCTCCGCCGATAATGTTTTATGATAGACTATACGTACATCCAATATGACGGATGACAATGTTTATCTTTGTACTATTGTACATGTACCCTTCGATCGACTGTGATATTAATTCTGCCATTCTGATCCTTTTCGACGTGTTTCCTTATACATTTTCCAAAATTCTATTTAAAAAATAAAATATATAATAAATTAACATAAAACATGGCTTAAAATCATTTTACATATACCTACCTCGTTTAATTCATTATTTTTTCTTCAATTTTACATATTACTTAAGCATTTTTGTTGCATTTAAATGATGAAAACCGATAATTTGTCATCATTGACATTGACATACCATATGACATGACAGCGTTTATCTTCTTAAATTTTCAAGGAAAACTGTGATCGTTACTGTGAAAAATATTGTTTCTGTCCCAATTTTCAATCTTTAATAATTTTTTACTCGAAAACTATGCATTCTACAGAAATATGTGTTATTACGAGGGCACTCGAGACAATCATTTCCTACAACTTGGTGCAAATTTCACGAAAATCGCTCACACCATTTAGGCTGTAGAGGTGTTCAAAGGATTGCGATCGTCTTGATTAAAATATATAAATATAGATAGTGAATCTAATCGTTTAGTATATAAGATTATTAGTATTATTATTATTATTAGTATTATTATTATTAGTATTATTATTATTAGTATTATTATTCCCCTCTGTGGGCCCACCTTGTTGTGGTTGGGGGGGGGGGGCTGAATAGCCCTCTGTTGTATTAGTATTATTATTATTATTAGTATTTTTATTATTAGTATTATTATTATTAGTATTATTATTATTAGTATTATTATTATTAGTGTTATTATTATTATTATTATTATTATTATTATTATTATTATTATTATTATTATTATTATTATTATTATTATTATTATTATTATTATTATTATTATTATTATTAGTATTATTATTGATGTAGTTAATGTTGGGATCTAAATTATATTTGAATGAAGGATAATAAAGGCCTTTAAGTTCCGTATTGTTGTTAAAATTTTCTTTTATTCAGACGTTTCGGTCAGTATTTGACCATCTTCAGTGCTATAAGTCATAATTTAAAATTACATATACAAATTACAAAATAAATTTTTTTACGCAAAAAATCAACTTACCAAAATTTTACATTTTAAATTACATTGTTACATTGAGTGTTGTATTAATATATGTGAAATCATCTTAGATAATAGAATACTACAAGAAAAGAAAAAACAAAATTGTTTGTATTAACAACAAAAATTAAAAATATGGGTATTGTTAACTTACCATGAAAAAAAATCATGTTTTGTAAAGTACATTTTATGAAATATAAATGAAATCCAAAATTTATTGAGAAAAATCAACTTGAAAGCGATGTAAAAAACATTTTGGATAACTTAACCTCGCTCAATCTGAGCGTGGGCTGGTCAAACGGAACACTGAATGGCTATGCAAAAAATTTAGTTATAAAAATTTTTTATTCTAGAAAGAGACACTAAGGGGAATGCGCAATCGTGTATCTGACAGAGAAAGAATAAAGAAAGTTGAATTTATTTGGGAGGCAAAAATGAAATTGTTAAAAGTGATATTTTGTAAATTTTAAACAAAATTTTTAATGTGTTTAAGATTGTTATTATAGTCTGTTTGGTAATTCAAAGCATTTTGTTTATTGTTGAATATATGAATTGTTTCATATAAAAGTCTGTGTTGTTTGTATTTAACTCTGTCTAGGATTTTAAAATTTTCAAAATCTATGTTGTGGCCAGTATCACAATAGTGTTTTGATAAGGCACTATGATCTGGATTTTTATTTTTACAATGATAATGATGCTGGTATATCCTTTTACGCAGAGGTTGAGAGGTCTCCCCTATATATCAAAGATAAATGGAATGATTTTCAAGAATACACAGATTTAACTTTAGAACTTTTTACCGAAGGTATAAACCTATGTTTTGAATCATCAGTATTTACATTCAATAACGATATTTATTTTCAATTAGATGGTACACCCATGGGGGCCAGTATTTCAAGTACATTAGCAGAGTTAATTTTACAAAATTTAGAAAACAAAACCGTAAATAATAATAAACTGAATATTACATACTACAAACGTTACGTAGATGATTGTTTGCTTTTAGCCCCTGTTTCTGCCATTAATGATATTTTGGGGGAATTTAACAGTTATCACCCACGAATTAAATTTACAATAGAGAAAGCAATAGATAATAAAATAAACTTTTTAGATACAACATTAATTAGATCAGATAACAAAATAAAAACTAATTGGTACCAAAAACCAACAGCTTCTGGGAGGTATTTACATTTCTTTTCACACACCAACTTAAATTACAAAAAAAGTGTTATTACAGCCTTAGTAGATAGAGCAATATTACTATCCCATCCAGAATACCATCATAACAATATTACACATATATTTAACACTTTAATAACGAATGGATATCCACCTAAATTCATAGAAAAAACTATTAATAATAGATTATTGCAATTATCCAAACATAACATCCCACATACGAACGTAGAAGAAATAGAGGGTACTCAAAAGAAAAAAGTTTATGCAACAATCCCATACGTGAATAACCTACAACAATCCCTACAACAAATAATTAAAAACACTAATATAGTAATAGCTAACGTCAATAACAATAATACAACCAATACACTTTATACCTCGTTAAAAGACAAAATCGACCACAAATCCAAAAAAGATGTCATATACCAAATCAAATGTACAACATGTAATAGAACATATATAGGGGAGACCTCTCAACCTCTGCGTAAAAGGATATACCAGCATCATTATCATTGTAAAAATAAAAATCCAGATCATAGTGCCTTATCAAAACACTATTGTGATACTGGCCACAACATAGATTTTGAAAATTTTAAAATCCTAGACAGAGTTAAATACAAACAACACAGACTTTTATATGAAACAATTCATATATTCAACAATAAACAAAATGCTTTGAATTACCAAACAGACTATAATAACAATCTTAAACACATTAAAAATTTTGTTTAAAATTTACAAAATATCACTTTTAACAATTTCATTTTTGCCTCCCAAATAAATTCAACTTTCTTTATTCTTTCTCTGTCAGATACACGATTGCGCATTCCCCTTAGTGTCTCTTTCTAGAATAAAAAATTTTTATAACTAAATTTTTTGCATAGCCATTCAGTGTTCCGTTTGACCAGCCCACGCTCAGATTGAGCGAGGTTAAGTTATCCAAAATGTTTTTTACATCGCTTTCAAGTTGATTTTTCTCAATAAATTTTGGATTTCATTTATATTTCATAAAATGTACTTTACAAAACATGATTTTTTTTTCATGGTAAGTTAACAATACCCATATTTTTAATTTTTGTTGTTAATACAAACAATTTTGTTTTTTCTTTTCTTGTAGTATTCTATTATCTAAGATGATTTCACATATATTAATACAACACTCAATGTAACAATGTAATTTAAAATGTAAAATTTTGGTAAGTTGATTTTTTGCGTAAAAAAATTTATTTTGTAATTTGTATATGTAATTTTAAATTATGACTTATAGCACTGAAGATGGTCAAATACTGACCGAAACGTCTGAATAAAAGAAAATTTTAACAACAATACGGAACTTAAAGGCCTTTATTATCCTTCATTCAAATATAATTTAGTTCCCAACATTAACTACATCAATCACATTTGGGCGGCGAACGGAACCCACACCAAAATTTTTACCAATTTACGCAAAGGAAATCAACCCCAAGAAGTTTACATCTTTCTCCACATCTACGCCTACACCTTTCACCCCAAGATGTCCGACAAAGGTTTCTTCAAGATTATACAAGAAATTTATGGTCCCAACATGACTAAGATCATAAAAAGGTACTACACACTTAATATTAAACTAGCTAAAACTGAAAATAGAACATATTTTTTACACTGTTGTAAAGATAACAATTTGTTACCATCATTTATTGAGAATAGTAATCAAATCACTTCAAAACATTTTGCTTACACTAACTATAAAAAACGCAATCGCATTAATTTACAGTATAAATATAAATTATTAAATTTAGAAATCAATGATGCACATAGGTATATTCATTACATAAGGCATGAAAAACAACAATGTATTGTGGCTTGCATGGACAACCTGCCCATAGATATTTATAACTATGTCATATACAAATCTAATTTACTATATATTACCACTAAAACTCGTAACAGAAAGACAATCGAAAATAAAATTTCAAAACTTAAACTTAAAGCTTCAAAAAATGGCATTTGCGACTTTCTACTTAAATATTACAAAAATTGGATCATAAATCTTAGTGACATGAATTTTGATGAAGATGTTTTAGCAGTTCTTGCACTTGGGCCTAAATTCTGTTACAAAAAACTAAATAAAAACCATATTAAAAAACAATTAATTGACACTTATGTTAATATTTCAATAGCCATTGATAAAAGCGATGCTATAGATAAAGAAACATTAAAACATAAAATCTCCAAAATATTACAAACTAGACATAACATACTCAAAAGTTCCAAATTAACATACCAAGAACAAGAACTTCTAGAATTGATACACAAAACTCACAATATAATTAAAGCCAACCGTAATAAAATTATAATTACAAAAGCCGATAAGGGCTCAAAAACTGTCATTATGAATAAAATGGACTATGATAAAAAAGCTACAGACATTCTTTCTGATGAGAGCACATATAAAAAACTTTAAAAAAATCCGTTAAACAAATTAGACGTGAAATGTAAAAAATACTTAAACAAAATCAACCAACCAAACCTGATAATTCAAAACCCATCCTTGGGCAGGATGTATATGCAGCCCAAGATACATAAAGAAAACGTACCCCTAAGGCAAATAACATCTACAATTGATACCCCTACATATTTACTTTCAAAATTTTTAAACAACACTTTACAGAAAATTACCTCAAAATCTAACAATATAATAAAAAATTCATTTGATTTGGTAAACGACATAACTAAAATTGATATACCTAATGACAGTATTCTTTTCTCTCTTGATGTGACAGCTTTATATCCATCTATCCCCCAGGATCTAGTAATACAATTGATCAAAGATAAATGGAATGATATTCAAGAATACACAGATTTAACTTTAGAACTTTTTACCGAAGGTATAAACCTATGTTTTGAATCATCAGTATTTACATTCAATAACGATATTTATTTTCAATTAGATGGTACACCCATGGGGGCCAGTATTTCAAGTACATTAGCAGAGTTAATTTTACAAAATTTAGAAAACAAAACCGTAAATAATAATAAACTGAATATTACATACTACAAACGTTACGTAGATGATTGTTTGCTTGTAGCCCCTGTTTCTGCCATTAATGATATTTTGGGGGAATTTAACAGTTATCACCCACGAATTAAATTTACAATAGAGAAAGCAATAGATAATAAAATAAACTTTTTAGATACAACATTAATTAGATCAGATAACAAAATAAAAACTAATTGGTACCAAAAACCAACAGCTTCTGGGAGGTATTTACATTTCTTTTCACACACCAACTTAAATTCCAAAAAAAGTGTTATTACAGCCTTAGTAGATAGAGCGATATTACTATCCCATCCAGAATACCATCATAACAATATTACACATATATTTAACACTTTAATAACGAATGGATATCCACCTAAATTCATAGAAAAAACTATTAATAATAGATTATTGCAATTATCCAAACATAACATCCCACATACGAACGTAGAAGAAATAGAGGGTACTCAAAAGAAAAAAGTTTATGCAACAATCCCATACGTGAATAACCTACAACAATCCCTACAACAAATAATTAAAAACACTAATATAGTAATAGCTAACGTCAATAACAATAATACAACCAATACACTTTATACCTCGTTAAAAGACAAAATCGACCACAAATCCAAAAAAGATGTCATATACCAAATCAAATGTACAACATGTAATAGAACATATATAGGGGAGACCTCTCAACCTCTGCGTAAAAGGATATACCAGCATCATTATCATTGTAAAAATAAAAATCCAGATCATAGTGCCTTATCAAAACACTATTGTGATACTGGCCACAACATAGATTTTGAAAATTTTAAAATCCTAGACAGAGTTAAATACAAACAACACAGACTTTTATATGAAACAATTCATATATTCAACAATAAACAAAATGCTTTGAATTACCAAACAGACTATAATAACAATCTTAAACACATTAAAAATTTTGTTTAAAATTTACAAAATATCACTTTTAACAATTTCATTTTTGCCTCCCAAATAAATTCAACTTTCTTTATTCTTTCTCTGTCAGATACACGATTGCGCATTCCCCTTAGTGTCTCTTTCTAGAATAAAAAATTTTTATAACTAAATTTTTTGCATAGCCATTCAGTGTTCCGTTTGACCAGCCCACGCTCAGATTGAGCGAGGTTAAGTTATCCAAAATGTTTTTTACATCGCTTTCAAGTTGATTTTTCTCAATAAATTTTGGATTTCATTTATATTTCATAAAATGTACTTTACAAAACATGATTTTTTTTTCATGGTAAGTTAACAATACCCATATTTTTAATTTTTGTTGTTAATACAAACAATTTTGTTTTTTCTTTTCTTGTAGTATTCTATTATCTAAGATGATTTCACATATATTAATACAACACTCAATGTAACAATGTAATTTAAAATGTAAAATTTTGGTAAGTTGATTTTTTGCGTAAAAAAATTTATTTTGTAATTTGTATATGTAATTTTAAATTATGACTTATAGCACTGAAGATGGTCAAATACTGACCGAAACGTCTGAATAAAAGAAAATTTTAACAACAATACGGAACTTAAAGGCCTTTATTATCCTTCATTCAAATATAATTTAGTTCCCAACATTAACTACATCAATCACATTTGGGCGGCGAACGGAACCCACACCAAAATTTTTACCAATTTACGCAAAGGAAATCAACCCCAAGAAGTTTACATCTTTCTCCACATCTACGCCTACACCTTTCACCCCAAGATGTCCGACAAAGGTTTCTTCAAGATTATACAAGAAATTTATGGTCCCAACATGACTAAGATCATAAAAAGGTACTACACACTTAATATTAAACTAGCTAAAACTGAAAATAGAACATATTTTTTACACTGTTGTAAAGATAACAATTTGTTACCATCATTTATTGAGAATAGTAATCAAATCACTTCAAAACATTTTGCTTACACTAACTATAAAAAACGCAATCGCATTAATTTACAGTATAAATATAAATTATTAAATTTAGAAATCAATGATGCACATAGGTATATTCATTACATAAGGCATGAAAAACAACAATGTATTGTGGCTTGCATGGACAACCTGCCCATAGATATTTATAACTATGTCATATACAAATCTAATTTACTATATATTACCACTAAAACTCGTAACAGAAAGACAATCGAAAATAAAATTTCAAAACTTAAACTTAAAGCTTCAAAAAATAGCATTTGCGACTTTCTACTTAAATATTACAAAAATTGGATCATAAATCTTAGTGACATGAATTTTGATGAAGATGTTTTAGCAGTTCTTGCACTTGGGCCTAAATTCTGTTACAAAAAACTAAATAAAAACCATATTAAAAAACAATTAATTGACACTTATGTTAATATTTCAATAGCCATTGATAAAAGCGATGCTATAGATAAAGAAACATTAAAACATAAAATCTCCAAAATATTACAAACTAGACATAACATACTCAAAAGTTCCAAATTAACATACCAAGAACAAGAACTTCTAGAATTGATACACAAAACTCACAATATAATTAAAGCCAACCGTAATAAAATTATAATTACAAAAGCCGATAAGGGCTCAAAAACTGTCATTATGAATAAAATGGACTATGATAAAAAAGCTACAGACATTCTTTCTGATGAGAGCACATATAAAAAACTTTAAAAAAATCCGTTAAACAAATTAGACGTGAAATGTAAAAAATACTTAAACAAAATCAACCAACCAAACCTGATAATTCAAAACCCATCCTTGGGCAGGATGTATATGCAGCCCACGATACATAAAGAAAACGTACCCCTAAGGCAAATAACATCTACAATTGATACCCCTACATATTTACTTTCAAAATTTTTAAACAACACTTTACAGAAAATTACCTCAAAATCTAACAATATAATAAAAAATTCATTTGATTTGGTAAACGACATAACTAAAATTGATATACCTAATGACAGTATTCTTTTCTCTCTTGATGTGACAGCTTTATATCCATCTATCCCCCAGGATCTAGTAATACAATTGATCAAAGATAAATGGAATGATATTCAAGAATACACAGATTTAACTTTAGAACTTTTTACCGAAGGTATAAACCTATGTTTTGAATCATCAGTATTTACATTCAATAACGATATTTATTTTCAATTAGATGGTACACCCATGGGGGCCAGTATTTCAAGTACATTAGCAGAGTTAATTTTACAAAATTTAGAAAACAAAACCGTAAATAATAATAAACTGAATATTACATACTACAAACGTTACGTAGATGATTGTTTGCTTTTAGCCCCTGTTTCTGCCATTAATGATATTTTGGGGGAATTTAACAGTTATCACCCACGAATTAAATTTACAATAGAGAAAGCAATAGATAATAAAATAAACTTTTTAGATACAACATTAATTAGATCAGATAACAAAATAAAAACTAATTGGTACCAAAAACCAACAGCTTCTGGGAGGTATTTACATTTCTTTTCACACACCAACTTAAATTCCAAAAAAAGTGTTATTACAGCCTTAGTAGATAGAGCGATATTACTATCCCATCCAGAATACCATCATAACAATATTACACATATATTTAACACTTTAATAACGAATGGATATCCACCTAAATTCATAGAAAAAACTATTAATAATAGATTATTGCAATTATCCAAACATAACATCCCACATACGAACGTAGAAGAAATAGAGGGTACTCAAAAGAAAAAAGTTTATGCAACAATCCCATACGTGAATAACCTACAACAATCCCTACAACAAATAATTAAAAACACTAATATAGTAATAGCTAACGTCAATAACAATAATACAACCAATACACTTTATACCTCGTTAAAAGACAAAATCGACCACAAATCCAAAAAAGATGTCATATACCAAATCAAATGTACAACATGTAATAGAACATATATAGGGGAGACCTCTCAACCTCTGCGTAAAAGGATATACCAGCATCATTATCATTGTAAAAATAAAAATCCAGATCATAGTGCCTTATCAAAACACTATTGTGATACTGGCCACAACATAGATTTTGAAAATTTTAAAATCCTAGACAGAGTTAAATACAAACAACACAGACTTTTATATGAAACAATTCATATATTCAACAATAAACAAAATGCTTTGAATTACCAAACAGACTATAATAACAATCTTAAACACATTAAAAATTTTGTTTAAAATTTACAAAATATCACTTTTAACAATTTCATTTTTGCCTCCCAAATAAATTCAACTTTCTTTATTCTTTCTCTGTCAGATACACGATTGCGCATTCCCCTTAGTGTCTCTTTCTAGAATAAAAAATTTTTATAACTAAATATTTTGCATAGCCATTCAGTGTTCCGTTTGACCAGCCCACGCTCAGATTGAGCGAGGTTAAGTTATCCAAAATGTTTTTTACATCGCTTTCAAGTTGATTTTTCTCAATAAATTTTGGATTTCATTTATATTTCATAAAATGTACTTTACAAAACATGATTTTTTTTCATGGTAAGTTAACAATACCCATATTTTTAATTTTTGTTGTTAATACAAACAATTTTGTTTTTTCTTTTCTTGTAGTATTCTATTATCTAAGATGATTTCACATATATTAATACAACACTCAATGTAACAATGTAATTTAAAATGTAAAATTTTGGTAAGTTGATTTTTTGCGTAAAAAAATTTATTTTGTAATTTGTATATGTAATTTTAAATTATGACTTATAGCACTGAAGATGGTCAAATACTGACCGAAACGTCTGAATAAAAGAAAATTTTAACAACAATACGGAACTTAAAGGCCTTTATTATCCTTCATTCTAGTAGTATTATTATTATAATTATTATTATTAGTATTACTATTATTAGTATTATTATTATTATTATTATTATTATTATTATTATTATTATTATTATTATTATTATTATTATTAGTAATATTATTATTACTATTATTATTATTAGTATTATTATTAGTATTATTATTATTATTAGTATTATTATTATTAGTATTATTATTATCAGTATTATTATTACTAGTATTATTATTATTAGTATTATTATTATTAGTGTTATTATTATTATTATTATTATTATTATTATTAGTATTATTATAAGTATTATTATTAGTATTATTATTATTAGTATTATTATTAGTATTATTATTATTATTAGTATTATTATTATTATTAGTATTATTATTATTATTAGTATTATTATTCCCCCCTGTGGGCCCACCTTGTTGTGGTGGGGGGGGGGCTGAATAGCCCTCTGTTGCCAGCAGATGGTGAAGCTAACGGGCCCCAGTCCTCTTTGATTTTCGACCTTCGCTTTGTCTTTGGACATGTTGATCGGCACTGTAGTGGAAGCGTGGGGAGTACCCGGAGTGGAAGGGTTGATGTGTGCCTAGAACTGCCTAAACGTGGATACTACAGGCGCCAGGAGCCAGCGACTTCGGGCCCTGATCAGGAAATGTGACATGGGTAGAGGTGTTGGAACCCCTACTGCGCCGAGCGAGTCCGGCCCGTCCGAGTATTCCGGGGCCGGTTAAACGGATATAAGTTGGGCCTCGGGGAACTGGGGTAGGATACGTCGTCCGAGGGTATACCCGTTCCCAACTTTTCTCCGACCCGCTCCTTCTCACACGATGCGCTGGACTAACCGTCATTTCACATGAGTAAAGAGGGGGAATCTAATAACGGCAAAGCGGTACGTCAGGAGGGGCGGTAACAACTCCCGGGGAGAAAACCTCGTTACAAAACAAAGCAAACGCGAGCCAGGAAAAGGTGGTTATACCCCGGTTTCTGGTCGTGAAAAATTTAAACGGATCTTTTGATAAGGAAAGCCCTTTCGTTCTACAAAAATTATTATATGGTCTGATCGGGAACGTCAACACAGTACGGAACACGAACGAAGGCCTGTTAATTAAAACAGTATCAGCTGCTGAAGCTGAGAGGCTTTTGAGTACTAAAAAATTTGGCAGCCACGACATTGCAGTAATTGGACATATAACCATGAATTACTCAAAAGGTGTAGTTTATTGCCGCGATCTCCTGAACTGTACAGTTGAAGAGATCTGTGAAGAGTTGCGTGACCAAGGGGTTACTGAAGTCCGACGTATTAAGAAGCGTGAGAATGGTATACTGGTGGACACTCCTAACCACATTCTCACCTTTAATACACCAAATCTAAAGGACAAATTAAAAGTCGTTTTCTACTCCCTCAAAGTAAGGTTATATATTCCGGCACCAATGAGATGCTTTAAATGTCAGCATTTCGGCCACACATCCACCAGGTGCACAAACAGTCAGGTTTGCATCTGTGGAAAGGAAATGCACGACGGCAGCAGCTGTGTGTAGAACCTTTACAGTGCGTCAACTGTAAAGGAACGCATTCAGCCAGATCTCGAAATTGCCCAGTATTTAAACAAAAAGAAGCTATTCAAGAGTTGAAAACGAGAGAAAATATAACCTACTTTGAGGCGAGAAGTAAGGTCGTTGTACGAACTCTTAATCCGGGAGTATCGTATTCAGCAGCTACGACGACTGAAAAAGCTACAAAGATGGACATGACTGTAATAATAAAAGAACTGTTACCACAATTAATAACAGCATTAAAAACTGTCTTTGTCAGCAAAGACAGCTTTATTCAACCCGTAGCGAGACTACCACGGGTTCCTTCCCGAAGGAAGCCTAGTCCGACACCATCCGAGATGTCGGAAAAACGAAAAAGAGGTGAGGATGGAGAAGGAACCTCTTCCGAGGGAGACTCCTCGGTTTATTCCGCCTCCTCGCAAACCTCTCAGCATCAGCATGCTAAAAAGAAAAGAGGTAAATGCTGGCCTCGTGGAAAGTCTAGGAAGCCGAAGGAAGTTGGATAGATCTAGTAATCACATCTCTATGGATAAGACAATCCAGTGGAATATGAAGGGCTGTGTGTTTCACTACTGTCAACTGAAGATGCTACTGACGGAATTCAACCCGCTCTGTACATGTCTTCAGGAGACGCACTTCAGATCTGGCCAACCATACTCACTTAAGAACTATCCGATAGTCAGGAGAGATATGCAACCCAATGTCAGGGTTCGAGGTGGAGTAGCTATCATTTTGAGGGACAATGTTAAATACGAGAAAATCCAAGTTGACACCAATCTCCAAATAGTGGCAATTCGAATGTCTTTCCCAGCTCTCCTCACAGTATGTAATATCTACTTACCGGAGGCAGACTGGGATCTAGACGACTTACGCCATGTGGTGGAACAACTACCAACGCCGTTCATACTACTTGCAGATTTCAATGCTTACAACAAACTCTGGGGCTCTGACCACAGAGACCCAAGAGGTCGGATCGTAGAAGACCTTCTTCAGTCTCTTGAACTCGTCCTGTTAAATGATGGTTCACCCACTTATTTCAATGCGAGGTCAAAGAGCTTCTCCCGTATTGACCTGATAATCGCATCCCCCCGAATACCGAATAGATTCTCATGGAGAGCCTTAGACGATCTGTACGGTAGTGATCTCTTTCCGATAGTGATCACTACGGACAATCCCACTACCAATCATGTTCGTCAAGCTAAGTGGCTCTTTCATAGAGCGAACTGGCAAGAGTTTGAAGCCGCTTTAGAAACACCAGAACCTAGTAACGATATTCACCAAGAAATCATAGATCTATCCAACAACTTATTAAAGGCAGCGAATAACTCCATCCCTTCCACAAAACCGGGTGTCTACAAGCGTAGAGTACCGTGGTGGAACTCAGAGTTACAACTTGTAGTACGAACTAAGAAGGCTGCATTTAATAAGTTTAAAAGACAAGATAGAGGCTAACCTAATAGCCTTTAAAAGGGCCAGAGCTGTAGCCCGTAAGAAAATATTAGAAAGCAAGCGAGAATCATGGAACGCGTATGTCTCTGGTATTTCGTCAGAGAGAACTACTCAGGAATGTTGGACACGAGTAAGGCGCATCACGGGTAGGGGTTATTCACCACCGTTAACTCACCTGAAACAGAATAAAGAAAGTATCACGAGAGATCTGAATATCATTGCAGAATTGGTTGCAGATCAGTTCGAGACGACCAGCAGTTCTCTAAACTATGAACCAAGGTTTCTGTCGTCGAAGCCTGAAAGGGAATTATTATTAGACTCCAAGGAAGAAGTCCCCGAAGCCTATAATGACCCTTTCACGACGGCAGAATTGAACGCTGCAATTGCTCACGCAACTTCTTCATCCCCAGGACATGACAACATATCCAACGAGATGCTGAAACACATAACACCTTCGTTCAAAACCTCTTTGCTTTCGGTATTTAACAAGCTATGGCTCGAGGGAAACTACCCTACCATTTGGAAGGAAGCACTCATTGTGCCGATTCCAAAGGTAGGGACAGACCCTCTGTTGGCTTCAAGTTATAGGCCAATCAGTCTTACATCGTACCTAGGGAAGCTATTGGAACGGATGGTTAATAACCGGTTGGTTCGGTGCCTCGAGACTCGCGGTCTGCTAAACGAGCACCAATCCGGCTTTCGGAAATACCGGTCTACAACTGACCAATTAGTGTACCTTGAACACGAAATACGTAGGGCTTTTAAGAATCGCGAGCATTTGGTTGCAGTCTTTTTCGATCTCGAAAAAGCATACATGACGTGACGATACCAAATTCTGCAGAAGTTGCATGCCTGGGGCTTCAGGGGTAATCTACCCCAATTCGTAAGTGCCTTTTTCGTGACCGAACATTCAGGGTCAGAATAGGTACCGTTTTATCTTCCAAAAGGACACTGCAGAACGGCGCACCACAAGGTTCTACCCTGAGTGTTACACTATTCATTATTGCGGTCAACGATCTTATATCCGGCCTCAGTAACACTGTAGGTATTTGCATGTATGTTGATGACCTTACCATTTTCTGCCGTACAAAGAAAATGGGAGACATCAACCGTACACTGCAGAAAGCAATCAAGCAGATTGACCACAATGCTGCAGGTACCGGATTTAAGTTCTCTCCCACGAAAACACAATGCATGCACTTTTACAGGCTTAATCGTCCACATTATGGGGCCCAAGTTGTATATGAGAGACGAAGCTATTAGGTGTACGTTAGGTTCCTCGGGCTCACTTTTGACCCCAGGCTAACCTGGAAACCTCACCTAATAGAACTGAAAACTAAATGCTCGCAAGCTTTGAACTCTCTCAAAGTCATTGCCGGTACTAAGTGGGGTGCTGAGCCTCAGACACTACTTAGAGCGTACCAGGCCTTAGTACTCTCCAGGATCGACTATGGTTGTATTATTTACGCGGCTGCTACAAGATCTACCTTAAGGCTGCTAGATCCCATCCACCATGCAGGCATCCGATATTGTATCGGTGCATTTCCTTCCACACCGACAGGAAGTCTCTGTTGCGAAGCCGGACTAGCACCTTTAGGAATTAGACGTAGGAGACACATACTTGCGTATATATGCAAAATGTGGGCGCAATACAAGCATAAGAATTTTAAGATTCTCTTTAACGAAGAGTTTAGATCGCAAGCTTTATCAAAACCATTATGTGTCTGATCAAGAGAACTTCTGAGTGAAATAGAATACTCCCTGCCGCAAGTAATGCCAATCGGGTTCATTGAATCCCCTCCATGGCGTCTCCGCCAGGTTGAAATTATACTGGATCTTCTACAGCATGACAAATGCTCTCTACCACCTATATTCAGCACTCAGAAGTTTCTCGAACGCGTTAGTATGTACCCGGAAGTGAAGATTATCTTCACGGATGGGTCAAAAAATAACCATGGTACTGGCTCGGCAGTTGTTATTAACAACATTGCTCACTCCTGGTCGCTGCATTGTGATGCGTCGGTATGCACTACTGAGGCTTACGCTTTGTGGCAAGCGTTACTCTACTGTGATCTCAAACATGATAGGCTACAGTTTCTCTTCGCTAGTGATTCTCTCAGCGTTTTAACTGCCATTAACGACCATTCCGCGACGGAATCTGTCATTCAGATGATTTTTATCAAAGATAAAACATCTGTCTGACACGGGTAAACACGTCAGATTCCTGTGGATTCCGAGTCACGTCGGAATAAAAGGAAATGAGCTAGCTGATGAAGCTGCTCATAGGGCCGCCGAAGGTGACACAGTAGATGTACAAGTCATTATGTATACTGATGCTAGAAATGCAGTATACAAGAAGTTGTCCATTTTATGGCAACATGACTGGGATAGGGTGGATAACAACCTACGCCGAGTTAAGCCTTTGGTCGGACACAATATGCTACCCCATGACCTGCCCAGACGAGATCTTGTGAAAGTCCACCGGTTACGACTAGGCCACACTCGTCTTACACATCGGTACAGACTCACTCGGGAAGCTCAGATTTACTGTGAGGACTGTCACGTCCCGGTGACTGTACCGCATATCCTTGTCGCATGTCACGCATTACAACCGATGAGACAGTTATATAACTTGGGTGATAACATCAAAGATATGGTGACAGATCATGGAAAGATTAAGGAAGTAATTAACTTCCTTAAAGCCTGCGATTTGTATAGTAGGATCTGAGCAAGGACTTTGGGAAAAGTGTTTTAATTATTTAATTATCTATTTATTTTTTTAACTGTGTCCGTTAATACATGTTAATTTATCTATTTGTATCCTTTTTACGTTAGGTTAGAAATTTTAACATTATATCTTTTGTTTAGTTCCATCACATTTTATCTACACCTACCTTTTATGGCTTTTATCGTGTATGCGAACAACCTATGTATAAAAATAATATTTTAAAATGTCTGTGTATGTTCCTGTATATGCCCCTAATATAATGACGATACTTACACCAGTATAGGCTAATGACCTCAGCAGTCGATACCTGAAAAGCAAAAAAAAACTATTATTATTATTAGTATTATTATTATTATTATTAGCATTATTATTATTATTATTATTATTATTATTAGTATTATTATTATTATTGTTATTATTATTATTATTAGTATTATTATTATTATTAGTATTATTATTAGTATTATTATTATTATTATTATTATTATTATTATTAGTATTATTATTATTAGTATTATTATTATTATTATTATTATTATTATTATTATTATTATTAGTATTATTACTATTAGTATTATTATTATTAGTATTATTATTATCAATCTCTAGTTCTATCTAAGATTGACTACGGGTGTGTTGTCTATGCCTCAGCAAAACGTACAACTCTCAGTAGACTAGAGCCAATTCACAACCAGGTTCTACGGTACGCTCTTGGTGCGTTCTCCAGTATTTCAACACTAAATTTATATTCAGACTCAGGACTTACGCCACTCGACTTAAGACGAAAAAAGTTTCTGCTGCTTTATGTTTCAAAAATCAACTCCTTGCCGCAACACAAAAATTTCACTACTTTCTTTCAAAGTAATAATTGGTGCAGTCGACGACGAATTCAAATCAGGCCAGCAGGTATCCGTGCAAAAGAGCTACTACAACAAATGAGCTTTGATGTACCATTATTGATTCCTGTAGGGGAGTGTGAGGTACCGCCGTGGTTGGTACCATTAGCTAGGACTAACTACGAACTAACCAGGTACGACAAGTCCAACAGTCCCCCGATAATGATACAGACAAAATTTCTAGAAGCTCTGCACGGATACAAAAACACGATGGTGATTTATACGGATGGTTCTAAAACCCACCATGGTACTGGTTGCGCAATTGCTGTTGACAACATGCAGCACTCATGGTCAATGCCTTTTATAACCTCTATCTACACAGCAGAGTCCTATGCTATTTGGCAAGCTTTACGCTACTGCGAGTTCGTCAGAACTTATAAAAAGTTTCTCGTAGTTAGCGATTCATTGAGCGTTCTCCAAGCCATCTCAAACCCTTTTACCGTTGATCCAATTATTCAGAATATCTTATCCCTCATGAAACATCTTCGTGGCATAGGAAAAGATATTTATTTTCTATGGGTCCCAAGTCACGTTGGAATAAGAGGTAACGAGATGGCTGACGAGGCAGCACGTTCTGCCGCTGATAGTCATACAAGTCTGACCCATGGGTACCGTTTAAGAGCGCAGGGTACCCATATGTGAAATACGCAAAAACAGGTCTAAGGAGAAAACGCCCTGTGTACTTATCTTACATTTTACTTAAATCTTTTTTATTTTACCGTATTTAAAAACAATAAATCTATGTTTTTTAAAGAATCATTTTTTTTAATATTTCCTAAAATTAGTAATTTGACTTTAAATAAATGTATTTTCATACTCCATTTTTCGGTGTATTATATCTAATTTAAAAAAATAAACAATAGGAAACTTAGTTCCAACTTTCATAAAACTTTCTGTAAAATTTTTAACAAAAATTAGTACAAATACAGCCTTGTAGACGTTTTCTACAAAATGATAATTTTGGTGTTTTTATTAAATTTATACGCTGTACAGCAGCGACGCCACATAAATTGTGTGTATTGGAGTAAGCTCGTTCCATAGGCGTGCGTGTTGGGCATATTTTAGCTATAGACAAGATTGTCACTTCTTAGTCACTTGTTGTTGCTGTCTATTATAAACTATTTACGTTGATTGTTTTCTACTGTTTTCATTTTGTATTTTTCTGTTTATTATTTCGTTTGCACTTTGCAGTGCTTTTACAATAAATTATTGCTATAAAATCAGTCTTTTTCAAGACTAAAACCTTTTATTTTATATTTTTCTTTGTATTGTATTTTTATTGTGCACCCATACAAATAGATAATACTAATAGTGACGAAAAACATTATCGACGAGGGGACAATAAACGTCTGCGATTAAATGTTAGGCGAAAGAAATGTCAAAAACTTCAAATTTGGCGAAAAATGTATTTTAAATTTTTAGTTAATTTAAGGTTATGTTAGGAATGAAAAATGAAATATAACGTTATTGAGAAATCTGGTGTCACTTATATTTACATTTAGATACATCTATGACAATTTGTTTAAGATACAAGTGTGATGAAACAAATTTTATATAAGCGCGTAAAAGTCATAATGCACGTTGAAAAACTAGAAGAAAGTGGCTGCGTTTACACTAGTAAACAATTTCATATACAAGTTAAGAGAGTACACTTTGTTTATACGAATATTTACACTTTAATTTGAGTTAATTTTTGAAGTTAGATACTCAAATTGTGTGTGATATTCAATTTTGTTCTTCATTTTTATTATTATATAATGCGAAGCTACGAGTATAATGGTTAATTTTTACATTTTATGGGTCGTATATTGAAATTACACGCATTATGGTCACATATCTCATTAAAAATTTATCGAAACATAATTTGCATTACCTACAACCAACATTAATTTTGAACCAGTTGATGAAAAAACGTGGTAATGAGCTCATACAGGTCAAAGTTTATGTTATTTCTTGATCACTCAAAATGTATGAGGTAATTGTACAGTTTAAGCAAAATGTATGAGCCCTTGTATGAGGCGATGTTTCACGATTTGTTTATTTGACAAGTATCTCACATAAATTTTCATACATGTATCTGAATGTAAATATACCTTTAAAGACATGCTTACTAAGTAATATTATTTGCCTTATTTAACTTCACATGAATGATTTTGCAAAGAGCTGTCTTGTACAAATTTCAAATTTGCTAGTTTTGTATCGAGTATTTGCTGCAATGAAAAATATTTAAAAATACTGAATCGATATAATCATATAATCAATATAGGTAACCAATTACTTGCAGCCTATGCTTGAATTAGAGTAAAAAAATATACTTATGTAATAGGTAACAAATATAATCTATTTTTTGTGTGGTTAGTACTTTTGTTACGACACGAGCAGTCATGTGATTTTGTTGACCCTGGCAATTAATTTTTTTGCTGTAATAAAAAGACTTCTTCTAACTAGAGCGATCAGTGACAAATATACACAATTTTTGTGTCATTTTTATTAAATTAATTATTAATTTATTAAGTTAATACATGCAGTAACAAAAACAATTATAATTTAATTTAATAATAAGAAGAAGGTATTATAAGCAAAAAAATTAAATTTTTGATAATAAACAAAGAAAATTTTCTTGTAAATAAAAAACATTACTGGTACTATCAAATTCAGGGTCAGCTATACATATAACCAAACGCAAATACTGCTTGCTTGTGGTTTGGACACCATAAGGAATCAAGTTCGAAAAGAATTTTCGGAATGATATTTTTAGGAAGCAAGAAATGGAAGCAAAATTAAATAGGTTTTCTGAACACCGTATATAACAGAGGCACAACAGAATAGAAAAAGAAACATTAATTAATTTCACAAATTAAACGGCTTTCACAAATAAAAATTATGTGTACGTTTTCACTTCAAGTTTACAATTTAATGTTGTGTTCAGTTCAAATTTTATTTATCCTCAAGTCAAATATTTTTATCTTACATCTATGTGATTTAAACATAATTTCTCAATTTTTTGTAGGTATAATATATTTTAATCGATTATTGTCATACGTTATGCAAACTTTTCACTCTAATTTTATACATAAAAGTTTAACAATACATTTTATTGTAATCTTAATTAGTATAACTTACATAGAATTGCAATGTAGGTATATTTAATGTTTTATATTTGTTTGTTAATAAACGCAAATAGAAATTAATTTGTTCTATAATTTTAATTTATTGTTTTCATCATATGGCAAGGCTTTTCATTTCGTATAAGTCGGATGACCCCAAAGCAAAACGTTATACGCTGCCAATGAAAAATAGCAAGGAGAAACGTAAGAGGGGAATATTCAGCCCCGCCTTCTAGACGTTCAGATTCTACCTCACCCTTTACACCCCAAATGCAGCAGAAACTGTTCGCCAACATCACCTACAGCCTTAAGTCGGGATGATGTCCCTATGTGCAACAGATGTGACACTGCTCTGACAGTTGAACACATTCTTGTTGCGTGTCCACAGTATGATCTACTCAGGCGACTATATCTTTCAGATCAAAACCTTTCAGTGATATTAACAAACTCTGGTAAGATTCGCAATGTTCTAAAGTTTTTACGTGCGGTTAATATTTATGATAAGTTATAGACTAAATTATTTTTCATATCAATTATATTTTCTATATCTGATTTTTGTATTCTTCTCTATTTTTCATCTCATTTATATTTCCTATATTAGATTTTTGTACTCTCTATTTTTGCAATTATATGTTTATGCTACTGTATATGTATGTATGTATACGTATACATAAGCATACGTATACATAAGTATGCGTATATACTTATATTTTATAAAATATTTTATAGGTATAGAATTTGTCTTTCTTGTGTGTAATATTTCTACGACTATACGTAAATTTTATAACAGCGATATTAGTTCTTTTTCTCGTATATTTGTATATTTATTTATGTATTACTTTTGAGTAGTACTTGGGCTAATAATCCCAGCAGTTGATGCCCTAACCTAGTTAAAAATTATTATTATTATTATTATTATTAGTGTTATTATTATTAGTATTATTATTATTATTATTATTATTAGTATTACTATTATTTTTATTATTATTATTATTAGTATTATTATTATTATCATTATTATTATTAGTATTATTATTATTATTAGTATTATTATTATTATTATTATTAGTATTATTATTATTATTATTATTGTTATTAGTATTATTAGTATTATTATTATTAGTATTATTATTATTATTATTGTTATTATTATTATTGTTATTATTATTATTATTATTATTATTATTATTATTATTATTATTTTTATTATTATTATTATTATTATTATTATTATTCTTATTATTATTATTATTATTATTATTATTATTATTATTATAATAATTATTATTATTTTTATTATTATTATTATTTTTTATTATTATTATTATTATTATTATTATTACTACTATAAACAAGGCTAAAAAGTAGGTATGTATAGAAAAAGAGTTGATAGCACGAAAAAGTTTTTATTCCACTTTGGCATTAGTTACCTAGTTATAAAAACATAATAATATAAATATAACTATAATAAAAACAAGATGGTTAAGTAAGTAGTTAATTTTCTCTTTAACATCTGTCATTTTTTTACATGCTACCGTCTCCGGTCACCAGACTTAACTCCATTGGACTTTTATATGTGAGGGCATATGAAAACCAAGTATACACCACCGTAATTATAACCTCGAGGATCTCCGTAACCGGGTGGAAGCAGTAGCAGCGGAAATTCAAACAAGGCATATGTAAGATGATTTAAGGGTACTCCGTACAAGACTTTGCATACAACAGCGGGGTGATAACTTGGAACAACTTTTGTAAATGCGCTTATCGTTTTCCTTCGATTTTGTTTTAACGTTTTCGCCTTCTTTTGATTTGTATAGTATTACCCATTAAAAAGTAAGAAAAAGGCCGTAAACACCCTGTATATTGTGTACAGAAAATAAATTTCCTGATATAATAAATTACTGTTCAATATTTCATTACCTATATAATTGTAAGATTTTACTAAATTTTGAATGAAATTTAAATGAATGTTTCAAATTGTAATTATGAGGGCGGTATAGCACAATGGTAGAGTGCTAGCTTTTGGCTTTCATCACTACCTACTCCCGTTACTTTTACAAGTTGAGAAAGAATTAAACTGTCAAGCCCTAGCTATCGGGTACCAGCTGGAACCCCTTTTGAAATATCTCCCTAAGGTGACTATATCACACATACACTACTTTGTTGAGAATATTCATTTAATCTATTATATATATATATATATATATATATATATATATATATATATATATATATATATATATATATATATATATATATATATGTCAAAAAAGTCCTACAGATCGCAGGAGCTATCACACGAGCGAGGGCAAAACCAACACAAACGAAAAGTAGGCAGTCAGTCAGTATCGTCAGAGTTCTCGGATGGATAGTTATGTGCGCGGATGTTGCATTTGTTGTCTACTGAACCGTATTGTAGTAATGATAATACTGTGGGTTGTTTCATTGAATTAAAGTTATTATTAATGTGAAATAAAAGTGTATTGTTTCAAAAGCTTAATCCGATAAAGCAGCGGTGGGACATTATCTAAATCAGTATAACCTAAACCAACGTTTGGCGCGTTTTTCTGTTGAAAGTGAGAGGCGTATTGTGAATATAGTGCGCAAGAGAACGACAGATAGTGACGCTGACCAGGAAGCGGGAAGCGTTTGCGTTGAGTGATGAATATTTACGTTTTAAAGTGACGCAAGTACTGACGGAAGTGAGTATAGAACACGAACAAAAATGAGTAAAGTTGCGTTTTCCAGTGAATTAAGAAGCGTGGTTTTGTGAAACAATTGTTCACGCACACACAGAGTTTTAAGCCGGTTACAGACATTTTTACATCTCGTAAGAGTAATAATTCTAAAGCAACGTATAGACAGAGTTTTAAGTCGGTTACAGACATTTTTACATCTCGTGCAAGCAATAAAGACACTGATTGTAAACAAAACGGCTAAGAACGGAACTATCGTGGGTGAATTGAATACAATCGACGTGCTAGGTTTCGATCTACGACAACCATGTACATCTACGCCAAAAGATTTGGAACGTGAAAATTTAAGACTTATAAGAGAGGAGTTATTAGAAAAGAAAACCGAACTAATGCAAAGGAATATTGAATTATTGAATCATGAAGCAACATTAGAAAGAAGTTCTGCCTCAGAAACAGTTTATATTGGACAGGATACAAGCGACCAAACCATACCAGAGTTTAATCCAGATAAAGCCTATACCCTTACAGCAAAGCAGTGGCCAAAGTAGGTTGAAAATGTGGCAACTATATTTCATTAGGACGAACAAGTGAAACTGTATCGAGCAATAGGCAAGTTTAAGGGCGCGGCAAAGCTGTGGTATGAAAGTTATCAACAGGAGATTGTTACATGGGCACAGCTTAAAACCAAACTAACCCCAGGAATTTCCACAGTCTTATATGAAGCAGACTTACATTATGAGTTGAGCAGGAAGAAGAAACATGCTGACGAATCATATAACAACTACGTTTATCGCGTGCGAGCAACGGCTGCAAAAGGTGAGCTAACAGATACAGTCTTCATAAAATATATCATCGTGGGTATTTGTGACCGAGAGCTAGCTAGAATGCTGGCAGTGCAAAAGTTTAGCACCACTTACGAATTACTACAGCGAATTAAATCTTATGAAGCGACTATTTGTAGTCGTTTTGACAAAATAAAATCTGATACAAGTTCATCAAGCAAAGAGGGAAGCCAAATGCACAGGAATTGTTATCACTACAGCGAAAAAGGGCACTTAGCCATTCACTGCCCTAAAGGTCAAAATGAGAAAAAAATGTGTTTCATCTGTAAAAGCGACCAGCACTTGGCCGTAACATGCTCAAAGAAAGAAAATCGAAAATCCAAAACTGAGACTAGGAATAGTAGTGATGCGTAAGTTAAGCTAATTTTTTAAAACTCCAGTGAGAACACCGATGACTTCAAAAAAGGTAACAATTGACGGTCATAAAATAGATGCATTCGTAGACCTCGGAAGCGATTGTGTAACACTGAAAAAGAGCGATGCAGAACACATGACCGTGAAGTATGGGCCAAAAGATATCAAGCTCAAAGGATTTGGGTCGGGTTGCTGTAGCGCAGTCGGAAGAAGAACACTACTTTTGAACATCAAAAATATTCAAATAGAAGCCGAAGTGATAACAGTGCCCGATGATGCGCAAGAAGAACCAGTGATAGTAGGAAGAAGTGCCTTAGATCAACCAGGTTTAACCATTACAATCACGAACGGAAGGCTACACATGACAAAAGGTGAGCCTGAAAACTAGAAAAGATTATCTTCATACAGAAATTTGAAAAAGAAGACATGATATTCAATCGGGACTTAACTGAAACGCAACAGAACGACTTACATGAACTAATAATCGAGTATCAAGATAGTTTTGTAACAAAATTCGTCCGCGAAATACGGGATCTATTTACCGTGTCTTCAGAATATTCCCTCAGTCACTGCGTATCAGAAGACTTAAAGATATCACGCGGCATAGCTTCAGTCTTTAAGATAAAATTTGGACGACTTCAAGAACTGGCCAACCAACGTCCAACTATTGGAAAAACGCTGCTAGTGAATGACATTTTGAAGCTAGCCGTATTGAAGTTAGGCTTTGGTCTAGATGGTTTAGATTGGATGACTGTTAGGAACATGATAGATATCCTCTTCCATTTTACAGGCATCGAAATTCTCGTTTGCTGCTTTCACCCTAACGGACATAAATAAGAAGTCGAGCAAACAATCGACTTGTCATTTCTTCAAAACTTTGAAATGCAGCAAGGGTAAAGCATGTAGATTTCGTCATGAACTTTTCCGGGACGAAACAGTCTTAAGGAGGGGGCAGTGTAATGTGCAGCGCCCGCCGTCGTCGTGGCTGTCCGCACTTTCCTAACCTCTATTCAGGGATAAAATATGACCGCACTTTATGACACAAATTTCTGTCTAAGTTCGTACGTAAACACACTAGCGCTTTAAGTCTGCCTTATTTTAACATCCTATCTTAAAGTTCTGTCGTGCAAAGGGCACTATAGACCAACTCTTCCTATAAGCGGACATTTTTGCTTGGCCCCGGAAGTTTCACATAAAAATAACACTATCATAACTCTCCTTTTGGTGTACTTTCGTTTTTGAACGGAAACAAAAATTAAAACGAGCGCCTAATTCGTTCCAGTAAGTTCCTACTGTCAACTAACAATCTGGGAAACCGGGTTTGATCCCGACCGACGCCAAATATTTTGAATTCTTAATGGTACAAGATTGACCCCTGTGGTGCATTCCCCACGCCAGCAATAAGTGCCTATGAGATGACGCCCGGTAAACGCCCGCACGGTACATATATGTCATCATCATTACTGAAATCTGTGTACGAAGCAAATTGGCACACTCAGCAATGGGTAATATGTCGTGATGATATATACATATATATATATATATATATATATATATATATATATATATATATATATATATATATATATATACCGGGTGTAGAAATGAAAAGTGGCGCATGGCGATTTCAATGCTATTTTTTAATACTGCTATATATCTCTACCTATTCATTTTAGAGCAAAAAAGGTAAGAATATAAGTTGTTCAGAAATTAAAAAGGTATCTTATAAAGGCAACTTACATAATCATTCATATTTCACGATATATTAATTAAATAAAATTTAATGTTGTTTTAGAAAAATTGTTGGAGTGCCTTGAAAAATGAAACAATGAACCTGAACAAAAATATCACTTTAATATTTTTTATTTGTTGTATAATTTCTTTTAGGTATAAATTTAATTTGTTCGGAATTTATACAACTAATTTCAAACTGAATATTTTCGCCTACAACGGCTTAGAAAAATCGGGGTAAAATATTTTTTCTCTAAAATCCCGACTTATTAAACGCAAGATCCTAAGTTTTTAAACTCGGAATTCCGACTTTATAAACTCTTTTGGAACTTTTTTATTATAAACAACTAACATTCCATGCGATACTGTTTTATTAAAATAGACAATACTAATTATCTATTTATTTTTGTTCACCTTGGAACCTTGGAACAGAATGGAACGAACGAGAATAGTCGTATCTCGAGTTTAAAAAGTCGGAATCCCGTGTTCAAAAAGTCGAGATCCCGAGTTCAAAAGTAGGAATCTCGAGTTTAATAAGTCGGGATTCCGAGTTTAACAAGTCGGGATGCCGAGTTTAAAAGTCGGGATTTTAGAGAAAAATATTTTACCCTGACCCTTCCAAGCCTTCGTATATGTCTATATAATCATAAATGTAGCAACTATGTAGAAAAAGTATTGTACGCCATTGCTGTCAACCGTGACGAAAAATCTGTAATAAATAACTTTTGGAATTGAATTTTTCTTCTTGGAAAGTATAATCCTACATAAAAAAATAAACAGGACTCTTTTTATAGGTAATTTTGTCTAGTTTAATTTTGTATATAAAGTCTTTTTAGCTAGGACCGATAGTTTGGGAGATTTTTGCAAAAAAAAACCTGAAAAAACACCTATAAACAGATACCGTTGCCCAAACTGTCACTCGCTGATTATGTAAGGGGGTTCCATGAAGTTACGAGGGTTTTCTGCTGCCCAATAATAATAATTTTGCATATTCAGAAAACCTGATATATGGAAATGAGCCTCATCGCAGAACCGCCATTTTAAAAATAAGTTTCAACAACGAACGAACGCTCTTAGTCTAGCCAAGGCGTGATGGTATACTGAGACATTTTGATTTATTGTACGTACAAACCCCCACCTTTATTCTTATCCATATAGGAGCAGAAGCTGTTTGAAATCCATTTTTTGCCGGTCCCTTTATAAAAAATGCAAATTTCTAAAATGATAATGAAAATAGAATTATTTTTCCTTACAAGATTTTGAAAGTGATAATTACAAAAACTATATCAAAAATCAAATGTCATTTCAACAATTTCGCAAAATAAATTCAAAATTAAGATATTCACAAAATTAATTTGAAATCCAAAGCAAATTTCATTAGCATTCAGAGCACCGTATGAAAATTATTGAAATTTAATCATTTTTCAATATTTTTGTCGAGTTGCAGAGATAATTTTGTAAAATTTAATTTACGGTAACTTATTTTTTTCTGTAATAACAATGAAGCAAATCTTATTTATTCTGCAAAGGAAATTATAGTTGATAAAACACAGCAATTTTTTATTTTCCAATCTAAATTTGAAGAGTATGTACTTATTTCCTTTAAAAACATTCTCAATATATTCAAGGCTCACGTATTTTTTGAAATAAAGTAGTTAAATTATCTTCATTTTTATTACACACGCTTTTCCAACAGAGATGTGTTTGTAGTTTATTGTATACATGTTACAAAAATTTTAATAAAAGCTTCTGTACAGTAAATTCTAAAAATAAACTCAAATCTATTTCAGTTGGATACATGTTCAGTACATGCGAACAATGAAGACATTTTAATTTGGTCTTAGTTCTACTGTGCGTCAGAATAGCAGAAATTATTTAAAGTGACTTTGAAATATACTATGTATAAATAAATATATTCATGGCTTATTCCCCATTTTTGGGTGTACTAATCTGCATTATAATTTGCAAATTTCGATAACGATCTGTTACATCACGGACTTTCAAAGCTATCATGGAAAGAGCACCACAAAAATAACTTGTATTATTTGAAAATTGGATATAATTTTCTAATATCAAGTTTGGGTTCTGTCCATCGCACAAAGCTACGCGATCCCATAAAAGTTATTGTTTCACTACTAGCCTAAAAACATACCATAATTGACTCGTTATTATTCCGTGAAATTATTTTTCTATACCTAGTGATCAATTATTGTCCAAGGTCAATAATAGTTTCAAAATTATTGACCTCATCTTCATTTCATTATTTTTACTAAATAATAATAAATAAAGGAAAACAGCCTTATTTAAATGCTGCAACAAACTCAAAATGTTAAAATTAACATTTTTAACCTAAAAATCATTTTAAACTTTTAAATTAATAAAATATTGAACTTTAATTGCATATTTAACATGTTATCATTTTGACATTTCATATTGTTGTACTGTGTAGGTTAGGTTTTGAGTCTATACTTCATTTCACGTAAGAAAATAGTGATGGGAAGATAGGTACAGTTTGATGTTGAATTTTAATTTTCGGAATTTGACATTTATAATAATTATTTGTGAGATAAATACAAACACGTGGCTGCTTTGTACTTTTTAATTTTTCACAGATTTTGTGTTGATAAATAATTTTACTAGGCCAATGACAATATAATGGAATAAATTTCAAAACTAATTGTAATTATGTGCTAGTAGTGAAGACAAATATGTATGAAAAGTATTATTGCTCTCGCGAATTGCAACCCTCGGTTACCTCGGGATTATAATTTTTTCACTCGCCCAGTAAATACTCTCTTCATAACCTTGGTATAATATACTATTATTCTGTCACAGTCATGAAACAATAGTATGTTGAAAGACAAGTATTACAAATTGACATTCTAATACGTATTTATTCTACAAGTTTTTTTACTTACATTTATTGCGAAATTATTATTGAAAGAGATATTATAGTATCAAAGTTGCTAACATTGACAGTTGCAATAAACATTTGAAAATTCATATATTTTGTCATTTTGACAACAGTTACTTACAAGTTATATTATAGTTAATATTTATATTGTATGTTATTAACCTACAAATAAATACCTTCAATTTTAATTTAAAAGAGTGCTTTATTGTTTAATGTAAATATTTTACTATAAAAAATCTAATTTCAGTAAATTTTTATGAGTAATGACAGGTGATGACAACTAAAATAAAAAAATATTTATTTAGTACCAAACTGCACAAATTAAAAAATACCCGAAAACATTTATACAAAAATGTAATTCTGTTTTTGATAAAAAGAGTTGTACAAAATTCACTTTGTGTACGCAAAATAGGAAAAATTACAATACACTTACGTATTCTATTTGCAAAGAGCCATGCATGTCTCCGAAGTTTTACAATATACAAGAAAATTGTTAAATTTTGCAATATTTCTCCGACATTTTATACTTACAGTATAACATTTAAATCTACATTATCTGAAAATATATTACATAAATAAATACAAGATGATTGTAAAAATAGGGATAAATATTTTTTTTTTATTATTAATTTTAGACCAATAGTTTAAATTACAAAATTGCGCGCGAAGTTAAATGACACTTTTTGGTTCACGAGGTATTAATGAAATGAAATTTAATGTTCTTTTAGAAAAAATGTTACAGTGCCTTGAAAAATGAAACAAGTAATCTAAACCTAAATAAAATATTCACTTTAACATTTTTATTTGTTGTTTAATATCTTTTAATTATAAATTGAATTTGCTTACATAAATGTTAATTTTTAACGATTTAACAATTAATAAAATTTATGAATGAATAGTGAAAATTATGTACTTGGAATAAATGTATTATGATAAAAATACATGTTATAAATGACGATTAAATGTTAGCGCTGAAAATTAGAATATTAAAACACATTTATCACCCAAACCGGTATATACAGTATTAATACAAAAATAATAACAAATCTAGATGACCGTCGCCTGGCCGAACCCGGTCACGCGGAATCCTCCTTCACGCCGTGATTATTTCTGTAAAAGAATTAACACATGAAAAATACGCAGTGAGGAGGTAATCATTTACAAAAGGTTCAGGCATTCACACACCGTACACACATGTTGGCAACTACGGGCAGTACCGCTAGTTACTACGGAACCTCTGCCGCTTCGGTGGTGATCCGGAGACAATCCTCTTAACCAACTGGATCAGATCACTACAGCCCTAACTGCTGCTACGCTGGCGACCACAGATGCGGGTCACTACAGCCTTCCCTGCTGCTACGCTGGCGACCCTCGGGTTCACACGAGCGGCCACTACGGAACCACTGCCGCTTCGGTGGTGATCCGGAGACATTCCTCTTAACCAACTGGATCAGATCACTACAGCCCTAACTGCTGCTGCCGTTGGCGACACCAGATGTGGGTCACTACAGCCTTCCCTGCTGCTACGCTGGCGACCCTCGGGTTCACACGAGCGGCCACTACGGAACCACTGCCGCTTCGGTGATGATCCGGAGACATTCCTCTTAACCAACTGGATCAGATCACTACAGCCCTAACTGCTGCTGACGTTGGCGACACCAGATGTGGGTCACTACAGCCTTCCCTGCTGCTACGCTGGCGACCCTCTGGTTCACACGAACGGCCACTACGGAACCACTGCCGCTTCGGTGGTGATCCGGAGACATTCCTCTTAAACAACTGGATCAGATCACTACAGCCCTAACTGCTGCTGCCGTTGGCGACACCAGATGTGGGTCACTACAGCCTTCCCTGCTGCTACCGTTGGCGACCCTCGGGTTCACACGAGCGGCCACTACAGTACCCAGTACTGCTCACACGCACACTCACAATCATACACATGCTAGATTAACACTCTCACCTGAATCACTATAATATCGATGTTCTCACACTGGAATCTAGAAATAAACTGAAATAAAATACGTGAATACCAGTATCATTAAATGTAGCTCTTATCCAACAGCATCGGTTACGTACCTAAATAGCTAATTAGAGACAAAACATAATAAATTTAATAAAAATAATCTTACGCAAAATAATATCTGTGACATACATAACTAGGACTATTTAAACAAAGAACTTATTCATTGAATATTTCACAATAAATATTCAAACAAATCTTCTTTTAATGCTAGGCAGTGTCCTAATCTATTATATAATAATTGACGAACATTATTTAGCAATTTAACGCATACTAAAATTTGGCTTTTCGTTTACTTTTAACAGTACATTAGGCTTGTTATCATCGTTGTTCACCAGTTTTTGATTTCTCTGTTACACTATTTACAGTGATGAAACACCACCAGTGGTTCTAAATTTGTTGTATAATTAATAAATCTCGTAATGTACATAAGAATCTTCCGCAAAATATTTTTTTTTTCAAATGTCGTAGAAATGGCATTTTTGTAATTTGATTCACAAGGTAGAAGTTTCGTTTCTACGCCGGCAGCGTAGAATTAAAATAAATAAATATCCATAGAAAATACATAGAATTAGCGAATTAAAAAGAAAAGTAGTGGGTTTAGAAGAAAATTAATGTGTAATTCGGAATAAAAGTGTCTTTTGTGTGCCTTGCATGTAATTGTCCGACTCGCTTCGCTCATCGAGCAAACTTCCACAAAGTATCACTTTTACTCCTAATAACACAATATACTATTAGCGCATTTAAATTTTCCTTGAACTGTCAAATTTGTCATTGCCACAATCTTTTGCAGCTACTTTTTCGGTATTTATACAACAAAATGTCAAATTGAATATTTTATTTAGGTTCAGGTTACTTGTTTCATTTTTCAAGACACTCTAACAATTTGCCTAAAAGAACATTAAATTTTATGTAATTAATATCTCGTGAAATATGAATAATTATTAAAGTAATTTGCCTTTATAGGATGCCTTTTTAATATCTGAACAACTTACAATCTTACCCATTTTGCACTAAAATGTATAGGTAAAGTGATATAGTAGTATTAAAAAAATAACACTGAAATCGCTATGCGCCACTTTTCGTTTCTTTACCCGGGATATAGGGTGTTTCGCGGATACGGGACACTTCGAATATTTTCTTTATTATTGGATATACAAGAAAATCACTCAAATAAAAGTTGTAGTAGATGATGGGAAACATTCACTTATTGAAGAAAATAATATTGTAACCAGTGGTTCTCAAACTATAACATAAAGTTATATTTTTGAAATGGGATGGTAAACTTTTTGGCCCAATCGATAGAGTATTTTTTTTTAATTCAGCCATGTATACATTTCATATCCTTACATTACAAAAATATTGAGAAAAATGCAATTGAAATTTAAATAAATATTATTTTTATAGTTATTTTTCATTAGGCTATGCATGAAAAATATTGCATCTAAATTAGAACAAACAAAAATATTTGTTTATATCTTTATAAATAGCAAGAATAAGAATTATGCATTAAATAATTCAAATTGACAGTTAGCAGTTTTGTTTTTTATACATAGCCTCCTGAAAAATTACCATAAAAATAAAATTTACTTAAATTTCATTGCATTTTATTCAATATGTTTGTAATATAAGGATATATAGTGTATATATGGTTGAACTCAGAAAAAAATACTTCATTGAATAGCCCTAAAAGATATATACTATCTCATTTAAAAAAAATATAACTTAATGTTACAGTTTGAGAACCGCTTTAACAAGCGAATGTGTCCCTTCGTCTACTACAACTTTTATTTGAATGATTTTCTTTCTTGTTCTAATAATAAAGAAAAAATCGGGCTGTTTCGTATCCGAGAAACACCGTGTATACGAGGTCTGTTAGAAAAGTATCCGACCTTCGACCGGGGAAAAAAACTGGCATACCTGGACCGTTGGAAACCTAATAATTTTCAAAGTAGTCTCCTTAGGACTCCACATGTTTTTCTTAGCGGTGCGCCATTGTTGGAAGCATTCCGAGAAAGACTTTATTGGAATGGAATGTAGCTCGGCTGTCGTTGCAGCCATAATGTCCTCTCTTGTCTGAAATCGCGTTCCTTTCAATGGCCTCTTGAGTTTGGGAGATAGCAAGAAGTCGCAGGGGGGTATATCAGGAGAATAAGGAGCACGTTGAACCTCAGGAGCCTTGTACCTCGCCAAAAAAGTCTGAATCAAGTGCGATAAATATGCTAGAGCATTGTCTCTAGCGCCGCACAGCATCACGTAGGCGACGGAGACCATCCATGTAGGACTCTTTGGTGATTATTTAACCCTGTGGTGCGTACTCGTAATGTACCATACCGCGGGAGTCAAAGAGAGCAGTCAGCATCACTTTAACATTGCTGAGCACTTTACAGGCCTTCTTTGTTCTTGGTGACGTGGAATGCTTTTACTGTGACGATTGGGATTTAGTTTCCGGGTCATACCCGTACATCTCATCACCAATGATTATGGTGTTCATGAAGTCGGGATCACTGTTTGTGGAGTCCGTCATTTTCCTTGCAATAAAAACCGACGAGAGCATTACACACTATTTCACTGAAATGCTGCTTGCCAGCAACAGACGCTATCAACAGGCGGGAAAAAATTCACGCATGCGCATGAAGGTTCAAAGTCGGCTCATGCAAGCGCGCTTGATTCAAATCCATCGCAAAAAAGTAAGGTATATATATATATATATATATATATATATATATATATAAATATATATATATATATATATATATATATATATATATATATATATATATATATATATATATAATGTATTAAGACGTTATACTTAAACTATATATTAAAGAATTATTTAGAACAGTCTTGTCTATATTTTTATTGTGAAAAATTGAGTTCTGTTTACATCGAGAATCACATGTTGCAAGTCAACTCGTTTCCCTCCAACTTTTTCCGTAATCGAGTAGGTTTGCTACATTTATCCCACCCCCATAAAAAACAATATAATAATAATAATAATAATAATAATAATAATAATAATAATAATAATAGTAATAATAATAATAATAATAATAATAATAATAATAATCACTAACAATTAGTGTATAATAACAATAAAACAAATGTAAATATTTACTTGTTGATTTATTCTACTTCACTTTGTCTCGTATGGATAATTTCTTGAAGTCCTGGCGCAGGAGGTAATTGATATATTTTTTGTTAATTTTGAAAATTAAAAGTAGGCTGCTGTCAACCTGTCAAGTGATATATTACCAATTTTTCCATGAGTGTGTCTAATGTGAAATACTTAGGATATCGAGAAATAATTTTGAATGGGCCATTATAATGTTTTTCAAAAGGTTTTTTTTATTGCATCATGTCTAATAAAGACGTGTGTTGATTTAAATAAATCAGGTTGTACGAAAGATCTAACATTTTGTTGCTTTGGAGGGGAAGCTGTGAATGATGTTAAATGTTTTTTTTTTTTTTAATTTACTGAGGAATATCGGAAGGTTAATGTTCGTATTTGAATTTGGGTTAAGTTGAATTGTAATTTCTCCCAGTGAACATAAGTTTGTTCCATAGACAAATTCAGCAGGACTGCATTTAATTACTTCTTTGTTCTAATTCCTAAAAGTACTAAAGGTAATTTTTCGACCCAATCATTTGGATAATTGCATGATTTCAAAAAAGATTTTAAATGTCTATGGAAACGTTCAATCATTCCATAAGCTTCTGGATGATAAGCTGTTGTACTAATGAGTTTTGAGCCTAGTAGTGAAGTTAAATGTTTGAAAAATGATGATTGGAATTCAATCATTCCATTAGCTTCTGGATGATAAGCTGTTGTACTAATGAGTTTTGAGCCTAGTAGTGAAGTTAAATGTTTGAAAAATGATGATTGGAATTGTGGCCCTCGATCTGTTATAATAGTTGATGGAACACCAAATCTTGATACTCAGCCGTTTATAAATGCGTGAGCTATTGTTTAAATTTTTGTGTATTTTAGGGGAACTACTTCTGGCCATCTACTGAATCGATCGATGCACGTTAGCATAAAAGTGTATCCGAAAGACCATAGTAAAGGACCAACCAGATCAATATGATTCATATCAAAGTGTTATTTAGGTATCTTAAAATGTCTAAGAGGGGCATTGGAATGACGTGTAACTTTACAACATTGACATTTTATACAAGATTTGGCCCAGTCACGAATATCTGTATTTATGTTTTCCCAAATAAATCGAGAACAAATTAGTTTTTTTGTTGCATTATTACCAGGATGTGAAAGTGAATGTAGTTTATTAAAAAAATAACTCCTATATTTAAAAGGAATATAAGGTCTAGGTGTACCTGTACATATGACGCAGGTAATGGTTAAATTTGAATTATGTAAAGGGAAATCTTGAAACGAAAGTGAATTGAAATTATTGTCTATTAAATTTTTTAGATTTTTATATAATTTTTGACTGCAAATTTTTGGCAATCAATAATGTCAGAGTGCGCAAAAGAGCTAACAGACAGTCTAGACAAAGCATCTGCTACCGGGTTGTCTTTTCCTGATACGTGTCTTATGTCATTAGTAAATTGTAAGATATAATCCAAATATCGTAATTCGCGAGGAGAGTATGTGTCAGAACTTTTTTTAAAAGAGTAAGTTAAACTTTATGGTCAGTTAAAATAAAAAAATGCTCGTTCTTCGACAAAATAACAAAATTTTCTAATAGCTAGGTAGATTGCTAATAATTCTCGACCGCAAGACTGTAGCGGCGCGCTGGAGGATTAAAACAGGTAGAAAAAAAAACAATGGGATGCCAGGAATTGTCATAAAACTACTGTAAAACTGCACCGACAGCTTTGTCTGAAGCATCTACCATGATGCTAGGTTTCTGCGTCAAATCTTGGAACTGTCAATGTTGCATAATTAATCAATGCATTTTTGACATTTATGAACGCTTGAAATTGTAAATCTGTCAAAATAATTGGTCTTGAATTTTTTGATTTATTGTCAATTAATTGATTTAAGGGTTGAGAAATAATTGAACAATTGGGTATAAAGCGGTGATAGAAGTTAATCATACCTAAAAATTCACGTAAGAATTATTGACTTTTAGGCTTGGAATAATTTTTAATAATTTCGACTTTTTCTTCTGGCTACAAAATCTAGGATGTGAGGAAGAGGATATTATCTGGAATAGTGATATTATTTAAAGCTCTAAAATCTTCGCATGGACGCCAATCGTTTATACCTTTTTTGGGTACCGTATGTAAAGGAGATGACCAATTACTAGTAGAAGGTCTAATAATCCCCTTATCTAACATATTGTAGAATTCTATTTATGCTATTGCCAAACGATTAGGAGCTAATCGTCTTGGGGTGGGATTCTGTAATTCGTCCGTTATCACTATGGTTACATAGAAGATGACATTTTATTTGAAAACTATGACGTAAGTATGCCAATCATATTATAAAAAATAAGTTGCTATAGTGATAACGGTGCCGTTTGATAACGGACGAGTTACAGAATCCTACCCTTGGTCGTCAAAAACTGGTAATCCATTGTTTATAATGGAATGGGTGACATTATGTTTGATTTGACGTTTCGAATGAAAATCATCTGTCAAAGAAGGGAATTTCGAAAGTAATTTAGCATATAGACATACAAAAGATTGTTTTCAATAATAGAATTAATTTGTAAATTGTTTAAATTAGTATTGACATCAATTAATTTCTTATTTCTTTGATCTGCGAGTAAATTAAAAACACTTAAAAATTCTGCTCCAACTATAGAACATTGTACATCTGCAATAATAAATTTCCATTTGTATAGTTTGTTTAAACCAAAGTCAAGTGTTAGCTCAATGAAACCGAAAGTTCTGATATTTGTATTATTGATGGCTTGTAAATTAAGATATAGTTTATAATGTTTTTGCATAGGACCTGATTTGAAAATAATAACCTCTGCACCAGTATCAACAAGTAATCGATGTCCGGTAAAACGGTCTTCAACGAAGAGCAAGTGAAGAGAAGAGAAATGTTTAGTACTAGAAATTAAAGGAAAATTATTAGTTAATTGACAATTTTGATGTAATTTGTATTGACAAACGTTAACACGATTTGAAGGATATGTCCATTTGCAGGGAGTGGCACATTTTTTAGCTCGATATCCAAACTTGTTGTGGTACCAACAATAAATATAGGAGTTATCTGTGGACAAACTTGTAGGTGAATTCTTCTTAGTAGAAAGATATGTCATCAATCGTTTCAATTCTAAAACGTCTTGTTTAATTTCAGCCAGATCTTCTAATCTGTTGTTAATAACTGAAAAGGTTTGGCAAGCCAAATCTAACGTTTTATCCGCCATCTCACCCTTTTCTTCTAAAGTGGTAGTTGGAGAAGTAAGTAGTAACATTCGGATATTTATGGGAAGCTTCTGTAAGAACAATTCTTCTAGCAATGAAGGGTCCAGGACCTTATCCAATTATAATGTATTAAGACGTTATATTTAAACTATATATTAAAGAATTATTTAGAACAGTCTTGTCTATATTTTTATTATAAAAATTGAATTTTGTTTACATCGAGAATCACATGTTGCAAATCAACTCGATTCCCTCCAACTTTTTCCGTAATTGGGCAGGCTTACTACAGCATATATACGCCTTGTATAGGTAAATGAAATGAGTACATTAAATTTAACCGGTAATATAACTGGTCGAGAGTAACAATATTTCTTAATAACTTCTTCTCGAAATCGCATATCTGCCGTAAACTGACGAGCCGTTCCACGTATTTTTCTAATAATTGAATGCAGTAGTAATAGTTTATTTATTCTTTCGTATTTGTACTACATTTTGCTTTGTTATTGACATAGATATTGTCATGGAGTTGCCAACGCATTTAGACGGAGCATTTTCCAAATCATTCTGTTCCTAATATTCGCACATTTTTAAATCTTGTGCATCTTCGAGATAGTCACAGTATGGAGTGTCACATATGACAATTTTTTAAAAAAAGTAACAGTTATATCTATATCATGTGCAAAGAGTTCAATGTTTTTATCACTTAGCAGACTTTTTGCAAATGCGTTGTATTGTTCACTGATGACGCTACATTTACTAAATAAAGTGCCTTTATTGTGCACGATACACTTATGGACAGACGAAAATTCTTATGATGTAAAAAATTTCATTAAGAAATGTTTGGGTGGGAATAAGAAAGGGACGACTAATTGGTTCCGATATACCTCGTTTAAATGGATAAGAGTATGTACTTACATTTTTTGAATAACGGATTTAAACTATTATGATTTGTCGACAATAACTCATCTTATAACCGCTAAGCCTCCATTCACACATGTTTAGTAGCCTGATTTAATACAAAATTTTATAATTTTGTATCCAAAAGTTATTTTTTTATTTTAAAAATTGTACTATTACGAATTTATTAATAATAAATATGTATTCCGTTAATCGTTTATTAATTACTGTGTCTCCAAGAAAGCAAACACGAGCCAACAATTTTAATGCTGTGCATCGAACATGAATTCAGACAACAGGAGGCAGCAGCGATAAAACTAAAGGCGGGTAACTAAATATCTAACAATTTTTAAAGAATTTTAACTCAAAAACTAGAAGATTTAGGAGAAAAATACATTACTGGTTTAATTTAATGCACTTATATATATATATATATATATATATATATATATATATATATATATATATATATATATATATATATATATATATAAGTTATATAAGTTATATTTTGTAAGTTCGATGGAGGGTTTTTAAAAAGAAATTTTATTTATGTGAGTACAATAATGTCGTTTATTACTACAAGAATACTGGTTTCTGACTAACTCTATGAATATGAAATTACATTTTTATATAAAGGAACTGAGGTGTCAAGTATCTGCAAGATCAGCTGTCTGGGCCGTGGTAACTCCTCCTTTGCTAGAATTGAGCTTCGTCGGGGAGCTTCAGCGCCGACCTAGCGGATGAAGTTCGCGATTGAAGTTCGATGTCTTCGTCCTTGGGTTCTTCTTTTTTCTTGAGGAACGTCTTTCGGAAGTAGACTACAGCGGTGATGATGGCACCGATGATGAAAATTATGTACAGTGCACACAATGGGTTAGTTGAAGTCTTCTGTTTTAATTTGATCATTATTATAATATAATGTGTTATCGAACTTGTTTATTGGTTTTAAATCGATGATGGAGTTTAGTTCGATAGCCATTTTTTGAATTTTTGTAATATTGTAATTAATTTCGAAATTTTCGATTACTAAGTGTTTGCCAAATGTGCCTTGTTTGAAAAGTAAATTTTTATTTTTGATTCGAAGTTTACAGTTGTCTTCTTTAATCAAAAGTATGCCTTGTATGTCGCTTATGCTGTCGCCTTGTTTGCATTTGGCTTGTAAATGTTCAGGGTTTGGAAAAATTGTTAAATATTGGTTAATTTGTTCGATGTATTCAATGTGATTTTTCTTTATATTTAGTTTAATGAAATGGCAATTTTCGACGTTGTTTTGTAGAATAAAATTCTTCTCACAGGAATCTTCGGTAATTTCCTTAATTTTATTGGGACATTGATAAGTATTTTCTTTATTGCGAGTGCACATATCTTATAAAAATCTTAAATGACCATCCTCAGATTTCAGAATATACTCGCTATTAGGAATGATAGTAACAAAGTCGGAATTGTGTTTTGTGGGGGTTGGAATTAGGTGGATAAGTTCAAACTGGGTTTCATAATTTATAGGAATTTCTATAAAGTATATAATTTTGTTATTTTGCAATTTGCAATTACAAGAATTAGTTTTTCTATTTCTAAAAGATTTTCTTGATTTATTTCGAATGGTAATTCGTCATTATAAAATTTTGAAATTTTGTTTAATTCTTTATATAGGTCGTGAGACTTGATGCTTGGATGCAAGGTATGAAGTTTACAAAAGGTTAAAGAATTTTCAATATCTTGTAAGGTATTGAATGTCATAGTGTACAGAGTGTTTAATTGGTTATAAATGTCTTTAATTAATAATTTATTATTATTTTTGTCTCCAGCGATGACAATGTGCATAAGTTTTTCAATTTTTAATTTTAAAATATTTTCGTTTTCCCTGATAGTGTCGACAGTTTTGTTGAAATATTCTATCATTTGGTGACTTACAGAGTACTGATGCTTTATTTGATTATTTAATTTGTATTGATTTTCTTGTAAGTGTTTTAAAATTTCTGTGTATCTCTTATCATCTTCAGCGTCTAAATTTCCGGTTACAGATTTTACTACTGTTCCTAATCCATTAAATATACCTCGTCTAGTACTAGAGTGTGTGGAAAAATGATTAAATTTTTTATTAATATTACTTTGTATGTATTCCACGATTTTGTTGTTATTTTCGTAATCTGCAGTGACTGTATTGTCCGTGTTTATTGTGTGTATGAGATTTAAGTATTGTTTATCAAGATTTTCGTATTGTAACTTGAGGGGTTGTAAGTCGTAAAAATGTACGAAAGTATGTTGAGTTCTTTGCAGCTTTGCATGTCCGAGGTTAATAGTCAATAGTCCTGGGTTAAGGGTGATGTCCTTGATATCTATTCCGTACGAGTACGCGAAGTAGAGGGACCTGGAATTGCGGGATATTCGTTAATTATTTTGCGGGGTCTTTTTATGTTTGCTAGGTGAATTTTAGATTGTTTCTTATCGTTATTCTCGGTATCAATTTCTGCGGTTTTTAAATTTTCATTAATTCTTTTAATTTTTTCTTTCTTAAATTTTGGGTTTTTAGTTTTGTTTACTTTCTGTTTGTTGTGAACATAAACTGTTTCAGGTATTATAGGAAGTTCTTCTCGTGTTTCATTTAATTTTGTTATTGTTTTAGTTTTATCCATTTGTAATTTGTTGTTAATATTTTTGTACACGAGTTTGGTCTTTTCTGTATGTTTCTGTATATAATCTTGTGTTATTTGTTTTTCGAGTTCTATGTCTAGTGGTGAATTTGTTTCAAGATGTCCATTAATAATTTCTATGGGTTTTAGATTAGTAGTGCTATGGTGTGTGTTGTTGTATGCCAAAATTGCATAATTATCTTTGTCTTCTATCAGTTCTTTTTTGAAATTGTCTTGCAAGATAAATAAAAGGACGTGTTCTATTAATGTGGAGTGAAAACGTTCGACTAATCCGTTTGAATTTGGATTTTGGGAACAAATAAAGTGTATGTCAATTTTGTGAAAGGCTAGTAGTTCTTTCACAATATTATTTTTAAATTCAAGTCCATTGTCTGAAATAATTAATCTTGGTACGCCGTGATGAGAGAAGAATTGTGTTAATTTATTAGAGATTTCAATAGCATTGGTAGAGTTCACATTATATGCTTGTGCATATTTGGAGAATGCGTCAATGATGGTGAGGAATTTAGTATTTTCTAGGGTGAGTGTGTCTATGTGAATAATATCTAAAGGTTTATTAGGTGTAGGGGTAATATTAAGCTTGGGTTTTATAGGATTTCTTTCGTATTTCGCTGCCAAACAGATTTCGCATTTATTTACAAAGTCTGTGATAGTTCTTAGTTGATTTGGCCAATAGTATCGCTTCTTGATTTGTGTGTGGCAGTGCCGTAACTAGGGCGTGGCAAAGGTGGCGTACGCCACGGGCGCAAAATTCTTAGGGGCGCAAAATTTTTATCATTTATATCGTTTTAGATCAAATATTTCTAAATCTATTTTCTAAATTTAACAAATAATTATCTACAGAAATAATTGGTGACAAGTTAGCGTGAATTTTATTCTTTTTATTGGGACCTCGAAAAAGACTAACTAATTTTGCTCTATCTAGCGATCCCAGATTTTGCCGCCATTTTGTGTCAAAGGTGCAAAAAATGAGTTTTTGGTCATTTTCTCGAAAACAGTGGCCCGTATCAAAATTTTACAAGAATACAAAATTAAAGTTCGTAATTTCCTGTACATAAAAGGGTTCTTTTATTTTTTGCCTAGGATAAACTTTCAAAGAGTTATGTAAAAAATAGTTAACCAGAATAACAATATATGATGGAAATTTAAATTACTCAAAAAATAGACAATATTAGGAATTTAATACTTAGTATATATCTTGTTCCATTTAAGCCATTCAGTATTTTAGAAAATTGGACATAGTTTTGAACTCTCTGATTAACTCAATGGAGACAAGAGCCACGTTTGCCCAATGTGATTTCGGGTACTGAAAACTGGCGCTGATGCCTGCGCCATCTACTGAATGACTTAAATGGAACAGTATAGACGATTTTTGCCGATGAGCGGTTCGCGAGTTAGTAACAACTCAAACTTATATGAAATTCATCTAAAAATTTAAACATCTGCAAATCGGTTTAGATCTCATTTCATCTGAAATTTCGAAGCGTACTAAATACGTAATATTGTTTATCTTTAATCGTGTCAAAATTTTAGATGAAAATATGAGAACTAAGCCGATTTGCAGATGTTTTAAATTTTTGAACATATATATGTAAGTTTAAGTTGTTAGAAACTCGCGAAGCGCTCATCAGAATTTATTTTGTTTTTATTTTCTTGATATGTCGGGGCGCAAATTTTTTTTTTGCCACAGGCGCTCAAAACCATTGTTACGGCTCTGGTGTGTGGACTTCATTAATTCCGCGGTGGTTCGTTTTTCCTTCATGATAGTTTGTAATGACTTGTAAAATTTCGTCGTCTTCCTCTACATCTATTAATTTTGAATTACTTTGATAAACATGATTTCAGAGTTTTTAAAATACTTTTGTAGAACATTACTAAATTGTTCGTAAATGTGACTTTCAAAGTATAAATAATATTTAATACGTGGTGGGATGTATTCTTTAATGAATTTAACAATCTCATTTTCAAAATTTATTTGAAGATAGATTCTCATTTTGTCAACATGAAATTTCTTAATTTTTGGCTTAGATGGAGAATGTTTTACCTGAGTTATAAAAATTTGGTTTTTGCCGAAATTTACTGGGGATTCAGTAATTGTTATGCCAATTATGGGATTCTCGGGATTTCAATGAATGGTTTGGTCGGTTTCAGGATCTTTCTGTTCATCTTCATCTGGTTGAACTATTAAAGATTGGGTGTCGTCGGGGTTATAGCTATCATTAAAATTTTCTATAAGGTCGTAAAGGTTTTGGAAGTCTGAATCTACTGAGTTTACATTTAGTTCGATGCGTGAGAGCGCATCTGTATTTGTATTCAGGGAACCTTTTTTGTGAATTACTTCGTAATCATATTCTTCGAGTTTAAGTCTCCAACGCATTAATTTGGAATGGGGTTCTTTTAATGAATGTAAATATTGTAATGGCTTGTGGTCTGTTATAATTTTGAATTTTCGTCCGTAAAGGTATCTTCTAAAGTATTTGGTTGCCCATATTACGGCTAATAATTCCTTTTTTGTTGTACTGTTGTTTTGCTCAGTACTATTAAGCGTTCTGCTAGAGTAGGCAATAGGTAGATCGGAACCAATAGGGCCTTGTGATAACACTGCTCCTAAGGCATAATCGCTTGCGTCTGTGGTGAGATTAAATGGTTTGTTAAAGTCCGGTTATTGTAGGATGGGGTCATTCATTAGGAGTTTTTTGCAAGTATTGAAACATTGAATATATTGGGGATCGTTACATTTAATAGTAGCGCCTTTCTTTAAACATTTAGTCATGGGTTTTGTGAGTTGTGCTAAATTGTTAATGAATTTTCTGTAATATCCTAAAAGTCCTAAAAATGCTTTTATTTCGGTCGTATTTTTGGGTAATGGATAATTTTGGATGGCATGGATCTTGTCAGGATTGGGTTGTACTCCGTCGGGTGTTACTATGTGTCCAAGGTATGCTACTTCTGTTCGAAAAAATTCAGATTTGTCTAGTTGAATTTTTAAATTTGCTTGTTTCAAACGGTTAAATACTGTTCTTAAATTTTGTATATGTTCCTGAAGGGATGTACTGAAAATAATTACATCGTATAAATAAACGAGGCAAATTTCATTTACTAAATTTCGTAGAACATTGTCCATTACTCTTTGGAAAGTAGCGGGCGCGTTCTTCAGTCCAAATGGCATTCTCAAAAATTCGTAATGTCCGTTTTCTGTATTGAAGGCGGTCTTTTGAATTTCGGATTCATTCATTTCAATTTGATGAAATACTGAGGCTAAGTCTAAAGTCGAAAAATATTGACATCTGCCAAGTTTGTCAAGTAACGTGTTAATGTTGGGTATGGGATATTTGTCGTCAATCGTTTTGTCATTCAATTTTCAGAAGTCGATTACTAGTCTCCATTTCTTTTTGCCGGATGCGTCTGTCTTTTTAGGGACAATCCATACAGGGGATGACCAGGGTGAATGGGATGGACGGATTATGTTTTGATCTAACATTTTATTAATTTGGCTTTGTACCTCTTTGCGATGTATTTCGGGGTATCTATAAGTTTTAGCATAAACGGGGATCTCATCTTTCGTGCGAATGAAATGTTTTACGTCATTAGTAAAAGATAAAGGTTCATTGTCATAGTGAAAGATATCAGAATACTCAGTTAGCAGTTTTGTCATCTCATGTTTCTCTTCCTTGTTCGTATGGTCAAGTCTAATTTTACTCATATCTAATACCTTTTTTATTTCATTTAAATTTTTTATTTCGAAATTGTTTAATGGGTGGATTTCTACACAATCTACTGCATTTAAAATTTCTTCATTTTCACCTAAGTTTATAATTGGATAAATAATTTCATAATTTTGAATTTTAGCGAGTCCTTCTGGGATAATTATATTGCTTATTTTAGTTTCGTGGATGAATGCTTCACCATTTTTGATGTTGTGAACGAATAATTTAGAGAATTTTTCCGATTTAGGGGGAATTTTTATGTAGTGAGATTTCGGGAGTATTTTATGATAATAAATTCTTATTTCCTGATTGCGGGTAATTAAGGTTTATTATATTGTTGATTAGTTGAAAATTGATTATTAGTGTGTCTAAAATTTTTGATGTTAGGTGGAGTAGGTCTGTACATTAATTGAAGGTGTCGTACTTGTCTATATTGGGTATGGTTAGCTTGTTTTTGTTTAGGTTGTTGAGTGTGATGTGTGTTATTTTTGAATTGTGTATTTGCATGTGTACGACTATGTGTTTCTAATTGAAAATCATTTGTTAACATGTTTATTGCGCTATTCATATCTTTCGGGTCTTTGGTTCTCATAAGAGTTCCCAATGGCTATTTGAGTCCACGAAGTAATATTCTAAGAGAATAATTTTGAAAGTAGCTAATTAAAATAGCTCTAGCTTCTTCGACAACTTGATTATTGATATGCGAAATTTGTAAGTTTAGAACGTGCTGAACACGATTACAAAAATCAAATGCTGTTTCGTTTCCTTGTCGTAGTTCTGTAATTTCTACATTTAAGGTATACAAATCGCGTTTATCGGAATACGCATTTAATAGTGCTTTTTTCAAATCTTCCCACTTTCCAATTGTGGTGCTTGCAATGTTAATAGCGGCATCGCCTTTTATTTTGGCAAGTATGCTTGACATCAAGAATTCATTCTGAAAATCTGTCGTGTCGACCAAATTATAGAATTTTTTTACTAATTTTTCGCAGATTTCAATGAATCTTGCTAACAATTTAATGTCGCCATAAAATTCAGGTATCATGTCTAAATAATACTTTTCTAATTTTGGCGGGGGTACAGGTACAGCTTCCTGCGCTTGTGCTACAGGTGGTGTCATTTTTGTTTTATAAATTATATTTAAATTGGGACTAAAAGTAATTTCGAATGGAAATTCGGGTTCTGAGTCAGAGGATTCTTTGGTAGTATTTGGGGTATCGCGATCAGAATCTGAGTCTGAGTGGTATTGATAATTATCTGACATGTGGTACTCACAATAGAAGAATTACTCTGTCCATGGGTAGTGTCGAATCCTGGGGTCAGCTCTGTATTCGTCAGGCCTGGTTCTGCATGTCACGATGTTCTCTCGTAGGTGTGTTGAACTTGGACTCGTATTGGGACCTTTTCTTTCTTCTTGTTTCTTTTTTCCTTCTGGTTTTCGGTTAATCGTTGATACAAAAGCGGATTTCACTATGCGCGGAAATTCGCCCGAAAATAATCCGTTCCGACTGCGCCAGTTATATTTTGTAAGTTCGATGAAGGGTTTTTAAAAAGAAATTTTATTTATGTGAGTACAATAATGTCGTTTATTACTACAAGAATACTGGTTTCTGACTAACTATGAATATGAAATTACATTTTTATATAAAGGAACTGAGGTGTCAAGTATCTGTAAGTTCAGCTGTCTGGGCCGTGGTGACATAAATGCTTTTCATTTGAAAAATAAATGTTGATAGTCTTATCTTGTAAACCTGACTTTATAAAAAATACCTACATCTGCCATCAAATAGTATATGTAAAATAATATTTTTTTTATATGAGCAATTTTTTTCTATTACTTATAATAAAAAAGTTATAGGGGGTGGGCATCTTCCCAGATTCACCCTGTATATACCGGTAGTGGTTCCCTAGACGTCGGCAATTGAGTTTAAGAACACTGAGAAGGATTTTCACCCGATTTCGAGAAACAGGTTCAGTAGAAAAACCAAAACGAAATACAGCTAATGTTATAATAAATGAAGAAACGGAAATTATGATTTTGGCTTCTGTGTATGAAAATCCTCATATCAGTACTAGGAATTTATCAAATTTAATTGATATTAGTCAAAGTTCTGCGTCCAGGATTTTAAGAAAAAATAAATTTCATCCGTATCTTATCAACCTTACACAAGAATTGCACGGTGAAGTTTTTGTTAATAGAATTCGATTTTGCAATTGGGCGATGAAAAATATTAGAAGAAATCCGCTCCTATTAAGTAATATTTTATTTACGGATGAGGCTACTTTTAAAAGCAACGGTTGCGTTAATAGGTATAATATGAATTATTACGCAATTGAAAATCTTCACTGGATGCGGAACGTCGACAGACAGAGGGTATGGTCATTGAATGTTTAGGGTGGCATAATAAGAGATTTTGTTGTTGGTCCACATTTTTTTAAGGCCCATTAAATGGAGACGATTATTTATTTTTTTTAAATTATGATCCTCCTGGAATTATTAGAAGATATTATATTAAATGTCCGCCAAAATTTAATATTCCAACATGACGGAGCGCCACCACATTATGCCGGTAATGTTTGGAATTATTTAAATAATCATTGGGGGAAACAATGGATAGGACTAGGTGGACCTATTTCATGGCCAGCAAGATCTCCTGATCTTACGCCTATGGATTTTTTTCTTTGCGGATACGTCAAGGATCTTGTCTATCAGAAGATACCTACAAATGTAGAAGACATGAAAGAGTGTATTCGAAATGCTTTTCAGAATATTTCGCGAAACATGCTGGCAGATGTTCGAACACAGCACGTTTAACGCTTGAATTTTTATATTACAGAACATGGTCGTAATTTTGAACATTTGTTTTAAGTTGTTTTTGTTAATAAATTTGTTGTTTTAGTCTTCTAAGTTGTATAGCACTGTTACGTTTTCTTTATTTTCACACAGCCACCTATAATATTTGTTTAAAAATTATTTCTAATATACTATCAATTATAAAACCGACACACAAAATTTAAGTGCGATCTATACGTACCTTTTTCGTTCGTTTTAACAATTCATATTTTGGCGCCACTATTGGTCATTTTCTCTTCTTCACCTGTTGCCCGGAAACAAATGTAACTAAATTTTAACCAAAAATATTTGTCTCCATTTGCACATGGAACATGAACAACTGTGTATTTAATTATCTTGTTTAAAATATAATATGTGCATTTTTATAAAATTAACGTGCATTTAGTCGAAGAATGAGATGTTTCTCGATGTTAGTAAATTTTCATTCAAGTTAAAACTATTTGTAAGTACTTTTATAAATTGTGACTATAATAACCTCTTCTGTTGAATAACAAAAAAATTTGTACGTTGTAGTTTCCCTGATGAAGTGGTAAAATAACCACGAAATATTGGAATTTAAATAAAATTAACATCAATGAGAGTTTTGTCTTTTGTATAAAACCTCCGCCCTACAACCACCGAGAAATCCATTACATTACATTTTATCATTCAACAAGTCGGTGTTACGTCTTTCCAACATTATTTCTAATATTTCTAAATTATCTCATTAATAAAAATAATACATTGAAAAGAGAAAAAAATGGCGGTTTCTATTTTATTAAAATAATTATAGGTTGCCATTTGAAAAATAAAAGTTGATAGTCGTGTCTAGTAAACCTGACTTTATAAAAATATGTACATCTGCCAACAAATAGTATATGTAAAATAATAAAACTTTTATATGAGCCATTTTTTTCTTTTATAATAAAAAAGTTAAAGGGGGGGGGGGGCGTCTTCCCAAACTCACCCCGTATATATGTATATATATATATATATATATATATATATATATATATATAATGAATTGTGTTTTTACGTTTATACAAAAATGTGACGTCACTGTCACAACACACTGATATAAACTAAGATACAACACGAAAAAAATTCAGATGTTAACTGAATTTATCAAGTTTTGTTTTTATTCAAATTTTTAATTTAATTTATTTTGTTTACTCAAGTAATGAAAAGGGTTCAGACTATTATACGTAGAAACCACAGATAATGAAATATGTCTATTAAAATTATTTTGGTAAATTATTTAATGATATTTCTTGTTATTTGTACTGTATTTCTTTTTATAAGTAAAGTATGTATACAGGGTGAACACGAGAATCCGTGTCATAAGCGTGTAACGTGATTTTTTTAAAAATTATATATATATTATATATATATATATATATATATATATATATATATATATATATATGTATATACACAGACATCATCGTGAAAATTTTAAAATAGAGACCGTAAAACGTACACATTTACCAAAATTTTTATATGCGATTTTTAGCACGATCCCTATGTCTCCCTTACCAAGGGCAACGGGAGGTAAAAAATGTCATGACTAACAAAATTATGTTTAAACCACATTCTTTAACGGTGAATAGCTTGTGTTAATAGGATAAAATAATATAATCTGAAAAATTGTCGAAAGCTGAGAAGTACATATATTCACAATCACCAGGAATCCTAACGGTTTTGCTGAGCAAGATGCCATCTACAATACTAGCAAATATCTTATTTGATCAAAGCAGTAATAAAATGCATATATAATCAATCCGTTGATGTCCATGTATTTATACATACGTTTTGTCACGTTAAATAATTTCCAGTAAACATGAAAATTATGTACTTACAATTAGTATTTGTGCTTTCGTTTGACATAATGTAAATTTTCTCTTTCACAGTATAATGTTACCAATCATTTATTTTGAAATATATTGCTGTAATACAAAACACATTGTTTATATACTAACTAAAAACAATTGAATAAGAGTATCTGGTTTTTAGGACAAAAGGATCAGTTATTGGTTATTTAATCCATTCAGTTTATAACTCATACATTAAACAATTTCACGGGGTAATGAACACAAAACATCATTGTAATATCGTGGCGGGGCCCAATGTGATCATGATGCACCCGTAATCAGCTGATATCCCATCTAATTTACATCAGCTTGCCTGCACTGTACTTTGTACATATATATCAATCGCTGCATATTCAAATAACATGCTAAGCTAGTTATTATCAAGACAACCACTTACGATTCCGGGTTATAACAAGTCTTCAGGAAGTGTTTCAAAAATTATTGATTTCTGGTGAATTGCTGGAATCTTTTGTATTCTATGTTTATTGAAATAATTGAATGTATTTAAATCAAAGTTTTTATTTTACGATATTTTTAATAAATTATAAGCTTTCTAGTGTGCTGCTATGATGTATTTTTAACGTGATTATTGTAATTAATATGATTGTGCTACTAGTAACTGGTACGAGAGTTCTAGTGTGCTGCTATAATGTATTTTTTAACGTGATTATTGTATTTAATATGATTGTGCAATTGCTAACTGACACGCGAGTTAGTGGTGGGCGGATGAGGTTAATAATATTATATTATAATATTAATATTATTATTTTTTGCGAGTATGAAGGATGTTCATCGGAAAACAACTTCGTGCGAAGTCTGCGCCGCGACTGGAAACGTCGGAAGGCGGCGAGAAAGGCATCGGAGATGAGGCTGCTAACTGGTTCGAGATGAATAGCTTTCATTCTAAAACATGCGAATAAAGCAATGCATCCTTTGACGGATTTCTGACCGCGGCCATCACTGGCGCGGCAACGTATCGGCCTGGCGTAGTCGACACTGGAATTCGATAACGGGCGACTTAGCGTCACTCGAGGGGGTGGTAGCTGTCCCATCAGCTGCTAACCGAGAGAAGTTATGTGTCGCCTGCACTTGATATACTAAGATGTTTTGGCAAGGATTTATGGATGTTTCTGTTCTGGTGGGAGATTTGAATTTTCAAGATGTCCGACTAGTGCCTCGTCTAAAAATAATAAAGATTTCGGATGGGGTAAGAGCTACATACTGTTACTGTACGAGACATGGCGTCGATGTCTTTGTGATAGCGATAGCAAACGTAATTTTAAGTCGGCGATATCACCAGGTGTCAAGTAGATGGAAGTGACCTGCTGACTACGACACCGCGTTACACACCTTACACACGGTCACTCGAACGAGACGACTGAACGACGAGTATCGTTTGAGCAAGTTAAAGTAAGGGTTATCATCTAGACCGTTAAGAGAACTAGATTTGGCGGAATTTGGAGTTTCTGAGTGGACCAACTTTCCTTCGATGTGTTCACCTAGGTGGATCATTCCAACATAGATGAGATGTGGCGAGTTGTCGAGATCTGATTCCGCGGGTAGCAAAGTCTGTGCCCTTAATATAGCACAAAGTTTGGCCGGGAAGCGCTGTCTAGATGAAACCTATTCGGTTCGCTACGAACGTCTTCCATCGACTCGGATAGCCATGAAGCCAGACTAGGACAACTGTGCTTTCAGACTAGACGGTGAAATTAATATTTATAAGTTATTGTATGCTTCTAACGTTGAAAATAGGCGACAGAAAAGCTGCACTGCACACAACTCTAGCCGTATAATTGACACCGTTTTGAATGGTGCTGTCTAATTCTTGGTGATGAGCAAGTCGTGTGAATTAACTCATTTGCGTCAACGGTACGAAGGTAAATAACGGCGGCATAAGCTCGTGTGGAATCATCTGCATAGCTAAATTCAGATATCATTAAGGTTTTGAAATCCTGCCTTGGGCTCTCAACCGTGGCTCAAGCGAAGGTCCGAGTGGCTCGTCCCAATCTGCTCCTTGGAGCCACTGGTCCTGTAGTAGAATTTTTGAGATAATTATTACTGGCGAGATTCACTTCAGCTACGCAACTCATGAGAAAGAGAAAGAGAGAGAGAGAGAGGGGACTTTGCGCTTGGTAACAACGTCGACCACTGATTCCGGATTGCGATCTTTAAATAAGAACACGTCGGATTGTGGGTTCCAAAATATGCCTAATAACTTGGTTTGCTACTGAAAATTTGATTAAGTTCGATGATCCGATCCCTCAGCGATACTAGGGAGCAATATGTCAAGGTCGTTAGCTGACCACTTGCTTAATTCAAATTGACCGCGAGCGAGAATTTCGATTAACTCGTCTCGTTCTAGAGAATAGACTTCGGTTAGGATGTCGCCCACGTACGTCTCCTGGATCAGGGCGTCAGATCCACTAGGCATGCTGTATTGTTCTAACGTGGAGAGCTTCTAGATTGCAAGATACGGGGCCGTCCCATACGTGACTGTGGTTAGTTGATAGCCGGCAATGGGTTCTGACAAAATGTAGCGCCAAACGATTTTCTGCATGAGTCGAGTTTTATCAGCCGAAACATTTTGACAATGTCTGCAGGAAGATAATGTTGTAGTTACGCCAATTCACCAAGACGACAGTGAGATCGTTTTGAAGAGGAGGCCTCGGTATAAGGCCTTAGTTCAGCGCATGTCCGAAAGAGATCTTCCTCGAGGCAATGAATCCCACTCCAAGTTTGGATCCTTGGGCTACTTCCTGGATAACTGCGTGATGGAGTAGGTACCAGCAGCTGGATGCGGTAAATTCGGCCTTGTTCGTGTGACCGAGAGTTTCGAACTTAGCCACGAAATCCTAATATTTCGACCGTAACGTTGGTCTACTAAACAGTCGACGTTCGACAGCAAGCCTCGCTGCTTGCATCTCCTCAACTTGTGTTTCCAGCAATCCAAAATTGTAACACAACACCTATATATTTTTATATTTTTCAATGAAGCTATGTTATAACTCAACTTCACATTATTGTAAGTTTGCATACTTAAATGTTAACTACTATTTGTTACATTGATGTATAATTTTACAGCATCCTGTTGAAGGATTAAATAAATCTGAAAGCTTGATGAAATAATAAAGAACGAGCTTTACTTTCATGCTCTTTCACTGAATTCCTACAAAAGTTATAACTATAATTAACATAGTGACGAATTCTCAACACGTATCCACAGGAAATGGGGTTCTTCCAATACATCCACCACCATTATGGCTTACAATTGAAGAACTTATACAAATCATGGGCTACAACAAACAGCAAGATAGCCTCGCTGAAAAATAGAAAAATATTTCTTCTCAACATGTGTTTCCAGCAATCCAAAATTGTAACACAACACCTATATATTTTTATATTTTTCAATGAAGCTATGTTATAACTTAACTTCACATTATTGTAAGTTTGCATACTTAAATGTTAACTACTATTTGTTACAGTGATGTATAATTTTACAGCATCCTGATGAAGGATTAAATAAATCCGAAAGCTTGATGAAATAATCCAGAACGAGCTTTACTTTCATGCCCTTTCACTGAATTCCTACAAAAGTTATAACTATAATTAAAACAGTGACGAATTCTCAACACGTATCAAGAGGAAATGGGGTTCTTCCAATACATCCACCACCATTATGGCTTACAAGTGAAATCATGGGCTACAACAAACAGCAAGATAGCCTCGCTGAAAAATAGTAAAATATTTCACCTCAAATTGTGATTCCAGCAATCCAAAATTGTAACACAACACCTATATATTTTTTTATATTTTTCAATGAAGCTATGTTATAACTCAACTTCACATTATTGTAAGTTTGCATACTTAAATGTTAACTATTATTTGTTACATTGATGTATAATTTTACAGCATCCTGACGAAGGATTAAATAAATCCGAAAGCTTGATGAAATAATCCAGAACTTGCTTCACTTTCATGCCGTTTCACTGAATTCCTACAAAAGTTATAACTATAATTAAAACAGTGACGAATTCTCAACACGTATCAACAGGAAATGGGGTTCCACCACCATTATGGCTTACAAGTGAAGAACTTATACAAGTCATGGGCTACAACAAACAGCAAGGTAGCCTCGCTGAAAAATAGAAAAATATTTCACCTCAACTTGTGTTTCCAGCAATCCAAAATTGTAACACAACACCTATATATTTTTATATTTTTCAATGAAGCTATGTTATAACTCAACTTTACATTATTGTAAGTTTGCCTACTTAAATGGTAACTACAATTTGTTACATTGATGTATAATTTTACAGCATCCTGATGAAGGATTAAATAAATCCGAAAGCTTGATGAAATAATAAAGAACGAGCTTTACTTTCATGCCCTTTCACTGAATTCCTACAAAAGTTATAACTATAAATAAAACAGTGACGAATTCTCAACACGTATCAACAGGAAATGGGGTTCTTCCAATACATCCACCACCATTATGGCTTGCAAGTGAAGAACTTATACAAATCATGGGCTACAACAAACAGCAAGATAGCCTCGCTGAAAAATAGAAAAATATTTCACCTCAACTTGTGTTTCCAGGAATCCAAAATTGTAACACAACACTTATATATTTTTATATTTTTCAATGAAGCTATGTTATAACTCAACTACACATTATTGTAAGTTTGCATACTTAAATGTTAACTACTATTTGTTACATTGATGTATAATTTTACAGCATCCTGATGAAGGATTAAATAAATCCGAAAGCTTGATGAAATAATCTAGAACGTGCTTTACTTTCATGCCCTTTCACTGAATGCCTACAAAAGTTATAACTATAATTAAAACAGTGACGAATTCTCAACACGTATCAACAGGAAATGAGGTTCTTCCAATACATCCACCACCATTATAACTTACAAGTGAAGAACTTATACAAATCACGGGCTGCAACAAACAGCAAGATAGTCTCGCTGAAAAATAGAAAAAAATATTTCTCCTCAACTTGTGTTTCCAGCAATCCAAAATTGTAACACAACACCTATATATTTTTATATTTTTCAATGAAGCTATGTTATAACTCAACTTCACATTATTGTAAGTTTGCATACTTAAATGTTAACTACTATTTGTTACATTGATGTATAATTTTACAGCATCCTGTTGAAGGATTAAATAAATCTGAAAGCTTGATGAAATAATAAAGAACGAGCTTTACTTTCATGCTCTTTCACTGAATTCCTACAAAAGTTATAACTATAATTAACATAGTGACGAATTCTCAACACGTATCCACAGGAAATGGGGTTCTTCCAATACATCCACCACCATTATGGCTTACAATTGAAGAACTTATACAAATCATGGGCTACAACAAACAGCAAGATAGCCTCGCTGAAAAATAGAAAAATATTTCTTCTCAACATGTGTTTCCAGCAATCCAAAATTGTAACACAACACCTATATATTTTTATATTTTTCAATGAAGCTATGTTATAACTTAACTTCACATTATTGTAAGTTTGCATACTTAAATGTTAACTACTATTTGTTACAGTGATGTATAATTTTACAGCATCCTGATGAAGGATTAAATAAATCCGAAAGCTTGATGAAATAATCCAGAACGAGCTTTACTTTCATGCCCTTTCACTGAATTCCTACAAAAGTTATAACTATAATTAAAACAGTGACGAATTCTCAACACGTATCAAGAGGAAATGGGGTTCTTCCAATACATCCACCACCATTATGGCTTACAAGTGAAATCATGGGCTACAACAAACAGCAAGATAGCCTCGCTGAAAAATAGTAAAATATTTCACCTCAAATTGTGATTCCAGCAATCCAAAATTGTAACACAACACCTATATATTTTTTTATATTTTTCAATGAAGCTATGTTATAACTCAACTTCACATTATTGTAAGTTTGCATACTTAAATGTTAACTATTATTTGTTACATTGATGTATAATTTTACAGCATCCTGACGAAGGATTAAATAAATCCGAAAGCTTGATGAAATAATCCAGAACTTGCTTCACTTTCATGCCGTTTCACTGAATTCCTACAAAAGTTATAACTATAATTAAAACAGTGACGAATTCTCAACACGTATCAACAGGAAATGGGGTTCCACCACCATTATGGCTTACAAGTGAAGAACTTATACAAGTCATGGGCTACAACAAACAGCAAGGTAGCCTCGCTGAAAAATAGAAAAATATTTCACCTCAACTTGTGTTTCCAGCAATCCAAAATTGTAACACAACACCTATATATTTTTATATTTTTCAATGAAGCTATGTTATAACTCAACTTTACATTATTGTAAGTTTGCCTACTTAAATGGTAACTACAATTTGTTACATTGATGTATAATTTTACAGCATCCTGATGAAGGATTAAATAAATCCGAAAGCTTGATGAAATAATAAAGAACGAGCTTTACTTTCATGCCCTTTCACTGAATTCCTACAAAAGTTATAACTATAAATAAAACAGTGACGAATTCTCAACACGTATCAACAGGAAATGGGGTTCTTCCAATACATCCACCACCATTATGGCTTGCAAGTGAAGAACTTATACAAATCATGGGCTACAACAAACAGCAAGATAGCCTCGCTGAAAAATAGAAAAATATTTCACCTCAACTTGTGTTTCCAGGAATCCAAAATTGTAACACAACACTTATATATTTTTATATTTTTCAATGAAGCTATGTTATAACTCAACTACACATTATTGTAAGTTTGCATACTTAAATGTTAACTACTATTTGTTACATTGATGTATAATTTTACAGCATCCTGATGAAGGATTAAATAAATCCGAAAGCTTGATGAAATAATCTAGAACGTGCTTTACTTTCATGCCCTTTCACTGAATGCCTACAAAAGTTATAACTATAATTAAAACAGTGACGAATTCTCAACACGTATCAACAGGAAATGAGGTTCTTCCAATACATCCACCACCATTATAACTTACAAGTGAAGAACTTATACAAATCACGGGCTGCAACAAACAGCAAGATAGTCTCGCTGAAAAATAGAAAAAAATATTTCTCCTCAACTTGTGTTTCCAGCAATCCAAAATTGTAACACAACACCTATATATTTTTATATTTTTCAATGAAGCTATGTTATAACTCAACTTCACATTACTGTAAGTTTGCATACTTAAATGTTAACTACTATTTGTTACATTGATGTATAATTTTACAGCATCCTGATGAAGGATTAAATAAATCCGAAAGCTTGATGAAATAATCCAGAACGAGCTTTACTTTCATGCCCTTTCACTGAATTCCTACAAAAGTTATAACTATAATAAAACAGTGACGAATTCTCAACACGTATCAACAGGAAATGGGGTTCTTCCAATACATCCACCACCATTATGGCTTACAAGTGAAGAACTTATACAAATAATGGGCTACAACAAACAACAAGATAGCCTCGCTGAAAAATAGAAACATATTTCTCCTCAACTTGTGTTTCCAGCAATCCAAAATTGTAACACAACACCTATATATTTTTATATTTTTCAATGAAGCTATGTTATAACTCAACTTCACATTATTGTAAGTTTGCATACTTAAATGTTAACTACTATTTTTTACATTGATGTATAATTTTACAGCATCCTGATGAAGGATTAAATAAATCCGAAAGCTTGATGAAATAATCCAGAACGGGCTTTACTTTCATGCCCTTTCACTGAATTCCTACAAAAGTTATAACTATAATTAAAACAGTGACGAATTCTCAACACGTATCAACAGGAAATGGGGTTCTTCCAATACATCCACCACCATTATGGCTTACAAGTGAAGAACTTATACAAATCATGGGCTACAACAAACAGCAAGATAGCCTCGCTGAAAAATAGTAAAATATTTCACCTCAACTTGTGTTTCCAGCAATCCAAAATTGTAACACAACACCTATATATTTTTATATTTTTCAATGAAGCTATGTTATAACTCAACTTCACATTATTGTAAGTTTGCATACTTAAATGTTAACTACTATTTGTTACATTGATGTATAATTTTACAGCATCCTGATGAAGGATTAAATAATTCCGAAAGCTTGATGAAATAATCCAGAACGAGCTTCACTTTCATGCGCTTTCACTGAATTCCTACAAAAGTTATAACTATAATTAAAACAGTGACGAATTCTCAACACGTATCAACAGGAAATGGGGTTCTTCCAATACATCCACCACCATTATGGCTTACAAGTGAAGAACTTATACAAATCATGGGCTACAACAAACAGCAAGATAGCCTCGCTGAAAAATAGAAAAATATTTCACCTCAACTTGTGTTTCCAGCAATCCAAAATTGTAACACAACACCTATACATTTTAATATTTTTCAATGAAGCTATGTTATAACTCAACTTCACATTATTGTAAGTTTGCATACTTAAATGTTAACTAATATTTGTTACAATGATTTATAATTTTTCAGCACCCTGATGAAGGTTTAAATGAATCCGAAAGCTTGATGAAATAATCCAGAACGAGCTTTACTTTCATGCCCATTCACTGAATTCCTACAAAAGTTATAACTATAATTAAAACAGTGACGAATTCTCAAAACGAATCAACAGGAAATGGGGTTCTTCCAATACATCCACAATTATTATGGCTTACAAGTGAAGAACTTATACAAATCATGGGCTACAACAAACAGCAAGATAGCCTCGCTGAAGAATAGTAAAATATTTCACCTCAACTTTTGTTTCCAGCAATCTAAAATTGTAAAACAACACCTATATATCTTTATATTTTTCAATGAAGCTATGTTATAACTCAACTTCACATTATTGTAAGTTTGCAAACTTAAATGTTAACTACTATTTGTTACATTGATGTATAATTTTACAGCATCCTGATGAAGGATTAAATAAATCCGAAAGCTTGATGAAATAATCCAGAACGAAATTCACTTTCATGCCCTTTCACTGAATTCCTACAAAAGTTATAACTATAATTAAAACAGTGACGAATTCTCAACACGTATCAACAGGAAATAGGGTTCTTCCAATACATCCACCACCATTATGGCTTACAAGTGAAGAACTTATACAAATCATGGGCTACAACAAACAGCAAGATAGCCTCGATGAAAAATAGTAAAATATTTCTCCTCAACTTGTGTTTCCAGCAATCCAAAATTGTAACACAACACCTATATATTTTTATATTTTTCAATGAAGCTATGTTATAACTCAACTTCACATTATTGTAAGTTTGCATACTTAAATGTTAACTACTATTTGTTACATTGATGTATAATTTTACAGCATCCTGATGAAGGATTAAATAAATCCGAAAGCTTGATGAAATAATCCAGAACGAGCTTCACTTTCATGCCCTTTCACTGAATTCCTACAAAAGTTATAACTATAATTAAAACAGTGACGAATTCTCAACACGTACCAACAGGAAATGTGGTTCTTCCAATACATCCACCACCATTATGTCTTACAAGTGAAGAACTTATACAAATCATGGGCTACAACACACAACAAGATAGCCTCGCTGAAAAATAGAAAAATATTTCTCCTCAACTTGTGTTTCCAGCAATCCAAAATTGTAACACAACACCTATATATTTTTATATTTTTCAATGAAGCTATGTTGTAACTCAACTTCACATTATTGTAAGTTTGCATACTTAAATGTTAACTACTATTTTTTACATTGATGTATAATTTTACAGCATCCTGATGAAAGATTAAATAAATCCGAAAGCTTGATGAAATAATCCAGAACGAGCTTTACTTTCATGCCCTTTCACTGAATTCCTACAAAAGTTATAACTATAATTAAAACAGTGACGAATTCTCAACACGTATCAACAAGAAATGGGGTTCTTCCAATACATCCACCACCATTATGGCTTACAAGTGAAGAACTTATACAAATCATGGGCTACAACAAACAGCAAGATAGCCTCGCTGAAAAATAGAAAAATATTTCACCTCAACTTGTGTATCCAGCAATCCAAAATTGTAACACAACACCTATACATTTTAATATTTTTCAATGAAGCTATGTTATAACTCAACTTCACATTATTGTAAGTTTACATACTTAAATGTTAACTACTATTTGTTACAATGATTTATAATTTTTCAGCACCCTGATGAAGGTTTAAATGAATCCGTAAGCTTGATGAAATAATCCAGAACGAGCTTTACTTTCATGCCCTTTCACTGAATTCCTACAAAAGTTATAACTATAATTAAAACAGTGACGAATTCTCAAAACGTATCAACAGGATATGGGGTTCTTCCAATACATCCACCATTATTATGGCTTACAAGTGAAGAACTTATACAAATCATGGGCTACAACAAACAGCAAGATAGCCTCGCTGAAGAATAGTAAAATATTTCACCTCAACTTTTGTTTCCAGCAATCTAAAATTGTAAAACAACACCTATATATCTTTATATTTTTCAATGAAGCTATGTTATAACTCAACTTCACATTATTTTAAGTTTGCAAACTTAAATGTTAACTACTATTTGTTACATTGATGTATAATTTTACAGCATCCTGATGAAGGATTAAATAAATCCGAAAGCTTGATGAAATAATCCAGAACGAGCTTCACTTTTATGCCCTTTCACTGAATTCCTACAAAAGTTATAACTATAATTAAAACAGTGACGAATTCTCAACACGTATCAACAGGAAATAGGGTTCTTCCAATACATCCACCACCATTATGGCTTACAAGTGAAGAACTTATACAAATCATGGGCTACAACAAACAGCAAGATAGCCTCGATGAAAAATAGTAAAATATTTCTCCTCAACTTGTGTTTCCAGCAATCCAAATTTGTAACACAACACCTATATATTTTTATATTTTTCAATGAAGCTATGTTATAACTCAACTTCACATTATTGTAAGTTTGCATACTTAAATGTTAACTACTATTTGTTACATTGATGTATAATTTTACAGCATCCTGATGAAGGATTAAATAAATCCGAAAGCTTGATGAAATAATCCAGAACGAGCTTCACTTTCATGCCCTTTCACTGAATTCCTACAAAAGTTATAACTATAATTAAAACAGTGACGAATTCTCAACACGTACCAACAGGAAATGTGGTTCTTCCAATAAATCCACCACCATTATGTCTTACAAGTGAAGAACTTATACAAATCATGGGCTACAACAAGCAACAAGATAGCCTCGCTGAAAAATTGAAAAATATTTCTCCTCAACTTGTGTTTCCAGCAATCCAAAATTGTAACACAACACCTATATATTTTTATATTTTTCAATGAAGCTATTTTATAACTCAACTTCACATTATTGTAAGTTTGCATACTTAAATGTTAACTACTATTTTTTACATTGATGTATAATTTTACAGCATCCTGATAAAGGATTAAATAAATCCGAAAGCTTGATGAAATAATCCAGAACGAGCTTTACTTTCATGCCCTTTCACTGAATTCCTACAAAAGTTATAACTATAATTAAAACAGTGACGAATTCTCAACACGTATCAACAGGAAATGGGGTTCTTCCAATACAGCCACCACCATTATGGCTTACAAGTGAAGAACTTATACAAATCATGGGCTACAACAAACAGCAAGATAGCCTCGCTGAAAAATAGTAAAATATTTCACCTCAACTTGTGTTTCCAGCAATCCAAAATTGTAACACAACACCTATATATTTTTATATTTTTCAATGAAGCTATGTTATAACTCAACTTCACATTATTGTAAGTTTGCATACTTAAATGTTAACTACTATTTGTTACATTGATGTATAATTTTACAGCATCCTGATGAAGGATTAAATAAATCCGAAAGCTTGATGAAATAATCCAGAACGAGCTTCACTTTCATGTCCTTTCACTGAATTCCTACAAAAGTTATAACTATAATTAAAACAGTGACGAATTCTCAACACGTATCAACAGGAAATGGGGTTCTTCCGATACATCCACCACCATTATAGCTTACAAGTGAAGAACTTATACAAATCATGGGCTACAACAAACAGCAAGATAGCCTCGCTGAAAAATAGAAAAATATTTCACCTCGACTTGTGTTTCCAGCAATCCAAAATTGTAACACAACACCTATACATTTTTATATTTTTCAATGAAGCTATGTTATAACTCAACTTCACATTATTGTAAGTTTGCATATTTAAATGTTAACTACTATTTGTTACAATGATTTATAATTTTACAGCATCCTAATGAAGGATTAAATGAATCCGAAAGCTTAATGAAATAATCCAAAACGAGCTTTACTTTCTTGGCCTTTCACTGAATTCCTACAAAAGATAACTATAATTAAAACAGTGACGAATTCTCAACACGTATCAACAGGAAATGGGGTTCTTCCATTACATCCACCATTATTATGGCTTACAAGTGAAGAACTTATACAAATCATGGGCTACAACAAACAGCAAGGTAGCCTCGCTGAAAAATAGAAAAATATTTCACCTCAACTTGTGTTTCCAGCAATCCAAAATTGTAACACAACACCTATATATTTTTATATTTTTCAATGAAGCTATGTTATAACTCAACTTTACATTATTGTAAGTTTGCCTACTTAAATGGTAACTACAATTTGTTACATTGATGTATAATTTTACAGCATCCTGATGAAGGATTAAATAAATCCGAAAGCTTGATGAAATAATAAAGAACGAGCTTTACTTTCATGCCCTTTCACTGAATTCCTACAAAAGTTATAATTATAAATAAAACAGTGACGAATTCTCAACACGTATCAACAGGAAATGGGGTTCTTCCAATACATCCACCACCATTATGGCTTGCAAGTGAAGAACTTATACAAATCATGGGCTACAACAAACAGCAAGATAGCCTCGCTGAAAAATAGAAAAATATTTCACCTCAACTTGTGTTTCCAGGAATCCAAAATTGTAACACAACACTTATATATTTTTATATTTTTCAATGAAGCTATGTTATAACTCAACTACACATTATTGTAAGTTTGCATACTTAAATGTTAACTACTATTTGTTACATTGATGTATAATTTTACAGCATCCTGATGAAGGATTAAATAAATCCGAAAGCTTGATGAAATAATCTAGAACGTGCTTTACTTTCATGCCCTTTCACTGAATGCCTACAAAAGTTATAACTATAATTAAAACAGTGACGAATTCTCAACACGTATCAACAGGAAATGAGGTTCTTCCAATACATCCACCACCATTATAACTTACAAGTGAAGAACTTATACAAATCACGGGCTGCAACAAACAGCAAGATAGTCTCGCTGAAAAATAGAAAAAAATATTTCTCCTCAACTTGTGTTTCCAGCAATCCAAAATTGTAACACAACACCTATATATTTTTATATTTTTCAATGAAGCTATGTTATAACTCAACTTCACATTACTGTAAGTTTGCATACTTAAATGTTAACTACTATTTGTTACATTGATGTATAATTTTACAGCATCCTGATGAAGGATTAAATAAATCCGAAAGCTTGATGAAATAATCCAGAACGAGCTTTACTTTCATGCCCTTTCACTGAATTCCTACAAAAGTTATAACTATAATAAAACAGTGACGAATTCTCAACACGTATCAACAGGAAATGGGGTTCTTCCAATACATCCACCACCATTATGGCTTACAAGTGAAGAACTTATACAAATAATGGGCTACAACAAACAACAAGATAGCCTCGCTGAAAAATAGAAACATATTTCTCCTCAACTTGTGTTTCCAGCAATCCAAAATTGTAACACAACACCTATATATTTTTATATTTTTCAATGAAGCTATGTTATAACTCAACTTCACATTATTGTAAGTTTGCATACTTAAATGTTAACTACTATTTGTTACATTGATGTATAATTTTACAGCATCCTGATGAAGGATTAAATAATTCCGAAAGCTTGATGAAATAATCCAGAACGAGCTTCACTTTCATGCGCTTTCACTGAATTCCTACAAAAGTTATAACTATAATTAAAACAGTGACGAATTCTCAACACGTATCAACAGGAAATGGGGTTCTTCCAATACATCCACCACCATTATGGCTTACAAGTGAAGAACTTATACAAATCATGGGCTACAACAAACAGCAAGATAGCCTCGCTGAAAAATAGTAAAATATTTCACCTCAACTTGTGTTTCCAGCAATCCAAAATTGTAACACAACACCTATACATTTTAATATTTTTCAATGAAGCTATGTTATAACTCAACTTCACATTATTGTAAGTTTGCATACTTAAATGTTAACTAATATTTGTTACAATGATTTATAATTTTTCAGCACCCTGATGAAGGTTTAAATGAATCCGAAAGCTTGATGAAATAATCCAGAACGAGCTTTACTTTCATGCCCATTCACTGAATTCCTACAAAAGTTATAACTATAATTAAAACAGTGACGAATTCTCAAAACGTATCAACAGGAAATGGGGTTCTTCCAATACATCCACCATTATTATGGCTTACAAGTGAAGAACTTATACAAATCATGGGCTACAACAAACAGCAAGATAGCCTCGCTGAAGAATAGTAAAATATTTCACCTCAACTTTTGTTTCCAGCAATCTAAAATTGTAAAACAACACCTATATATCTTTATATTTTTCAATGAAGCTATGTTATAACTCAACTTCACATTATTGTAAGTTTGCAAACTTAAATGTTAACTACTATTTGTTACATTGATGTATAATTTTACAGCATCCTGATGAAGGATTAAATAAATCCGAAAGCTTGATGAAATAATCCAGAACGAAATTCACTTTCATGCCCTTTCACTGAATTCCTACAAAAGTTATAACTATAATTAAAACAGTGACGAATTCTCAACACGTATCAACAGGAAATAGGGTTCTTCCAATACATCCACCACCATTATGGCTTACAAGTGAAGAACTTATACAAATCATGGGCTACAACAAACAGCAAGATAGCCTCGATGAAAAATAGTAAAATATTTCTCCTCAACTTGTGTTTCCAGCAATCCAAAATTGTAACACAACACCTATATATTTTTATATTTTTTCAATGAAGCTATGTTATAACTCAACTTCACATTATTGTAAGTTTGCATACTTAAATGTTAACTACTATTTGTTACATTGATGTATAATTTTACAGCATCCTGATGAAGGATTAAATAAATCCGAAAGCTTGATGAAATAATCCAGAACGAGCTTCAGTTTCATGCCCTTTCACTGAATTCCTACAAAAGTTATAACTATAATTAAAACAGTGACGAATTCTCAACACGTACCAACAGGAAATGTGGTTCTTCCAATACATCCACCACCATTATGTCTTACAAGTGAAGAACTTATACAAATCATGGGCTACAACACACAACAAAATAGCCTCGCTGAAAAATAGAAAAATATTTCTCCTCAACTTGTGTTTCCAGCAATCCAAAATTGTAACACAACACCTATATATTTTTATATTTTTCAATGAAGCTATGTTGTAACTCAACTTCACATTATTGTAAGTTTGCATACTTAAATGTTAACTACTATTTTTTACATTGATGTATAATTTTACAGCATCCTGATGAAAGATTAAATAAATCCGAAAGCTTGATGAAATAATCCAGAACGAGCTTTACTTTCATGCCCTTTCACTGAATTCCTACAAAAGTTATAACTATAATTAAAACAGTGACGAATTCTCAACACGTATCAACAAGAAATGGGGTTCTTCCAATACATCCACCACCATTATGGCTTACAAATGAAGAACTTATACAAATCATGGGCTACAACAAACAGCAAGATAGCCTCGCTGAAAAATAGAAAAATATTTCACCTCAACTTGTGTATCCAGCAATCCAAAATTGTAACACAACACCTATACATTTTAATATTTTTCAATGAAGCTATGTTATAACTCAACTTCACATTATTGTAAGTTTACATACTTAAATGTTAACTACTATTTGTTACAATGATTTATAATTTTTCAGCACCCTGATGAAGGTTTAAATGAATCCGTAAGCTTGATGAAATAATCCAGAACGAGCTTTACTTTCATGCCCTTTCACTGAATTCCTACAAAAGTTATAACTATAATTAAAACAGTGACGAATTCTCAAAACGTATCAACAGGAAATGGGGTTCTTCCAATACATCCACCATTATTATGGCTTACAAGTGAAGAACTTATACAAATCATGGGCTACAACAAACAGCAAGATAGCCTCGCTGAAGAATAGTAAAATATTTCACCTCAACTTTTGTTTCCAGCAATCTAAAATTGTAAAACAACACCTATATATCTTTATATTTTTCAATGAAGCTATGTTATAACTCAACTTCACATTATTGTAAGTTTGCAAACTTAAATGTTAACTACTATTTGTTACATTGATGTATAATTTTACAGCATCCTGATGAAGGATTAAATAAATCCGAAAGCTTGATGAAATAATCCAGAACGAGCTTCACTTTTATGCCCTTTCACTGAATTCCTACAAAAGTTATAACTATAATTAAAACAGTGACGAATTCTCAACACGTATCAACAGGAAATAGGGTTCTTCCAATACATCCACCACCATTATGGCTTACAAGTGAAGAACTTATACAAATCATGGGCTACAACAAACAGCAAGATAGCCTCGATGAAAAATAGTAAAATATTTCTCCTCAACTTGTGTTTCCAGCAATCCAAATTTGTAACACAACACCTATATATTTTTATATTTTTCAATGAAGCTATGTTATAACTCAACTTCACATTATTGTAAGTTTGCATACTTAAATGTTAACTACTATTTGTTACATTGATGTATAATTTTACAGCATCCTGATGAAGGATTAAATAAATCCGAAAGCTTGATGAAATAATCCAGAACGAGCTTCACTTTCATGCCCTTTCACTGAATTCCTACAAAAGTTATAACTATAATTAAAACAGTGACGAATTCTCAACACGTACCAACAGGAAATGTGGTTCTTCCAATAAATCCACCACCATTATGTCTTACAAGTGAAGAACTTATACAAATCATGGGCTACAACAAGCAACAAGATAGCCTCGCTGAAAAATTGAAAAATATTTCTCCTCAACTTGTGTTTCCAGCAATCCAAAATTGTAACACAACACCTATATATTTTTATATTTTTCAATGAAGCTATTTTATAACTCAACTTCACATTATTGTAAGTTTGCATACTTAAATGTTAACTACTATTTTTTACATTGATGTATAATTTTACAGCATCCTGATAAAGGATTAAATAAATCCGAAAGCTTGATGAAATAATCCAGAACGAGCTTTACTTTCATGCCCTTTCACTGAATTCCTACAAAAGTTATAACTATAATTAAAACAGTGACGAATTCTCAACACGTATCAACAGGAAATGGGGTTCTTCCAATACAGCCACCACCATTATGGCTTACAAGTGAAGAACTTATACAAATCATGGGCTACAACAAACAGCAAGATAGCCTCGCTGAAAAATAGTAAAATATTTCACCTCAACTTGTGTTTCCAGCAATCCAAAATTGTAACACAACACCTATATATTTTTATATTTTTCAATGAAGCTATGTTATAACTCAACTTCACATTATTGTAAGTTTGCATACTTAAATGCTAACTACTATTTGTTACATTGATGTATAATTTTACAGCATCCTGATGAAGGATTAAATAAATCCGAAAGCTTGATGAAATAATCCAGAACGAGCTTCACTTTCATGCCCTTTCACTGAATTCCTACAAAAGTTATAACTATAATTAAAACAGTGACGAATTCTCAACACGTATCAACAGGAAATGGGGTTCTTCCGATACATCCACCACCATTATGGCTTACAAGTGAAGAACTTATACAAATCATGGGCTACAACAAACAGCAAGATAGCCTCGCTGAAAAATAGAAAAATATTTCACCTCGACTTGTGTTTCCAGCAATCCAAAATTGTAACACAACACCTATACATTTTTATATTTTTCAATGAAGCTATGTTATAACTCAACTTCACATTATTGTAAGTTTGCATATTTAAATGTTAACTACTATTTGTTACAATGATTTATAATTTTACAGCATCCTAATGAAGGATTAAATGAATCCGAAAGCTTAATGAAATAATCCAAAACGAGCTTTACTTTCTTGGCCTTTCACTGAATTCCTACAAAAGATAACTATAATTAAAACAGTGACGAATTCTCAACACGTATCAACAGGAAATGGGGTTCTTCCATTACATCCACCATTATTATGGCTTACAAGTGAAGAACTTATACAAATCATGGACTACAACAAACAGCAAGATAGCCTCGATGAAAAATAGTAAAATATTTCTCCTCAACTTGTGTTTCCAGCAATCCAAATTTGTAACACAACACCTATATATTTTTATATTTTTCAATGAAGCTATGTTATAACTCAACTTCACATTATTGTAAGTTTGCATACTTAAATGTTAACTACTATTTGTTACATTGATGTATAATTTTACAGCATCCTGATGAAGGATTAAATAAATCCGAAAGCTTGATGAAATAATCCAGAACGAGCTTCACTTTCATGCCCTTTCACTGAATTCCTACAAAAGTTATAACTATAATTAAAACAGTGACGAATTCTCAACACGTATCAACAGGAAATGGGGTTCTTCCAATACATCCACCACCATTATGGCTTACAAGTGAAGAACTTATACAAATCATGGGCTACAACAAACAGCAAGATAGCCTCGCTGAAAAATAGTAAAATATTTCACCTCAACTTGTGTTTCCAGCAATCCAAAATTGTAACACAACACCTATATATTTTTATATTTTTCAATGAAGCTATGTTATAACTCAACTTCACATTATTGTAAGTTTGCATACTTAAATGTTAACTACTATTTGTTACATTGATGTATAATTTTACAGCATCCTGATGAAGGATTAAATAAATCCGAAAGCTTGATGAAATAATCCAGAACGAGCTTCACTTTCATGCCCTTTCACTGAATTCCTACAAAAGTTATAACTATAATTAAAACAGTGACGAATTCTCAACACGTATCAACAGGAAATGGGGTTCTTCCGATACATCCACCACCATTATGGCTTACAAGTGAAGAACTTATACAAATCATGGGCTACAACAAACAGCAAGATAGCCTCGCTGAAAAATAGAAAAATATTTCACCTCAACTTGTGTTTCCAGCAATCCAAAATTGTAACACAACACCTATACATTTTTATATTTTTCAATGAAGCTATGTTATAACTCAACTTCACATTATTGTAAGTTTGCATACTTAAATGTTAACTACTATTTGTTAAAATGATTTATAATTTTACAGCATCCTGATGAAGGATTAAATGAATCCGAAAGCTTGATGAAATAATCCAAAACGAGCTTTACTTTCTTGCCCTTTCACTGAATTCCTACAAAAGTTATAACTATATTTAAAACAGTGACGAATTCTCAACACGTATCAACAGGAAATGGGGTTCTTCCAATACATCCACCATTATTATGGCTTACAAGTGAAGAACTTATACAAATCATGGGCTACAACAAACAGCAAGATAGCCTCGCTGAAGAATAGTAAAATATTTCACCTCAACTTTTGTTTCCAGCAATCCAAAATTGTAAAACAACACCTATATATTTTTATATTTTTCAATGAAGCTATGTTATAACTCAACTTCACATTATTGTAAGTTTGCAAACTTAAATGTTAACTACTATTTGTTACATTGATGTATAATTTTACAGCATCCTGATGAAGGATTAAATAAATCCGAAAGCTTGATGAAATAATCCAGAACGAAATTCACTTTCATGCCCTTTCACTGAATTCCTACAAAAGTTATAACTATAATTAAAACAGTGATGAATTCTCAACACGTATCAACAGGAAATAGGGTTCTTCCAATACATCCACCACCATTATGGCTTACAAGTGAAGAACTTATACAAATCATGGGCTACAACAAACAGCAAGATAGCCTCGATGAAAAATAGTAAAATATTTCTCCTCAACTTGTGTTTCCAGCAATCCAAACTTGTAACACAACACCTATATATTTTTATATTTTTCAATGAAGCTATGTTATAACTCAACTTCACATTATTGTAAGTTTGCATACTTAAATGTTAACTACTATTTGTTACATTGATGTATAATTTTAAAGCATTCTGAAGAAGGATTAAATAAATCCGAAAGCTTGATGAAATAATCCAGAACGAGCTTCACTTTTATGCCCTTTTACTGAATTCCTACAAAAGTTATAACTATAATTAAAACAGTGACGAATTCTCAACACGTACCAACAGGAAATGTAGTTCTTCCAATACATCCACCACCATTATGTCTTACAAGTGAAGAACTTATACAAATCATGGGCTACAACAAACAGCAAGATAGCCTCGCTGAAAAATAGTAAAATATTTCACCTCAACTTGTGTTTCCAGCAATCCAAAATTGTAACACAACACCTATATATTTTTATATTTTTCAATGAAGCTATGTTATAATTCAACTTCACAATTATTGTAAGTTTGCATACTTAAATGTTAACTACTATTTGTTACAATGATTTATAATTTTACAGCATCCTGATGAATGATTAAATAAATCCGAATGCTTGATGAAATAATCCAGAACGAGCTTTACTTTCATGCCCTTTCACTGAATTCCTACAAAAGTTATAACTATAAATAAAACAGTGACGAATTCTCAACACGTATCAACAGGAAATGGGGTTCTTCCAATACATCCACCACCATTATGGCTTACAAGTGAAGAACTTATACAAATCATGGGCTACAACAAACAGCAAGATAGCCTCGCTGAAAAATAGTAAAATATTTCACCTCAACTTGTGTTTCCAGCAATCCAAAATTGTAACACAACACCTATATATTTTTATATTTTTCAATGAAGCTATGTTATAACTCAACTTCACATTATTGTAAGTTTGCATACTTAAATGTTAACTACTATTTGTTACATTGATGTATAATTTTACAGCATCCTGATGAAGGATTAAATAAAACCGAAAGCTTGATGAAATAATCCAGAACGAGCTTTACTTTCATGCCCTTTCACTGAATTCCTACAAAAGTTATAACTATAATTAAAACAGTGACGAATTCTCAACACGTATCAACAGGAAATGGGGTTCTTTCAATACATCCACCACCATTATGGCTTACAAGTGAAGAACTTATACAAATTAAGGGCTACAACAAACAGCAAGTTTGCATACTTAAATGTTTATTTATTTATTTATTTGTTAATCACTCAACAGGAACAGATGTTCCCAATTACAGAGGAGTATTGACAAAAATAAAGAAAAATACAGTGTAGTTACAAGAAAACTTTGAAATAATGAAGTGTCAATATTATAAATAGAAATAACTCAATTTAATTGCTAAAGATCAGACAAGAAATAGTTTATAATTTGTTTTCCAAATTTGGACTGATTATCATAGAAAATGTCAATATTGTTAATGTATATGGACACAGTGTTGAATGTAGCACATATCTGTCTAATTGGTGATCGAAGTTCATAGTTTGTTCTAGGGGTGCTGTATATGAAGGTTAATTTACGCCGAGAACCTAAGCGAGGTACTCCAAAATTTAGGCAAGCTAGCGAATGAGCATCATCAATTAGATTATTAACAAGTTTATAGAGATATAAACATGATTGGATTTTTCTACGGCAGTCCAAAGAAATAACATTGAACTCAATTAGACAGTTGGAGTAATTACAAATCGTATCAATGCGACGATGGTGGAATTTAGCACAACAATACCTTATAAATTTTTTCTGTATACTCTCCAGAGCTTGTACATGTTTAATATATACAGGATTCCAAATTTGTAATCCATATTCCAGTTTACTACGCACAAATGAATAATACATAGATTTGAGAGTCTGTAAATTATAAAACGCTTGTGTATTACGAATTATGAAGCCAAGATTTCGGTAAGAAGCTTTTCGAATATCATTAAAATGGGGTATAAAGCTAAGTTTAGGATCGAACAGAATTCCTAAATCTTTGAATAAAGTTACTCGCTCCAAAATTGTGTTATTCATTTGATAGTTAAACGGTATAGTTGTTTGCTTTAAAGAGTAGGTCATAATTTTACATTTGCTAAAATTATATAAAAGCTTTGAGGCTAAAGACCAATCAAGAATATTATTAATGTCAGTTTGTTATAAACCACAATCATTAGCATTGTTAACAATTCTGAAAAGTTTCAGGTCATCTGCATATAAAAGAACGTTAGAATGTTGAATAATATTAGTGATGCTATTGATGAAAAGAAGAAATAGTAATGGCCCTAAATTAGACCCTTGCGGGACACCAGAGGTTGCGTAATAACATTTAGAAGTTATACCATCAACACGAACACAAAGCTCGCGATTGCTCAGATATGACGACATGAATTGTAGCAAGTCATCAGAGAATCCAAAATCAAAAAGGAGTCTACTTAGTAATATAGAGTGGTCGACTTTGTCAAAGGCTTTCGCAAAGTCAGTATAAATAACGTCTACCTGTATGTTGTTATGTAGTGAATTAAGTGCTGTATCCGTGAAGTTCATTAGGTTAGAAGTAGTAGAGCGACCAAAAAAGAAACCATGTTGGCAAACGGATATTTTGTTTCGCACGGAACTAAAAATATATTTATATATTATCTTTTCAAAAACTTTAGCCAAGTTGGAGAGAATAGAGATAGGGCGATAATTGATAATATTAGATTTATCGCCAGATTTAAAAATAGGTCGAATATAGGAAATTTTCAAAGCAGAAGGAAAGATATTTTTTGATAGGGATAGGTTAAAAAGAATATAAAGAGGCGCAACAAGGATATCACGACAGCCTTTGATGACATAAGATGGTAAATTGTCAGGTCCGGGATTAGGAGAAGATTTTATTGCATTAATTGCTGAAATTATATCTGTTCTAGTAATATGATTAATTTTTAAATTATTAGAATTATTTATACTTGAATGAAGACCAGTGGGTGAAGGTGACGAGTTTATCGGCTGGAAAACAGTGGAGAAATAATCTGCAAACGCGTCTGCAGTATTGTTGAGTGTATTATTATTGAAATGCATAGTGGAAGGCAGGTTAAGATTTCGTGTTTTTGAATTAATATGGGACCATAATTTCTGAGGATCTTTCGCGATATTTTTTTCAATATTCTTCATATAGTATCTGTGTGCAACATTGATTTCCTTCTTTAATAAGGCTCTAAGGCGTTTGAACTCATCACCATATTTTGTCATATTGGTTTGTTTATACAATAAGCGAAATTGATTTTTTTTCTTAATGTTTTCTATAATAGATTCATTGAACCAGGGTGGATACATCGATTTACGTTTTTTGGTGACTGGAACACAATTACAAATAATTTGGGAAATGACCTGATAAAATTCTTCAAATGCGGTATTGACATTATCAAAATAATTAAGAAAGTCCCAGTTAATCTGAGATAGTTGCTCGTATAGTAAAAGAAAGTTGGCACGGCGGAAGTTCAAAGAAACTGATTCATTGGAAAAAAGACCGCTATGACGTAGATGCGAGCTTGAAGAAGGTTCAGGAAAGAAGGAAATTTTGAGAGTAGGGTGATACTTATCTTCATTGACTAAAGGTGAAGAGCAGCGCGCGACAGTACAGCATTTATTAGATACAACAACATCAAGTAGTCTGTTATCATAATATTATTATATTGCCTAGCATTAAAAAAGTTACAAAAAAGATCAAATCTAGTAACGATATTGTTCGTATGTCCAGTGTTGTGGCAATCCGATAGTTTGCTAATATTCATGTCTCCTAGGAAAATAAAATTATTATTTAAGAGAAGAGGATTTGATTCAAGACATTCATAAATGAGTTCGTGTTGATTTATAGAAATTGGTGGCGGACAGTAAATTACAATAACATATAAATTCTCAGTATGAGACAATTGTATTCTGACACATAGCAAATCACAATTGGATTGTGCATTTAAGTTTAAGTTAATTTGAGTAGAACGATATTTATTTTTGACGGCACAAATGACGCCGCCTCCACGTGACTTATTCCTGATTAAAGGGTCTCTGTCTTTGCGATATACAGTATAGTGTTCAGCAAATAACTCATTATTATATACAGAATCCTGGAGCCAAGTTTCAGATATTGAAACAATATCAAATTCAGGAGACGAGGAACAATTATTTAAAAAATGTTCAAGTTTAGTATTTAAACCTCTAGCGTTTTAATAGTAGATCAACATGCTCATCAAATTTGGAAAAAAAAATTATAAATATATATGTATGTTACCGATTATAATGCGTATGGGACTAATGCTTACAAAAAAAAAAAAAAAATAATGTGCAAGAAATTTACAAATAAAAAATAGCCAAGATTAAACGAAACGGTAGGTATTTGAAGAAATTTACAATCAAGTCAAGATTAAATGAAACGATAGGTGTTTAATTTCTTGTTAGATCTTGCGCAGATATCTTGAGAGGTACAAAAATAAATTATATTCACAGCAAACAACTGTTCAAAGATGAGAAATTTATACTTAAAATTAAAATACTGTAACCTCAAATAAGAGAGAAATAAAAAAAAAACACAATTTCGCAATGACGGACATTAACAGCTCCAAATAGTGGTAAACAATAATAATTTACATCATTATCAGTGTCTAATGTAAGTCATTTAAATTATTTATTTTTTTGATGGAATCATTGACTTTGGCATAAATATAACCATCTCTGGACCAAACGTTCTTAAAGCCAAACTTAGTGGATGAACTTGTAAGTAAATGTAGTCCCTTTTTGGTGAGATCTTCTTTAATGGACATTTTCGTACCTTTTAGTTTCCTGCGTTGATTCATTACAAGTTCACGAGTTTTGTAAGAGACAAACTTAACAATAATAGGTCGTATTTTGGTACTGGAGGGATTTTTTCTGCCAATTCTGTGACAACGATCAATGAGACCAGGTACTACACTCACACCACAGATATTTTTAAGCACATCACTCACGGTTGATTCGGTGTTTTCGCTGGGAGTTTCTGGAACGCCAAAGACGCGGATGCAGTTACGCCGTGAGTACTGCTCCTGCTGATCCAGTTTCTCCTCCAGGATGCGGTTGTCATCGGTCACCTTTGAGATGATGCCCTCATAGTGCACTCGCTGTTCCTCGAGCTTTTCATCAAGTCGAGCAATAACTTTGCTAACTAGACTGCTCAGGAAAGTATCATTACTTAAAAGTGTATCGATCGTTTCTTTAATCGCCGATGACGCCGATGTCGCCTGAGCCTGGCTGCGTGTAGTTCCACCCATTTTATATCACGAGAACAAAATTTGGACCACAGAAAAAGAAAAATTTAAAAACGTGAGTAGTATTTTACGACACTTTACTTAGGTTAACTACTATTTCTTACATTGATGTATAATTTTACAGCATCCTGATGAAGGATTAAATAAATCCGAAAGCTTGATGAAATAATCCAGAACGAGCTTTACTTTCATGCCCTTTCACTGAATTCCTACAAAAGTTATAACTATAATTAAAACAGTGACGAATTCACAACACGTATCAACATGAAATGGGGTTCTTCCAATACATCCACCACCATTATGGCTTACAAGTGAAGAACTTATACAAATCATGGGCTACAACAAACAGCAAGATAGCCTCGCTGAAAAATAGAAAAATATTTCTCCTCAACTTGTGTTTCCAGCAATCCAAAATTGTAACACAACACCTATATATTTTTATATTTTTCAATGAAGCTATGTTATAACTCAACTTCACATTATTGTAAGTTTGCATACTTAAATGTTAACTACTATTTGTTACATTGATGTATAATTTTACAGCATCCTGATGAAGGATTAAATAATTCCGAAAGCTTGATGAAATAATCCAGAACGAGCTTCACTTTCATGCGCTTTCACTGAATTCCTACAAAAGTTATAACTATAATTAAAACAGTGACGAATTCTCAACACGTATCAACAGGAAATGGGGTTCTTCCAATACATCCACCACCATTATGGCTTACAAGTGAAGAACTTATACAAATCATGGGCTACAACAAACAGCAAGATAGCCTCGCTGAAAAATAGTAAAATATTTCACCTCAACTTGTGTTTCCAGCAATCCAAAATTGTAACACAACACCTATACATTTTAATATTTTTCAATGAAGCTATGTTATAACTCAACTTCACATTATTGTAAGTTTGCATACTTAAATGTTAACTAATATTTGTTACAATGATTTATAATTTTTCAGCACCCTGATGAAGGTTTAAATGAATCCGAAAGCTTGATGAAATAATCCAGAACGAGCTTTACTTTCATGCCCATTCACTGAATTCCTACAAAAGTTATAACTATAATTAAAACAGTGACGAATTCTCAAAACGTATCAACAGGAAATGGGGTTCTTCCAATACATCCACCATTATTATGGCTTACAAGTGAAGAACTTATACAAATCATGGGCTACAACAAACAGCAAGATAGCCTCGCTGAAGAATAGTAAAATATTTCACCTCAACTTTTGTTTCCAGCAATCTAAAATTGTAAAACAACACCTATATATCTTTATATTTTTCAATGAAGCTATGTTATAACTCAACTTCACATTATTGTAAGTTTGCAAACTTAAATGTTAACTACTATTTGTTACATTGATGTATAATTTTACAGCATCCTGATGAAGGATTAAATAAATCCGAAAGCTTGATGAAATAATCCAGAACGAAATTCACTTTCATGCCCTTTCACTGAATTCCTACAAAAGTTATAACTATAATTAAAACAGTGAAGAATTCTCAACACGTATCAACAGGAAATAGGGTTCTTCCAATACATCCACCACCATTATGGCTTACAAGTGAAGAACTTATACAAATCATGGGCTACAACAAACAGCAAGATAGCCTCGATGAAAAATAGTAAAATATTTCTCCTCAACTTGTGTTTCCAGCAATCCAAAATTGTAACACAACACCTATATATTTTTATATTTTTTCAATGAAGCTATGTTATAACTCAACTTCACATTATTGTAAGTTTGCATACTTAAATGTTAACTACTATTTGTTACATTGATGTATAATTTTACAGCATCCTGATGAAGGATTAAATAAATCCGAAAGCTTGATGAAATAATCCAGAACGAGCTTCAGTTTCATGCCCTTTCACTGAATTCCTACAAAAGTTATAACTATAATTAAAACAGTGACGAATTCTCAACACGTACCAACAGGAAATGTGGTTCTTCCAATACATCCACCACCATTATGTCTTACTAGTGAAGAACTTATACAAATCATGGGCTACAACACACAACAAGATAGCCTCGCTGAAAAATAGAAAAATATTTCTCCTCAACTTGTGTTTCCAGCAATCCAAAATTGTAACACAACACCTATATATTTTTATATTTTTCAATGAAGCTATGTTGTAACTCAACTTCACATTATTGTAAGTTTGCATACTTAAATGTTAACTACTATTTTTTACATTGATGTATAATTTTACAGCATCCTGATGAAAGATTAAATAAATCCGAAAGCTTGATGAAATAATCCAGAACGAGCTTTACTTTCATGCCCTTTCACTGAATTCCTACAAAAGTTATAACTATAATTAAAACAGTGACGAATTCTCAACACGTATCAACAAGAAATGGGGTTCTTCCAATACATCCACCACCATTATGGCTTACAAGTGAAGAACTTATACAAATCATGGGCTACAACAAACAGCAAGATAGCCTCGCTGAAAAATAGAAAAATATTTCACCTCAACTTGTGTATCCAGCAATCCAAAATTGTAACACAACACCTATACATTTTAATATTTTTCAATGAAGCTATGTTATAACTCAACTTCACATTATTGTAAGTTTACATACTTAAATGTTAACTACTATTTGTTACAATGATTTATAATTTTTCAGCACCCTGATGAAGGTTTAAATGAATCCGTAAGCTTGATGAAATAATCCAGAACGAGCTTTACTTTCATGCCCTTTCACTGAATTCCTACAAAAGTTATAACTATAATTAAAACAGTGACGAATTCTCAACACGTATCAACAAGAAATGGGGTTCTTCCAATACATCCACCACCATTATGGCTTACAAATGAAGAACTTATACAAATCATGGGCTACAACAAACAGCAAGATAGCCTCGCTGAAAAATAGAAAAATATTTCACCTCAACTTGTGTATCCAGCAATCCAAAATTGTAACACAACACCTATACATTTTAATATTTTTCAATGAAGCTATGTTATAACTCAACTTCACATTATTGTAAGTTTACATACTTAAATGTTAACTACTATTTGTTACAATGATTTATAATTTTTCAGCACCCTGATGAAGGTTTAAATGAATCCGTAAGCTTGATGAAATAATCCAGAACGAGCTTTACTTTCATGCCCTTTCACTGAATTCCTACAAAAGTTATAACTATAATTAAAACAGTGACGAATTCTCAAAACGTATCAACAGGAAATGGGGTTCTTCCAATACATCCACCATTATTATGGCTTACAAGTGAAGAACTTATACAAATCATGGGCTACAACAAACAGCAAGATAGCCTCGCTGAAGAATAGTAAAATATTTCACCTCAACTTTTGTTTCCAGCAATCTAAAATTGTAAAACAACACCTATATATCTTTATATTTTTCAATGAAGCTATGTTATAACTCAACTTCACATTATTGTAAGTTTGCAAACTTAAATGTTAACTACTATTTGTTACATTGATGTATAATTTTACAGCATCCTGATGAAGGATTAAATAAATCCGAAAGCTTGATGAAATAATCCAGAACGAAATTCACTTTCATGCCCTTTCACTGAATTCCTACAAAAGTTATAACTATAATTAAAACAGTGAAGAATTCTCAACACGTATCAACAGGAAATAGGGTTCTTCCAATACATCCACCACCATTATGGCTTACAAGTGAAGAACTTATACAAATCATGGGCTACAACAAACAGCAAGATAGCCTCGATGAAAAATAGTAAAATATTTCTCCTCAACTTGTGTTTCCAGCAATCCAAAATTGTAACACAACACCTATATATTTTTATATTTTTTCAATGAAGCTATGTTATAACTCAACTTCACATTATTGTAAGTTTGCATACTTAAATGTTAACTACTATTTGTTACATTGATGTATAATTTTACAGCATCCTGATGAAGGATTAAATAAATCCGAAAGCTTGATGAAATAATCCAGAACGAGCTTCAGTTTCATGCCCTTTCACTGAATTCCTACAAAAGTTATAACTATAATTAAAACAGTGACGAATTCTCAACACGTACCAACAGGAAATGTGGTTCTTCCAATACATCCACCACCATTATGTCTTACTAGTGAAGAACTTATACAAATCATGGGCTACAACACAAAACAAGATAGCCTCGCTGAAAAATAGAAAAATATTTCTCCTCAACTTGTGTTTCCAGCAATCCAAAATTGTAACACAACACCTATATATTTTTATATTTTTCAATGAAGCTATGTTGTAACTCAACTTCACATTATTGTAAGTTTGCATACTTAAATGTTAACTACTATTTTTTACATTGATGTATAATTTTACAGCATCCTGATGAAAGATTAAATAAATCCGAAAGCTTGATGAAATAATCCAGAACGAGCTTTACTTTCATGCCCTTTCACTGAATTCCTACAAAAGTTATAACTATAATTAAAACAGTGACGAATTCTCAACACGTATCAACAAGAAATGGGGTTCTTCCAATACATCCACCACCATTATGGCTTACAAGTGAAGAACTTATACAAATCATGGGCTACAACAAACAGCAAGATAGCCTCGCTGAAAAATAGAAAAATATTTCACCTCAACTTGTGTATCCAGCAATCCAAAATTGTAACACAACACCTATACATTTTAATATTTTTCAATGAAGCTATGTTATAACTCAACTTCACATTATTGTAAGTTTACATACTTAAATGTTAACTACTATTTGTTACAATGATTTATAATTTTTCAGCACCCTGATGAAGGTTTAAATGAATCCGTAAGCTTGATGAAATAATCCAGAACGAGCTTTACTTTCATGCCCTTTCACTGAATTCCTACAAAAGTTATAACTATAATTAAAACAGTGACGAATTCTCAAAACGTATCAACAGGAAATGGGGTTCTTCCAATACATCCACCATTATTATGGCTTACAAGTGAAGAACTTATACAAATCATGGGCTACAACAAACAGCATGATAGCCTCGCTGAAGAATAGTAAAATATTTCACCTCAACTTTTGTTTCCAGCAATCTAAAATTGTAAAACAACACCTATATATCTTTATATTTTTCAATGAAGCTATGTTATAACTCAACTTCACATTATTGTAAGTTTGCAAACTTAAATGTTAACTACTATTTGTTACATTGATGTATAATTTTACAGCATCCTGATGAAGGATTAAATAAATCCGAAAGCTTGATGAAATAATCCAGAACGAGCTTCACTTTTATGCCCTTTCACTGAATTCCTACAAAAGTTATAACTATAATTAAAACAGTGACGAATTCTCAACACGTATCAACAGGAAATAGGGTTCTTCCAATACATCCACCACCATTATGGCTTACAAGTGAAGAACTTATACAAATCATGGGCTACAACAAACAGCAAGATAGCCTCGATGAAAAATAGTAAAATATTTCTCCTCAACTTGTGTTTCCAGCAATCCAAATTTGTAACACAACACCTATATATTTTTATATTTTTCAATGAAGCTATGTTATAACTCAACTTCACATTATTGTAAGTTTGCATACTTAAATGTTAACTACTATTTGTTACATTGATGTATAATTTTACAGCATCCTGATGAAGGATTAAATAAATCCGAAAGCTTGATGAAATAATCCAGAACGAGCTTCACTTTCATGCCCTTTCACTGAATTCCTACAAAAGTTATAACTATAATTAAAACAGTGACGAATTCTCAACACGTACCAACAGGAAATGTGGTTCTTCCAATAAATCCACCACCATTATGTCTTACAAGTGAAGAACTTATACAAATCATGGGCTACAACAAGCAACAAGATAGCCTCGCTGAAAAATTGAAAAATATTTCTCCTCAACTTGTGTTTCCAGCAATCCAAAATTGTAACACAACACCTATATATTTTTATATTTTTCAATGAAGCTATTTTATAACTCAACTTCACATTATTGTAAGTTTGCATACTTAAATGTTAACTACTATTTTTTACATTGATGTATAATTTTACAGCATCCTGATAAAGGATTAAATAAATCCGAAAGCTTGATGAAATAATCCAGAACGAGCTTTACTTTCATGCCCTTTCACTGAATTCCTACAAAAGTTATAACTATAATTAAAACAGTGACGAATTCTCAACACGTATCAACAGGAAATGGGGTTCTTCCAATACAGCCACCACCATTATGGCTTACAAGTGAAGAACTTATACAAATCATGGGCTACAACAAACAGCAAGATAGCCTCGCTGAAAAATAGTAAAATATTTCACCTCAACTTGTGTTTCCAGCAATCCAAAATTGTAACACAACACCTATATATTTTTATATTTTTCAATGAAGCTATGTTATAACTCAACTTCACATTATTGTAAGTTTGCATACTTAAATGTTAACTACTATTTGTTACATTGATGTATAATTTTACAGCATCCTGATGAAGGATTAAATAAATCCGAAAGCTTGATGAAATAATCCAGAACGAGCTTCACTTTCATGCCCTTTCACTGAATTCCTACAAAAGTTATAACTATAATTAAAACAGTGACGAATTCTCAACACGTATCAACAGGAAATGGGGTTCTTCCGATACATCCACCACCATTATGGCTTACAAGTGAAGAACTTATACAAATCATGGGCTACAACAAACAGCAAGATAGCCTCGCTGAAAAATAGAAAAATATTTCACCTCGACTTGTGTTTCCAGCAATCCAAAATTGTAACACAACACCTATACATTTTTATATTTTTCAATGAAGCTATGTTATAACTCAACTTCACATTATTGTAAGTTTGCATATTTAAATGTTAACTACTATTTGTTACAATGATTTATAATTTTACAGCATCCTAATGAAGGATTAAATGAATCCGAAAGCTTAATGAAATAATCCAAAACGAGCTTTACTTTCTTGGCCTTTCACTGAATTCCTACAAAAGATAACTATAATTAAAACAGTGACGAATTCTCAACACGTATCAACAGGAAATGGGGTTCTTCCATTACATCCACCATTATTATGGCTTACAAGTGAAGAACTTATACAAATCATGGGCTACAACAAACAGCAAGATAGCCTCGATGAAAAATAGTAAAATATTTCTCCTCAACTTGTGTTTCCAGCAATCCAAATTTGTAACACAACACCTATATATTTTTATATTTTTCAATGAAGCTATGTTATAACTCAACTTCACATTATTGTAAGTTTGCATACTTAAATGTTAACTACTATTTGTTACATTGATGTATAATTTTACAGCATCCTGATGAAGGATTAAATAAATCCGAAAGCTTGATGAAATAATCCAGAACGAGCTTCACTTTCATGCCCTTTCACTGAATTCCTACAAAAGTTATAACTATAATTAAAACAGTGACGAATTCTCAACACGTATCAACAGGAAATGGGGTTCTTCCAATACATCCACCACCATTATGGCTTACAAGTGAAGAACTTATACAAATCATGGGCTACAACAAACAGCAAGATAGCCTCGCTGAAAAATAGTAAAATATTTCACCTCAACTTGTGTTTCCAGCAATCCAAAATTGTAACACAACACCTATATATTTTTATATTTTTCAATGAAGCTATGTTATAACTCAACTTCACATTATTGTAAGTTTGCATACTTAAATGTTAACTACTATTTGTTACATTGATGTATAATTTTACAGCATCCTGATGAAGGATTAAATAAATCCGAAAGCTTGATGAAATAATCCAGAACGAGCTTCACTTTCATGCCCTTTCACTGAATTCCTACAAAAGTTATAACAATAATTAAAACAGTGACGAATTCTCAACACGTATCAACAGGAAATGGGGTTCTTCCGATACATCCACCACCATTATGGCTTACAAGTGAAGAACTTATACAAATCATGGGCTACAACAAACAGCAAGATAGCCTCGCTGAAAAATAGAAAAATATTTCACCTCGACTTGTGTTTCCAGCAATCCAAAATTGTAACACAACACCTATACATTTTTATATTTTTCAATGAAGCTATGTTATAACTCAACTTCACATTATTGTAAGTTTGCATATTTAAATGTTAACTACTATTTGTTACAATGATTTATAATTTTACAGCATCCTAATGAAGGATTAAATGAATCCGAAAGCTTAATGAAATAATCCAAAACGAGCTTTACTTTCTTGGCCTTTCACTGAATTCCTACAAAAGATAACTATAATTAAAACAGTGACGAATTCTCAACACGTATCAACAGGAAATGGGGTTCTTCCATTACATCCACCATTATTATGGCTTACAAGTGAAGAACTTATACATATCATGGGCTACAACAAACAGCAAGATAGCCTCGATGAAAAATAGTAAAATATTTCTCCTCAACTTGTGTTTCCAGCAATCCAAATTTGTAACACAACACCTATATATTTTTATATTTTTCAATGAAGCTATGTTATAACTCAACTTCACATTATTGTAAGTTTGCATACTTAAATGTTAACTACTATTTGTTACATTGATGTATAATTTTACAGCATCCTGATGAAGGATTAAATAAATCCGAAAGCTTGATGAAATAATCCAGAACGAGCTTCACTTTCATGCCCTTTCACTGAATTCCTACAAAAGTTATAACTATAATTAAAACAGTGACGAATTCTCAACACGTATCAACAGGAAATGGGGTTCTTCCAATACATCCACCACCATTATGGCTTACAAGTGAAGAACTTATACAAATCATGGGCTACAACAAACAGCAAGATAGCCTCGCTGAAAAATAGTAAAATATTTCACCTCAACTTGTGTTTCCAGCAATCCAAAATTGTAACACAACACCTATATATTTTTATATTTTTCAATGAAGCTATGTTATAACTCAACTTCACATTATTGTAAGTTTGCATACTTAAATGTTAACTACTATTTGTTACATTGATGTATAATTTTACAGCATCCTGATGAAGGATTAAATAAATCCGAAAGCTTGATGAAATAATCCAGAACGAGCTTCACTTTCATGCCCTTTCACTGAATTCCTACAAAAGTTATAACTATAATTAAAACAGTGACGAATTCTCAACACGTATCAACAGGAAATGGGGTTCTTCCGATACATCCACCACCATTATGGCTTACAAGTGAAGAACTTATACAAATCATGGGCTACAACAAACAGCAAGATAGCCTCGCTGAAAAATAGAAAAATATTTCACCTCAACTTGTGTTTCCAGCAATCCAAAATTGTAACACAACACCTATACATTTTTATATTTTTCAATGAAGCTATGTTATAACTCAACTTCACATTATTGTAAGTTTGCATACTTAAATGTTAACTACTATTTGTTAAAATGATTTATAATTTTACAGCATCCTGATGAAGGATTAAATGAATCCGAAAGCTTGATGAAATAATCCAAAACGAGCTTTACTTTCTTGCCCTTTCACTGAATTCCTACAAAAGTTATAACTATATTTAAAACAGTGACGAATTCTCAACACGTATCAACAGGAAATGGGGTTCTTCCAATACATCCACCATTATTATGGCTTACAAGTGAAGAACTTATACAAATCATGGGCTACAACAAACAGCAAGATAGCCTCGCTGAAGAATAGTAAAATATTTCACCTCAACTTTTGTTTCCAGCAATCCAAAATTGTAAAACAACACCTATATATTTTTATATTTTTCAATGAAGCTATGTTATAACTCAACTTCACATTATTGTAAGTTTGCAAACTTAAATGTTAACTACTATTTGTTACATTGATGTATAATTTTACAGCATCCTGATGAAGGATTAAATAAATCCGAAAGCTTGATGAAATAATCCAGAACGAAATTCACTTTCATGCCCTTTCACTGAATTCCTACAAAAGTTATAACTATAATTAAAACAGTGATGAATTCTCAACACGTATCAACAGGAAATAGGGTTCTTCCAATACATCCACCACCATTATGGCTTACAAGTGAAGAACTTATACAAATCATGGGCTACAACAAACAGCAAGATAGCCTCGATGAAAAATAGTAAAATATTTCTCCTCAACTTGTGTTTCCAGCAATCCAAACTTGTAACACAACACCTATATATTTTTATATTTTTCAATGAAGCTATGTTATAACTCAACTTCACATTATTGTAAGTTTGCATACTTAAATGTTAACTACTATTTGTTACATTGATGTATAATTTTAAAGCATTCTGAAGAAGGATTAAATAAATCCGAAAGCTTGATGAAATAATCCAGAACGAGCTTCACTTTTATGCCCTTTTACTGAATTCCTACAAAAGTTATAACTATAATTAAAACAGTGACGAATTCTCAACACGTACCAACAGGAAATGTAGTTCTTCCAATACATCCACCACCATTATGTCTTACAAGTGAAGAACTTATACAAATCATGGGCTACAACAAACAGCAAGATAGCCTCGCTGAAAAATAGTAAAATATTTCACCTCAACTTGTGTTTCCAGCAATCCAAAATTGTAACACAACACCTATATATTTTTATATTTTTCAATGAAGCTATGTTATAACTCAACTTCACAATTATTGTAAGTTTGCATACTTAAATGTTAACTACTATTTGTTACAATGATTTATAATTTTACAGCATCCTGATGAATGATTAAATAAATCCGAATGCTTGATGAAATAATCCAGAACGAGCTTTACTTTCATGCCCTTTCACTGAATTCCTACAAAAGTTATAACTATAAATAAAACAGTGACGAATTCTCAACACGTATCAACAGGAAATGGGGTTCTTCCGATACATCCACCACCATTATGGCTTACAAGTGAAGAACTTATACAAATCATGGGCTACAACAAACAGCAAGATAGCCTCGCTGAAAAATAGAAAAATATTTCACCTCAACTTGTGTTTCCAGCAATCCAAAATTGTAACACAACACCTATACATTTTTATATTTTTCAATGAAGCTATGTTATAACTCAACTTCACATTATTGTAAGTTTGCATACTTAAATGTTAACTACTATTTGTTAAAATGATTTATAATTTTACAGCATCCTGATGAAGGATTAAATGAATCCGAAAGCTTGATGAAATAATCCAAAACGAGCTTTACTTTCTTGCCCTTTCACTGAATTCCTACAAAAGTTATAACTATATTTAAAACAGTGACGAATTCTCAACACGTATCAACAGGAAATGGGGTTCTTCCAATACATCCACCATTATTATGGCTTACAAGTGAAGAACTTATACAAATCATGGGCTACAACAAACAGCAAGATAGCCTCGCTGAAGAATAGTAAAATATTTCACCTCAACTTTTGTTTCCAGCAATCCAAAATTGTAAAACAACACCTATATATTTTTATATTTTTCAATGAAGCTATGTTATAACTCAACTTCACATTATTGTAAGTTTGCAAACTTAAATGTTAACTACTATTTGTTACATTGATGTATAATTTTACAGCATCCTGATGAAGGATTAAATAAATCCGAAAGCTTGATGAAATAATCCAGAACGAAATTCACTTTCATGCCCTTTCACTGAATTCCTACAAAAGTTATAACTATAATTAAAACAGTGATGAATTCTCAACACGTATCAACAGGAAATAGGGTTCTTCCAATACATCCACCACCATTATGGCTTACAAGTGAAGAACTTATACAAATCATGGGCTACAACAAACAGCAAGATAGCCTCGATGAAAAATAGTAAAATATTTCTCCTCAACTTGTGTTTCCAGCAATCCAAACTTGTAACACAACACCTATATATTTTTATATTTTTCAATGAAGCTATGTTATAACTCAACTTCACATTATTGTAAGTTTGCATACTTAAATGTTAACTACTATTTGTTACATTGATGTATAATTTTAAAGCATTCTGAAGAAGGATTAAATAAATCCGAAAGCTTGATGAAATAATCCAGAACGAGCTTCACTTTTATGCCCTTTTACTGAATTCCTACAAAAGTTATAACTATAATTAAAACAGTGACGAATTCTCAACACGTACCAACAGGAAATGTAGTTCTTCCAATACATCCACCACCATTATGTCTTACAAGTGAAGAACTTATACAAATCATGGGCTACAACAAACAGCAAGATAGCCTCGCTGAAAAATAGTAAAATATTTCACCTCAACTTGTGTTTCCAGCAATCCAAAATTGTAACACAACACCTATATATTTTTATATTTTTCAATGAAGCTATGTTATAACTCAACTTCACAATTATTGTAAGTTTGCATACTTAAATGTTAACTACTATTTGTTACAATGATTTATAATTTTACAGCATCCTGATGAATGATTAAATAAATCCGAATGCTTGATGAAATAATCCAGAACGAGCTTTACTTTCATGCCCTTTCACTGAATTCCTACAAAAGTTATAACTATAAATAAAACAGTGACGAATTCTCAACACGTATCAACAGGAAATGGGGTTCTTCCAATACATCCACCACCATTATGGCTTACAAGTGAAGAACTTATACAAATCATGGGCTACAACAAACAGCAAGATAGCCTCGCTGAAAAATAGTAAAATATTTCACCTCAACTTGTGTTTCCAGCAATCCAAAATTGTAACACAACACCTATATATTTTTATATTTTTCAATGAAGCTATGTTATAACTCAACTTCACATTATTGTAAGTTTGCATACTTAAATGTTAACTACTATTTGTTACATTGATGTATAATTTTACAGCATCCTGATAAAGGATTAAATAAAACCGAAAGCTTGATGAAATAATCCAGAACGAGCTTTACTTTCATGCCCTTTCACTGAATTCCTACAAAAGTTATAACTATAATTAAAACAGTGACGAATTCTCAACACGTATCAACAGGAAATGGGGTTCTTTCAATACATCCACCACCATTATGGCTTACAAGTGAAGAACTTATACAAATTAAGGGCTACAACAAACAGCAAGTTTGCATACTTAAATGTTTATTTATTTATTTATTTGTTAATCACTCAACAGGAACAGATGTTCCCAATTACAGAGGAGTATTGACAAAAATAAAGAAAAATACAGTGTAGTTACAAGAAAACTTTGAAATAATGAAGTGTCAATATTATAAATAGAAATAACTCAATTTAATTGCTAAAGATCAGACAAGAAATAGTTTATAATTTGTTTTCCAAATTTGGACTGATTATCATAGAAAATGTCAATATTGTTAATGTATATGGACACAGTGTTGAATGTAGCACATATCTGTCTAATTGGTGATCGAAGTTCATAGTTTGTTCTAGGGGTGCTGTATATGAAGGTTAATTTACGCCGAGAACCTAAGCGAGGTACTCCAAAATTTAGGCAAGCTAGCGAATGAGCATCATCAATTAGATTATTAACAAGTTTATAGAGATATAAACATGATTGGATTTTTCTACGGCAGTCCAAAGAAATAACATTGAACTCAATTAGACAGTTGGAGTAATTACAAATCGTATCAATGCGACGATGGTGGAATTTAGCACAACAATACCTTATAAATTTTTTCTGTATACTCTCCAGAGCTTGTACATGTTTAATATATACAGGATTCCAAATTTGTAATCCATATTCCAGTTTACTACGCACAAATGAATAATACATAGATTTGAGAGTCTGTAAATTATAAAACGCTTGTGTATTACGAATTATGAAGCCAAGATTTCGGTAAGAAGCTTTTCGAATATCATTAAAATGGGGTATAAAGCTAAGTTTAGGATCGAACAGAATTCCTAAATCTTTGAATAAAGTTACTCGCTCCAAAATTGTGTTATTCATTTGATAGTTAAACGGTATAGTTGTTTGCTTTAAAGAGTAGGTCATAATTTTACATTTGCTAAAATTATATAAAAGCTTTGAGGCTAAAGACCAATCAAGAACATTATTAATGTCAGTTTGTTATAAACCACAATCATTAGCATTGTTAACAATTCTGAAAAGTTTCAGGTCATCTGCATATAAAAGAACGTTAGAATGTTGAATAATATTAGTGATGCTATTGATGAAAAGAAGAAATAGTAATGGCCCTAAATTAGACCCTTGCGGGACACCAGAGGTTGCGTAATAACATTTAGAAGTTATACCATCAACACGAACACAAAGCTCGCGATTGCTCAGATATGACGACATGAATTGTAGCAAGTCATCAGAGAATCCAAAATCAAAAAGGAGTCTACTTAGTAATATAGAGTGGTCGACTTTGTCAAAGGCTTTCGCAAAGTCAGTATAAATAACGTCTACCTGTATGTTGTTATGTAGTGAATTAAGTGCTGTATCCGTGAAGTTCATTAGGTTAGAAGTAGTAGAGCGACCAAAAAAGAAACCATGTTGGCAAACGGATATTTTGTTTCGCACGGAACTAAAAATATATTTATATATTATCTTTTCAAAAACTTTAGCCAAGTTGGAGAGAATAGAGATAGGGCGATAATTGATAATATTAGATTTATCGCCAGATTTAAAAATAGGTCGAATATAGGAAATTTTCAAAGCAGAAGGAAAGATATTTTTTGATAGGGATAGGTTAAAAAGAATATAAAGAGGCGCAACAAGGATATCACGACAGCCTTTGATGACATAAGATGGTAAATTGTCAGGTCCGGGATTAGGAGAAGATTTTATTGCATTAATTGCTGAAATTATATCTGTTCTAGTAATATGATTAATTTTTAAATTATTAGAATTATTTATACTTGAATGAAGACCAGTGGGTGAAGGTGACGAGTTTATCGGCTGGAAAACAGTGGAGAAATAATCTGCAAACGCGTCTGCAGTATTGTTGAGTGTATTATTATTGAAATGCATAGTGGAAGGCAGGTTAAGATTTCGTGTTTTTGAATTAATATGGGACCATAATTTCTGAGGATCTTTCGCGATATTTTTTTCAATATTCTTCATATAGTATCTGTGTGCAACATTGATTTCCTTCTTTAATAAGGCTCTAAGGCGTTTGAACTCATCACCATATTTTGTCATATTGGTTTGTTTATACAATAAGCGAAATTGATTTTTTTTCTTAATGTTTTCTATAATAGATTCATTGAACCAGGGTGGATACATCGATTTACGTTTTTTGGTGACTGGAACACAATTACAAATAATTTGGGAAATGACCTGATAAAATTCTTCAAATGCGGTATTGACATTATCAAAATAATTAAGAAAGTCCCAGTTAATCTGAGATAGTTGCTCGTATAGTAAAAGAAAGTTGGCACGGCGGAAGTTCAAAGAAACTGATTCATTGGAAAAAAGACCGCTATGACGTAGATGCGAGCTTGAAGAAGGTTCAGGAAAGAAGGAAATTTTGAGAGTAGGGTGATACTTATCTTCATTGACTAAAGGTGAAGAGCAGCGCGCGACAGTACAGCATTTATTAGATACAACAACATCAAGTAGTCTGTTATCATAATATTATTATATTGCCTAGCATTAAAAAAGTTACAAAAAAGATCAAATCTAGTAACGATATTGTTCGTATGTCCAGTGTTGTGGCAATCCGATAGTTTGCTAATATTCATGTCTCCTAGGAAAATAAAATTATTATTTAAGAGAAGAGGATTTGATTCAAGACATTCATAAATGAGTTCGTGTTGATTTATAGAAATTGGTGGCGGACAGTAAATTACAATAACATATAAATTCTCAGTATGAGACAATTGTATTCTGACACATAGCAAATCACAATTGGATTGTGCATTTAAGTTTAAGTTAATTTGAGTAGAACGATATTTATTTTTGACGGCACAAATGACGCCGCCTCCACGTGACTTATTCCTGATTAAAGGGTCTCTGTCTTTGCGATATACAGTATAGTGTTCAGCAAATAACTCATTATTATATACAGAATCCTGGAGCCAAGTTTCAGATATTGAAACAATATCAAATTCAGGAGACGAGGAACAATTATTTAAAAAATGTTCAAGTTTAGTATTTAAACCTCTAGCGTTTTAATAGTAGATCAACATGCTCATCAAATTTGGAAAAAAAAATTATAAATATATATGTATGTTACCGATTATAATGCGTATGGGACTAATGCTTACAAAAAAAAAAAAAAATAATGTGCAAGAAATTTACAAATAAAAAATAGCCAAGATTAAACGAAACGGTAGGTATTTGAAGAAATTTACAATCAAGTCAAGATTAAATGAAACGATAGGTGTTTAATTTCTTGTTAGATCTTGCGCAGATATCTTGAGAGGTACAAAAATAAATTATATTCACAGCAAACAACTGTTCAAAGATGAGAAATTTATACTTAAAATTAAAATACTGTAACCTCAAATAAGAGAGAAATAAAAAAAAACACAATTTCGCAATGACGGACATTAACAGCTCCAAATAGTGGTAAACAATAATAATTTACATCATTATCAGTGTCTAATGTAAGTCATTTAAATTATTTATTTTTTTGATGGAATCATTGACTTTGGCATAAATATAACCATCTCTGGACCAAACGTTCTTAAAGCCAAACTTAGTGGATGAACTTGTAAGTAAATGTAGTCCCTTTTTGGTGAGATCTTCTTTAATGGACATTTTCGTACCTTTTAGTTTCCTGCGTTGATTCATTACAAGTTCACGAGTTTTGTAAGAGACAAACTTAACAATAATAGGTCGTATTTTGGTACTGGAGGGATTTTTTCTGCCAATTCTGTGACAACGATCAATGAGACCAGGTACTACACTCACACCACAGATATTTTTAAGCACATCACTCACGGTTGATTCGGTGTTTTCGCTGGGAGTTTCTGGAACGCCAAAGACGCGGATGCAGTTACGCCGTGAGTACTGCTCCTGCTGATCCAGTTTCTCCTCCAGGATGCGGTTGTCATCGGTCACCTTTGAGATGATGCCCTCATAGTGCACTCGCTGTTCCTCGAGCTTTTCATCAAGTCGAGCAATAACTTTGCTAACTAGACTGCTCAGGAAAGTATCATTACTTAAAAGTGTATCGATCGTTTCTTTAATCGCCGATGACGCCGATGTCGCCTGAGCCTGGCTGCGTGTAGTTCCACCCATTTTATATCACGAGAACAAAATTTGGACCACAGAAAAAGAAAAATTTAAAAACGTGAGTAGTATTTTACGACACTTTACTTAGGTTAACTACTATTTCTTACATTGATGTATAATTTTACAGCATCCTGATGAAGGATTAAATAAATCCGAAAGCTTGATGAAATAATCCAGAACGAGCTTTACTTTCATGCCCTTTCACTGAATTCCTACAAAAGTTATAACTATAATTAAAACAGTGACGAATTCACAACACGTATCAACATGAAATGGGGTTCTTCCAATACATCCACCACCATTATGGCTTACAAGTGAAGAACTTATACAAATCATGGGCTACAACAAACAGCAAGATAGCCTCGCTGAAAAATAGAAAAATATTTCTCCTCAACTTGTGTTTCCAGCAATCCAAAATTGTAACACAACACCTATATATTTTTATATTTTTCAATGAAGCCATGATATAACTCAACTTCACATTATTGTAAGTTTGCATACTTAATACTTAAATGTTAACTACTATTTGTTACATTGATGTATAATTTTACAGCATCCTGATGAAGGATTAAATAAATCCGAAAGCTTGATAAAATAATCCAGAACGAGCTTTACTTGTGTTACAGTTACATCTAGCAACCATGTGTCGATCACACAGTTTGATCAAGACACCTATGAAAATGTTTTTAATGTTGTTAGATACGAAATAAATAAAAGTGTTTTCTCGTTTTCGCTCTGATCCAAATCCATTTGTGTTTATTATTTTGCTTTACATGTTATACTAGTTTAACGTTCTTAGTTATATTTTTACACATGTAGAGTAGTTTATAATACAACGTATATCTCCTACTCTACATATTTGGTGACCCCGATTGTCAAACAGGATGGACGACATACCTGTTCCTGTTCCTGTTTCCGATACCCAACCTGCTGACCTTCCGCTTCCTGAAATATCTTCATTAACAAATTCCTTCAAGATCCCCGAATTTTGGCCTGCGGACCCGACATTATGGTTCTCTCAAGTAGAAGCGACATTTATGTCACACCGTATTACATCTGAAACAACTAAGTTCTACAAATTAATTTCATTACTCAATCCTCAGTATGCAGCAGAAGTCAGAGACCTTATTGAGAATCCTCCAACAGTGTTTCCATATACCAAGTTAAAAGAAACGTTAATCCACCGAACTTCGCTATCGAAACAAGAAAGAATTCAACAATTATTCAACATCACAGACTTAGGCGATAAAAAACCATCACAACTTTTACGTCAGCTCCAACAGTTGGTTGGCTCTATGCATCTAGACGACTCAATCCTTGAAGAAATATTCTTGCAAAAACTTCCTTCAAATATTCAACTTATCCTTGCTTCAAATAATAATATTTCATTAGCAGATAAAGCCGAAATCGCGGATAGGATTCTAAACGTCACACAACCAACGCTATGTTCCGTGAGCAAAGACGCACAGCAAATCGAGGAGCTAAAACAAGAGGTCTCAGAGTTAAAGAAGTTGGTGTTAAGTCAGTCAAGAAAGAAAAACCTTCCTTTCCCTACGGTTCCTCCGAACTCGAATTTATACTGGTATCACCTCAACTTCGGCGGCAAGGCGAGGAAATGTATTCCACCATGTCAACAAAGTTCTTCTACAAACAAATCAGAGGTTTTGTTACATCAAAACAGAAACTTAATAGATAAACTCACTTTACCATCTATTTCTAGCACTAATACTCATCCAACGACAACAAAACTCCTTTATCTGACTGATAGGCTCTCTGGCCACCGCTTTCTGATAGACTCTGGAGCCGAGGTGAGTGTTATCAAAAATTCATTGTGCGAGAAACGACGACAAAATCCTCTTACACTACAGGCTGTCAATAATTCAACCATCAAAACTTTCGGTACTAAAACATTAGAAATAGACCTCGGATTAACAATGCAATTTACATGGAGGTTTATTATCGCGAACGTTAAGCATTCAATTATCGGCGCAGATTTTCTTACATACTTTAACTTGCTGATTGACTTACCTTCAAAGCGCTTGTTACAAGCAAACCGAAACATACAAAACAATTCAAATCGAATATCTAGTATTACTACTCAACATTCCACATGCTTTACCCAACTCTTGTCAAAATTTCCTTCTCTAAATTCACCTTTTACTCCCAAACGTCAAATTATGCACAATGTCAAACACTGTGTCATCACTAACAATTCATCTGTTTTTGCACGGCCGCGCCGTCTAGCTCCGGATAAATTATCCACCGCTAAAAACGAATTCGATAAAATGTTGAAAATGGGGATCATTCGTCCATCTTCTAGCAACTGGGCTTCTCCATTGCATATGGTTAAAAAGAAAGAGATTGGCGAATGGCGACCTTGCGGGGACTATAGGGCTCTCAATGCCATCACCGTCCCTGACCGTTATCCAATTCCCCATATTCAAGATTTTACAACTAATTTATACAATTCGAAAATATTTTCAAAATTAGACCTCGTTAAAGCCTACCACCAAATACCAATGGACGAAGAATCCATTTCCAAAACAGCAATAACCACACCTTTTGGCCTTTTCGAATACTTGGTCATGCCATTTGGATTGAGGAATAGCGCCCAAACTTTTCAACGGTTCATTGACAATGTTGTCAGAGGTTTAGATTTTTGCTTCGCATATATTGACGACCTCCTTATTGCTAGTAGTTCTTTCGAACAACATTTAAAGCACTTAGAATTAGTTTTCCAAAGACTTGAAAAACATGGTATACTTATCAATCAAAACAAATGCCAATTCGGAGTCCAGAAGATCGAATTCTTAGGACACAGTATTTCAACAAATGGCATTCAACCGGTAAAATCTAAAATTGACACAATCAACAAATTTCCCTTACCTACAACTCAACAAAAACTAAGGGAATTCCTTGGCCTCATAAACTTTTACCATCGTTTTATCCCTAACTGTGCAACAACGTTAAAACCCATTAATTGTCTCATAACAAATAAACCAAACAGCTCAAAAGAGATTGCATGGTCTCCGGAAGCAAACAAAGCTTTCAAAGACATTAAAAAACAATTAACATATTTAACAACACTCACATTTCCCGCACACAATGCCCCTATATCTATCATGGTAGATGCTTCAGACACGGGAGTAGGTGCAGTTCTGCAACAACAGATAAAAGAAGACTGGAAACCTATAGCCTTCTTTTCCGCCACATTCACACCTACACAAAAACGTTATAGCACATTTGGCCGTGAATTACTAGCTATGTACCTAGCAGTAAAGAAATTTAGATATTTCCTAGAAGGAAGAAATTTCTCCATTCTAACAGATCATAAACCTCTGACTTTCATGGCTAACAAAATTTCCCACAACTACACCTCCAGAGAAATAAGACACATGGACTTCATTTTACAACTAACAAGCGACATTAGACACGTATCGGGCAAAAACAACGCCGTAGCCGACGCGCTGTCCAGAATCCCAATAAACTCCATCCTCACAGACAAAACCATCGACTACGTCAAAATCGCAGCAGCTCAAAAAACCGATAAAGAACTACAGACACTGCAGACAAATAAAACGAACAATTTACAATTCAAAAACATTAAGCTTCCAAATTCTACTTGTACCTTAGTTTGCGACATATCCACTGGTAAATACCGACCATATATACCAAAAGAATTCCGAATTAACATTTTCGACCATTTTCACTCGCTATCCCATCCAGGAATAAAAACAACAACAAAATTAATAAACTCTAAATTTGTTTGGTATAAAATGAACAAAGACATACAATCCTGGACCAAACAATGCGTACACTGCCAACGTTCAAAAATAACAAAAAACACCCAAGCTCCACTCAAACCATTTTCCGAACCAAACAGTCGCTTCGACAACATTCATATCGACTTAATCCATTTACCCAATTCCCAAGGATTTTCTCATGTACTCACGTGCATAGATCGGGTCACACGATGGCCAGAAGCAATTCCAATCAAAGATTGTAACACACAAACTATAGCTGAAGCATTAGTAAACAATTGGATATCTAGATTTGGAGTTCCTTCTGTTATTACAACAGACAGGGGAAAACAATTCGAATCGTCATTATTCAAAAATTTACTTAAAATGTTGGGCACACACCACATAAAAACCACGGCATACCATCCACAATCAAACGGCATGATTGAGAGGTTCCATAGGCAGCTAAAAACTTCCCTTAAAACATATAATGACCCTATAAACTGGGTAACTAACCTACCAATCGTCTTATTAAGTCTTCGCACAACGTGCAAAGAACCTATTAATTGCAGCCCGGCAGAACTTGTCTACGGCACCACATTACACATTCCAGGCGAATTCTTCACACAATCACCAATAGTTCCAGACCCTAACATGCCCCACTATCTCCAACAGTCAAAACAAATAATCAGCAAATTAAAGTATACAGCCCCAATCTTAAAAAACAAACCATATTTTGTAAACCCCGATCAATTTCGCACATCACATGTCTTCATAAAACATAATGCAATAAGCCCCACCCTACAACAACCTTACGATGGGCCTTACAAAGTAATCAAACGATACGAAAAGTTTTTCAAAATTTTAATTAAAGATAAATTGGACACCGTAGCAATAGACAGACTAAAACCTGCTTACTTACAATAGCCGCACAATTTTGATAACACTCATTCCTCTCCCCAAGTCCCACAAATAAAGTCATTCAATTTATGTCATTTCTTTGTAAAATGACAAGTAATGACTTCCCTTTCATTACCTGTCATTGTTTTCTTCTCTCTAAGGAGGGAGATATGTTACAGTTACATCTAGCAACCATGTGTCGATCACACAGTTCGATCAAGACACCTATGAAAATGTTTTTAATGTTGTTAGATACGAAATAAATAAAAGTGTTTTCTCGTTTTCGCTCTGATCCAAATCCATTTGTGTTTATTATTTTGCTTTACATGTTATACTAGTTTAACGTTCTTAGTTATATTTTTACACATGTAGAGTAGTTTATAATACAACGTATATCTCCTACTCTACACTTGCATGCCCTTTCACTGAATTCCTACAAAAGTTATAACTATAATTAAAACAGTGACGAATTCTCAACACGTATCAACAGGAAATGGGGTTCTTCCAATACATCCACCACCATTATGGCTTAAAAGCGAAGAACTTATACAAATCATGGGCTACAACAAACAGCAAGATAGCCTCGCTGAAAAATAGAAAAATATTTCTCCTCAACTTGTGTTTCCAGCAATCCAAAATTGTACACACCTATATATTTTTATATTTTTCAATGAAGCTATGTTATAACTCAACTTCACATTATTGTAAGTTTGCATACTTAAATGTTAACTACTATTTGTTACATTGATGTATAATTTTACAGCATCCTGATAAAGGATTAAATAAATCCGAAAGCTTGATAAAATAATTCAGAACGAGCTTTACTTTCATGCCCTTTCAAATTCCTTCAAAAGTTATAACTATAATTAAAACAGAGACGAATTCTCAACACGTATCAACAGGAAATGGGGTTCTTCCAATACATCCACCACCATTATGTCTTACAAGTGAAGAACTTATACAAATCATGGGCTACAACAAACAGCAAGATAGCCTCGCTGAAAAATAGAAAAATATTTCTCCTCAACTTGTGTTTCCAGCAATCCAAAATTGTAACACAACACCTATTTATTTTTATATTTTTCAATGAAGCTATGTTATAACTCAACTTCACATTATTGTAAGTTTGCATACTTAAATGTTAACTACTATTTGTTACATTGATGTATAATTTTACAGCATCCTGATGAAGGATTAAATAAATCCGAAGGCTTGATGAAATAATCCCGAACGAGCTTTACTTTCATGCCCTTTCACTGAATTCCTACAAAAGTTATAACTATAATTAAAACAGTGACGAATCCTCAACACATATTAACAGGAAATGGGGTTCTTCCAATACATCCACCACCATTATGGCTTACAAGTGACGAACTTATACAAATCATGGGCTACAACAAACAGCAAGATAGCCTCGCTGAAAAATAGTAAAATATTTCTCCTCAACTTGTGCTTCCAGCAATCCAAAATTGTAACACACCTATATATTTTTATATTTTTCAATGAAGCTATGTTATACCTCAACTTCACATTATTGTAAGTTTGCATACTTAAATGTTAACTACTATTTGTTACATTGATGTATAATTTTACAGCATCCTGATGAAGGATTAAATAAATCCGAAAGCTTGATGAAATAATCCAGAACGAGCTTTACTTTCATGCCCTTTCACTGAATTCCTTTAAAAGTTATAACTTTAATTAAAACAGTGACGAATTCTCAACACGTATCAACAGGAAATGGGGTTCTTCCAATTTATCCACCACCATTATGGCTTACAAGTGAAGAACTTATACAAATCATGGGCTACAACAAACAGCACGATAACCTCGCTGAAAAATAGAAAAATATTTCTCCTCAACTTTTGTTTCCAGTAATCCAAAATTGTAACACAACACCTATATATTTTTATATTTTTCAATGAAGCTTTGTTATAACTCAACTTCACATTATTGTAAGTTTGCATACTTAAATGTTAACTACTATTTGTTACATTGATGTATTATTTTACAGCATCCTGATGAAGGATTAAATAAATGCGAAAGCTTGATGAAAGAATCCAGAACGAGGTTTACTTTTATGCCCTTTTACTGAATTCCTACAAAAGTTATAACTATATTTAAAACAGTGACGAATTCTCAACACGTATCAACAGGAAATGAGGTTCTTTCAATATATCCACCACCATTATGGCTTACAAGTGAAGAACTTATACAAATCATGGGCTACAACAAACAGCAAGATAGCCTCCCTGAAAAATAGAAAAAAATATTTCTCCTCAACTTGTGTTTCCAGCAATCCAAAATTGTAACACAACACCTATATATTTTTATATTTTTCAAGGAAGCTATGTTATAACTCAACTTTACATTATTGTAAGTTTGCATACTTAAATGTTAACTACTATTTGTTACATTGATGTATTATTTTACAGCATCCTGATGAAGGATTAAATAAATGCGAAAGCTTGATGAAATAATCCAGAACGAGCTTTATTTTCATGCCCTTTCACTTAATTCCTACAAAAGTTATAACTATAAATAAAACAGTGACGAATTCTCAACACGTATCAACAGGAAATGGGGTTCTTCCAATACATCCACCACCATTATGGCTTACAAGTGAAGAGCTTATACAAATCATGGGCTACAACAAACAGCAAGATAGCCTCGCTGAAAAATAGAAAAATATTTCTCCTCAACTTGTGTTTCCAGCAATCCAAAATTGTATAACAACACCTATATATTTTTATATTTTTCAATGAAGCTGTGTTATAACTCAACTTCACATTATTGTAAGTTTGCATACTTAAATGTTAAATACTATTTGTTACATTGATGTATAATTTTACAGCATCCTGATGAAGGATTAAATAAATCCGAAAGATTGATGAAATAATCCAGAACGAGCTTTATTTTCATGCCCTTTCACTGAATTCCTACAAAAGTTATAACTATAATTAAAACAGTGACGAATTCTCAACACGTATCAACAGGAAATGGGGATCTTCCAATACATCCACCACCATAATGGCTTACAAGTGAAGAACTTATACAAATCATAGGCTACAACAAACAGCAAGATAGCCTCGCTGAAAAATAGAAAAATATTTCTCCTCAACTTGTGTTTTCAGCAATCCAAAATTGTAACACAACACCTATATATTTTTATATTTTTCAATGAAGCTATGTTATAACTGAATTTCACATTATTGTAAGTTTGGATACTTAAATGTTTACTATTTGTTACATTGATGTATAATTTTACATGCCCTTTCACTGAATTCCTACAAAAGTTATAACTATAATTAAAACAGTGACGAATTAGCAACACGTATCAACAGGAAATGGGGTTCTTCCAATACATCCACCAGCATTATGGCTTACAAGTGAAGAACTTGTACAAATCATGGGCAACAACAAACAGCATGATAGCCTCGCTGAAAAATAGAAAAATATTTCTCCTCAACTTGTGTTTCCAGCAATCCAAAATTGTATAACAACACCTATATATTTTTATATTTTTCAATGAAGCTATGTTATAACTCAACTTCACATTATTGTAAGTTTGCATACTTAAATGTTAACTACTATTTGTTACACTGATGTATAATTTTACAGCATCCTGAAGAAGGATTAAATATCCGAAAGCTTAATGAAATAATCCAGAACGAGCTTTATTTTCATGCCCTTTCACTGAATTCCTACAAAAGTTATAACTATAATTAAAACAGTGACGAATTCTCAACACGTATCAACAGCAAATGGGGTTCTTCCAATACATCCACCACCATTATGGCTTACAAGTGAAGAACTTATACAAATCATGGGCTACAACAAACAGCAAGATAGTCTCGCTGAAAAATAGAAAAATATTTCTCCTCAACTTCTGTTTCCATCAAACCAAAATTGTAACACACCTATATATTTTTATATTTTTTAATGAAGCTATGTTATAACTCAACTTCACATTATTGTAAGTTTGCATACTTAAATGTTAACTACTATTTGTTACATTGATGTATAATTTTACAGCATCCTGATGAAGGATTAAATAAATCCGAAGGCTTGATGAAATAATCCAGAACGAGCTTTACTTTCATGCCCTTACACTGAATTTATAACTATATTTAAAACAGTGACGAATTCTCAACACGTATCAACAGGAAATGGGGTTCTTCCAATACATCCACCACCATTATAGCTTACAAGTGAAGAACTTATACAAATCATGGGCTACAACAAACAGCAAGATAGCCTCGCTGAAAAATAGAAAACTATTTCTCCTCAACTTGTGTTTCCAGCAATCCAAAATTGTACCACACCTATATATTTTTATATTTTTCAATGAAGCTATGTTATAACTCAACTTCACATTATTGTAAGTTTGCATACTTAAATGTTAACTACTATTTGTTACATTGATGTATAATTTTACAGCATCCTGATGAAGGATTAAATATCCGAAAGCTTAATGAAATAATCCAGAACGAGCTTTATTTTCATGCCCTTTCACTGAATTCCTACAAAAGTTATAACTATAATTAAAACAGTGACGAATTCTCAACACGTATCAACAGCAAATGGGGTTCTTCCAATACATCCACCACCATTATGGCTTACAAGTTGAGAACTTATACAAATCATGGGCTAAAAACAAACAGCAAGATAGCCTAGCTGAAAAATAGAAAAATATTTCTCCTCAACTTGTGTTTCCAGCAATCCAAAATTGTAACACAACACCTATATATTTTTATATTTTTCAATGAAGCTATGTTATAACTCAACTTCACATTATTGTAAGTTTGCATACTTAAATGTTAACTACTATTTGTTACATTGATGTATAATTTTACAGCATCCTAATGAAGGATTAAATAAACCCGAAAGCTTGATGAAATAATCCAGAACGAGCTTTACTTTCATGCCCTTTCACTGAATTCCTACAAAAGTTATAACTATAATTAAAACAGTGACGAATCCTCAACACGTATCAACAGGAAATGGGGTTCTTCCAATACATCCACCACCATTATGGCTTACATGTGAAGAACTTATACAAATCATGGGCTACAACAAACAGCAAGATAGCCTCGCTGAAAAATAGAAAAATATTTCTCCTCAACTTGTGTTTCCATCAATCCAAAATTCTAACACACATATATATTTTTATATTTTTCAATGAAGCTATGTTATAACTCAACTTCACATTATTGTAAGTTTGCATACTTAAATGTTAACTACTATTTGTTACATTGATGTATAATTTTACAGCATCCTGATGAAGGGTTAAATAAATCCGAAAGCTTGATGAAATAATCCAGAACGAGCTTTACTTTCATGTCCTTTCACTAAATTCCTACAAAAGTTATAACTATAATTAAAACAGAGACGAATTCTCAACACGTATCAACAGGAAATGGGGTTCTTCCAATACATCCACCACCATTATGGCTTACAAGTGAAGAACTTAAACAAATCATGGGCTACAACAAACAGCAAGATAGCCTTGCTGAAAAATAGAAAAATATTTCTCCTTAACTTGTGTTTCCAGCAAACCAAAATTGTAACACAACACCTATATATTTTTATATTTTGCAATGAAGCTTTGTTATAACTCAACTTCACATTATTGTAAGTTTGCATACTTGAATGTAAACTACTATTTGTTACATTGATGTATAATTGTACAGCTGCCTGATAAAGGATTAAATAAATCCGAAAGCTTGATGAAATAATCCAGAACGAGCTTTACTTTCATGCCCTTTCAATGAATTCCTACAAAAGTTATAACTATAATTAAAACAGTGACGAATTCTCAACACGTGTCAACAGGAAATGGGGTTCTTCCAATACATCCACCACCATTATGGCTTACAGGTGAAGGACTTATACAAATCATGGGCTACAACAAACAACAAGATAGCCTCGCTGAAAAATAGAAAAATATTTCACTTCAACTTGTGTTTCCAGCAATCCAAAATTGTAACACAACACCTATATATTTTTATATTTTTCAATGAAGCTATGTTATAACTCAACTTCTCATTATTCGAAGTTTGCATACTTAAATGTTAACTACTATTTGTTACATAGATGTATAATTTTACAGCATCCTGTTGAAGGATTAAATAAATCCTAAAGCTTGATGAAATAATCCAGAACGAGGTTTACTTTCATGCTCTTTTCCTGAATTCCTACAAAAGTTATAACAATAATTAAAACAGTGACGAATTCTCAACACATATCAACAGGAAATGGGGTTCTTCCAATACACCCACCACCATTATGGCTTACAAGTGAAGAACTTATACAAATCATGGGCTACAACAAACAGCAAGATAGCCTCGCTGAAAAATAGAAAAATATTTCTCCTCAACTTGTGTTTCCAGCAATCCAAAATTGTAACACAACACCTATATATTTTTATAATTTTCAATGAAGCTATGTTATAACTCAACTTCACATTATTGTAAGTTTGCATACTTAAATATTAACAACTATTTGTTACATTGATGTATAATTTTACAGCATCCTGTTGAAGGATTAACTAAATCCGAATGCTTGATGAAATAGTCCAGAATTAGCTATACTTTCATGCCCTTTCACTAAATTCCTACAAAAGTTATAACTATAATTAAAACAGTGACGAATTCCCTATACGTATCAACAGCAAATGGGGTTCTTCCAATACATCAACCACCATTATGGCTTACAAGTGAAGAACTTATACAAATCATGGGCTAAAAACAAACAGCAAGATAGCCTCGCTGAAAAATAGAAAAATATTTCTCCTCAACTTGTTTTTCCAGCAATCCAAAATTGTAACACAACACCTATATATTTTTATACTTTTCAATGAAGCTATGTTTTAACTCAACTTCACATTATTGTAAGTTTGCATACTTAAATGTTAACTACTATCTGTTACATTGATGTATGATTTTACAGCATCCTGATGAAGGATTAAATAAATCCGAAAGCTTGATGAAATAATCCAGAACGAGCTTTACTTTCATGTCCTTTCACTAAATTCCTACAAAAGTTATGACTATAATTAAAACAGTGACGAATTCTCAACACGTATCAACAGGAAATGGGGTTCTTCCAATACATCCACCACCATTATGGCTTACAAGTGAAGAACTTATACAAATCATGGGCTACAACAAACAGCAAGATAGCCTTGCTGAAAAATAGAAAAATATTTCTCCTCACTTGTGTTTCCAGCAATCCAAAATTGTCACACAACACCTATATATTTTTATATTTTTCAATGAAGCTATGTTATAACTCAACTTCACATTATTGTAAGTTTGCAAACTTAAATGTTAACTACTATTTGTTACATTGATGTATATTTTTACAGCATCCTGATGAAGGATTAAATAAATCCGAAAGCTTGATGAAATAATCCAGAACGAGCTTCACTTTCATGCCCTTTCACTGAATTCCTACAAAAGTTATAACTATAATTAAAACAGTGACGAATTCTCAACACGTATCAACAGGAAATGGGGTTTTTCCAATACATCCACCACCATTATGGCTTACAAGTGAGGAACTTATACAAATCATGGGCTACAACAAACAGCAAGATAGCCTCGCTGAAAAATAGTAAAATATTTCACCTCAACTTGTGTTTCCAGCAATTCAAAATTGTAACACAACACCTATATATTTTTATATTTTTCAATGAAGCTATGTTATAACTCAACTTCACATTATTGTAAGTTTGCATACTTAAATGTTAACTACTATTTGTTACATTGATGTATAATTTTACAGCATCCTGATGAAGGATTAAATAAATCCAAAAGCTTGATGAAATAATCCAGAACGAGCTTTACTTTCATGCCCTTTCACTGAATTCGTACAAAATTTATAACTATAATTAAAACAGTGACGAATTCTCAACACGTATCAACAGCAAATGGGGTTCTTCCAATACATCCACCACCATTATGGCTTACACTTGAAGAACTTATACAAATCATGGGCTAAAAACAAACAGCAAGATAGCCTCGCTTAAAAATAGAAAAATATTTCTCCTCAACTTGTGTTTCCAGCAATCCAAAATTGTAACAAAACACCTATATATTTTTATATTTTTCAATGAAGCTATGTTATAACTGAACTTCACATTATTGTAAGTTTGGATAATTAAATGTTAACTACTATTTGTTACATTGATGTATAATTTTGCAGCATCCTGTTGAAGGATTAAATAAATCCGAAAGCTTGATGAGATAATCCAGAACGAAGTTCACTTTCATGCCCTTTTACTTAATTCCTACAAAAGTTATAACTATAATTAAAACAATGACGAATTCTCAACACGTATCAACAGGAAATGGGGTTCTTCCAATACATCCACCACCATTATGGCTTACAAGTGAAGAACTTATACAAATCATGGGCTAAAAACAAACAACAAGATATCCTCGCTGAAAAATAGAAAAATATTTCTCCTCAACTTGTGTTTCCAGCAATCCAAAATTGTATAACAACACCTATATATTTTTATATTTTTCAATGAAGCTATGTTATAACTCAACTTCACATTATTATAAGTTTGCATACTTAAATGTTAACTACTATTTGTTACATTGATGTATAATTTTATAGCATCCTGATGAAGGATTAAATAAATCCGAAAGCTTGATGAAATAATCCAGAACGAGCTTTACTTTCATGCCCTTTCACTGAATTCCTACAAAAGTTATAACTATAATTAGAACAGTGACGAATTCTCAACACGTATTAACAGGAAATGGGGTTCTTCCAATACATCCACCACCATTATGGCTTACAAGTAAAGAACTTATACAAATCATGGGCTACAACAAACAGAAAGATAGCCTCGCTGAAAAATAGAAAAATATTTCTCCTCAACTTGTGTTTCCATCAATCCAAAATTGTAACACACCTATATATTTTTATATTTTTCAATGAAGCTATGTTATAACTCAACTTCACATTATTGCAAGTTTGCATACTTAAATGTTAACTACTATTTGTTACATTGATGTATAATTTTACAGCATCCTGATGAAGGATTAAATAAATCCGAAAGCTTGATGAAATAATCCAGAACGAGCTTTACTTTCATGCCCTTTCACTGAATTCCTACAAAAGTTATAACTATAATTAAAACAGTGACGAATTCTCAACACGTATCAACAGGAAATGGGGTTCTTCCAATACATCCACCACCATTATGGTTTACAAGTGAAGAACTTATACAAATCATGGGCTACAACAAACAGCAAGATAGCCTCGCTGAAAAATAGAAAAATATTTCTCTTCAACTTGTGTTTCCATCAATCCAAAATTGTAACACACATATATATTTTTATATTTTTCAATGAAGCTGTGTTATAACTCAACTTCAAATTATTGTAAGTTTGCATACTTAAATGTTAACTACTATTTGTTACATTGATGTATAATTTTACAGCATCCTGATGAAGGATTAAATAAATCCGAAAGCTTGATGAAATAATCCAGAACGAGCTATACTTTCATGCCCTTTTACTGAATTCCTACAAAAGTTATAACTATAATTAAAGCAGTGACGAATTCTCAACACGTATCAACAGGAAATGAGGTTCTTCCAATACATCCACCACCATTATGGCTTACAAGTGAAGAACTTATACAAATCATGGGCTACAACAAACAGCAAGATAGCCTCGCTGAAAAATGGAAAAATATTTCTCTTCAACTAGTGTTTCCAGCAATCCAAAATTGTAACACAACACCTATATATTTTTATATTTTTCAATGAAGCTATGTTATAACTCAACTTCACATTATTGTAAGTTTGCATACTTAAATGTTAACTACTATTTGTTACATTGATGTATAATTTTACAGCATCCTGATGAAGGATTAAATAAATCCGAAAGCTTGATGAAATAATCCAGAACGAGCTTTACTTTCATGCCCTTTCACTGAATTCCTACAAAAGTTATAACTATAATTAAAACAGTGACGAATTCTCAACACGTATCCACAGGAAATGGGGTTCTTCCAATACATCCACCACCATTATGGCTTACAAGTGAAGAACTTATACAAATCATGGGCTACAACAAACAGCAAGATAGCCTCGCTGAAAAATAGAAAAATATTTTTCTTCAACTTGTGTTTCCATCAATCCAAAATTGTAACACACATATATATTTTTATATTTTTCAATGAAGCTGTGTTATAACTCAACTTCACATTATTGTAATTTTGCATACTTAAATGTTTACTATTTGTTACATTGATGTATAATTTTACAGCATCCTGATGAAGGATTAAATAAATCCGAAAGCTTGATGAAATAATCCAGAACGAGCTATACTTTCATGCCCTTTCACTGAATTCCTACAAAAGTTATAACTATAATTAAAACAGTGACGAATTCTCAACACGTATCAACAGGAAATGGGGTTCTTCCAATACATCCACCACCATTATGGCTTACAAGTGAAGAACTTATACAAATAATGGGCTACAACAAATAGCAAGATAGCCTCGCTGAAAAATAGAAAAATATTTCTCCTCAACTGTGTTTCCAGCAATCCAAAATTGTAACACAACACCTATATATTTTTATATTTTTCAATGAAGCTATGTTATAACTCAACTTCACATTATTGTAAGTTTGCATACTTAAATGTTAACTACTATTTGTTACATTGATGTATAATTTTACAGCATCCTGATGAAGGATTAAATAAATCCGAAAGCTTGATGAAATAATCCAGAACGAGCTTTACTTTCATGCCCTTTCACTGAATTCCTACAAAAGTTATAACTATAATTAAAACAGTGACGAATTCTCAACACGTATCAACAGGAAATGGGGTTCTTCCAATACATCCACCACCACTATGGCTTACAAGTGAAGAACTTATACAAATCATGGGCTACAACAAACAGCAAGATAGCCTCGCTGAAAAATAGAAAAATATTTCTCCTCAACTTGTGTTTCCAGCAATCCAAAATTGTAACACAACACCTATATATTTTTATATTTATCAATGGAGCTGTTATAACTGAACTTCACATTATTGTAAGTTTGGATACTTAAATGTTAACTACTATTTGTTACATTGATGTATAATTTTACAGCATCCTGATGAAGGATTAAATAAATCCGAAAGCTTGATGAAATAATCCAGAGCGAGCTTTACTTTCATGCCCTTTCACTGAATTCCTACAAAAGTTATAACTATAATTAAAACAGTGGCGAATTCTCAACACGTATCAACAGGAAATGGGGTTTTTCCAATACATCTACCACCATTATGGCTTACAAGTGAAGAACTTATACAAATAATGGGCTACAACAAATAGCAAGATAGCCTCGCTAAAAAATAGAAAAATATTTCTCCTCAACTAGAGTTTCCAGCAATCCAAAATTGTAACACAACACCCATATATTTTTATATTTTTCAATGAAGCTATGTTATAACTCAACTTCACATTATTGTAAGTTTGCATACTTAAATGTTAACTACTATTTGTTACATTGATGTATAATTTTACAGCATCCTGATGAAGGATTAAATAAATCCGAAAGCTTGATGAAATAATCCAGAACGAAGTTTACTTTCATGCCCTTTTACTGAATTCCTACAAAAGTTATATCTATAAATAAAACAGTGACGAATTCTCAACACGTATCAACAGGAAATGGGGTTCTTCCAATACATCCACCACCATTATGGCTTACAAGTGAAGAACTTATACAAATCATGGGCTACAACAAACAGCAAGATAGCCTCGCTAAAAATAGTAAAATATTTCACCTCAACTTGTGTTTCCAGCAATCCAAAATTGTAACACAACACATATACATTTTTATATTTTTCAATGAAGCTGTGTTATAAATCAACTTCACATTATTGTAAGTTTGCATACTTAAATGTTAACTACTATTTGTTACAATGATTTATAATTTTAAAGCAGCCTCATGAAGGATTAAATGAATCCGAAAGCTTGATGAAATAATCCAGAACGAGCTTTACTTTCATGCCCGTTCACTGAATTCCTACAAAAGTTATAACTATAATTAAATCAGTGACGAATTCTCACCACGTATCAACAGGAAATGAGGTTCTTCCAATACATCCACCACCATTATGGCTTACAAGTGAAGAACTTATACAAATCATGGGCTACAACAAACAGCAAGATAGCCTCGCTGAAAAATAGTAAAATATTTCACCTCAACTTGTGTTTCCAGCAATCCAAAATTGTAACACAACACCTATATATTTTTATATTTTTCAATGAAGCTATGTTATAACTCAACTTCACATTATTGTAAGTTTGCATAATTAAATGTTAACTACTATTTGTTACATTGATGTATAATTTTACAGCATCCTGATGAAGGATTAAATAAATCCGAAAGCTTGATGAAATAATACAGAACGAGCTTTACTTTCATGCCCTTTCACTGAATTCTTACAAAAGTTATAACTATAATTAAAACAGTGACGAATTCTCAACACGTATCAACAGGAAATGGGGTTCTTCCAATACATCCACCACCATTATGGCTTACAAGTGAAGAACTTATACAAATCATGGGCAACAACAAACAGCAAGATAGCCTCGCTGAAAAATAGAAAAATATTTCTCCTCACCTTGTGTTTCCAGCAATCCAAAATTGTATAACAACTCCTATATATTTTTATATTTTTCAATGAAGCTGTGTTATAACTCAAATTCACATTATTGTAAGTTTGCATACCTAAATGTTAACTACTATTTGTTACATTGATGTATAGTTTTACAGCATCCTGATGAAGGATTAAATAAATCCGAAAGCTTGATGAAATAATCCAGAACGAGCTATACTTTCATGCCCTTTCACTGAATTCCTACAAAAGTCATAACTATAATTAAAACAGTGACGAATTCTCAACACGTATCAACAGAAAATGGGGTTCTTCCAATACATCTACCACCATTATGGCTTACAAGTGAAGAACTTATACAAATAATGGGCTGCAACAAACAGCAAGATAGCCTCGCTGAAAAATAGAAAAATATTTCTCCTCAACTAGTGCTTCCAGCAATCCAAAATTGTAACACAACACCTATATATTTTTATATTTTTCAATGAAGCTATGTTATAACTCAACTTCACATTATTGTAAGTATGCATACTTAAATGTTTACTATTTGTTACATTGATGTATAATTTTACAGCATCCTGAAGAAGGATTAAATAAATGCAAAAGCTTGATGAAATAATCCAGAACGAGTTTTACTTTCATGCCCTTTCACTGAATTCCTACAAAAGTTATAACTATAATTAAAACAGTGACGAATTCTCAATACGTATCAACAGGAAATCGGGTTCTTCCAATACATCCACCACCATTATGGCTCACAAGTGAAGAACTTATACAAATCATGGGCTACAAGAAACAGCAAGATAGCCTTGCTGAAGAATAGAAAAATATTTCTCCTCAACTTGTGTTCCCAGCAATTTAAAATTGTAACACAACACCTATATATTTTTATATTTTTCAATGAAGCTTTGTTATAACTCAACTTCACATTATTGTAAGTTTGCATACTTGAATGTTAACTACTATTTGTTACATTGATGCATAATTTTACAGCATCCTGATGAAGGATTAAATAAATCCAAAAGCTTGATGAAATAATCCAGAACGAGCTTTACTTTCATGCCCTTTCACTGAATTCCTACAAAAGTTATAACTATAATTAAAACAGTGACGAATTCTCAACACGTATCAACAGAAAATGGGGTTCTTCCAATACATCCACCACCATTATGGCTCACAAGTGAAGAACTTATACAAATCATGGGCTACAAGAAACAGCAAGATAGCCTCGCTGAAAAATAGACAAATATATCTCCTCAACTTGTGTTTCCATCAATCCAAAATTGTAACAAACCTATATATTTTTATATTTTTCACTGAAGCTATGTTATAACTGAACTTCACATTATTGTAAGTTTGCATACTTAAATGTTAACTACTATTTGTTACATTGATGTATAATTTTACAGCATCCTGATGAAGGATTAAATAAATCCAAAAGCTTGATGAAATAATCCAGAACGAGCTTTACTTTCATGCCCTTTCACTGAATTCCTACAAAAGTTATAACTATAATTAAAACAGTGACGAATTGTCAACACGTATCAACAGGAAATGGGGTTCTTCCAATACATCCACCACCATTATGGCTTACAAGTGAAGAACTTATACAACTCATGGGCAACAACAAACAGCAAGATAGCCTCGCTGAAAAATAGAAAAATATTTCTCCTCAACTTGTGTTTCCAGCAATCCAAAATTGTATAACAACACCTATATATTTTTATATTTTTCAATGAAGCTGTGTTATAACTCAAATTCACATTATTGTAAGTTTGCATACCTAAATGTTAACTACTATTTGTTACATTTATGTATAGTTTTACAGCATCCTGATGAAGGATTAAATAAATCCGAAAGCTTGATGAAATAATCCAGAACGAGCTATACTTTCATGCCCTTTCACTGAATTCCTACAAAAGTCATAACTATAATTAAAACAGTGACGAATTCTCAACACGTATCAACAGAAAATGGGGTTCTTCCAATACATCTACCACCATTATGGCTTACAAGTGTAGAACTTATACAAATAATGGGCTGCAACAAACAGCAAGATAGCCTCGCTGAAAAATAGAAAAATATTTCTCCTCAACTAGTGCTTCCAGCAATCCAAAATTGTAACACAACACCTATATATTTTTTTATTTTTCAATGAAGCTATGTTATAACTCAACTTCACATTATTGTAAGTTTGCATACTTAAATGTTAACTACTATTTGTTACATTGATGTATAATTTTACAGCATCCTAATGAAGGATTAAATAAACCCGAAAGCTTGATGAAATAATCCAGAACGAGCTTTACTTTCATGTCCTTTTACTGAATTCCTACAAAAGTTATAACTATAATTAAAGCAGTGACGAATTCTCAACACGTATCAACAGGAAATGGGGTTCTTCCAATACATCCACCACCATTATGGCTTACAAGTGAAGAACTTATACAAATCATGGGCTACAACAAACAGCAAGATAGCCTCGCTGAAAAATAGAAAAATATTTCACTTCAACTTGTGTTTCCCGCAATCCAAAATTGTAACCCAACACCTATATATTTTTATATTTTTCTATGAAGCTATGTTATAACTGAACTTCACATTATTGTAAGTTTGGATACTTAAATGTTAACTACTATTTGTTACATTGATGTATAATTTTACAGCATCCTGTTGACGGATTAAATAAATCCGAAAGCTTGATGAAATAATCCAGAACGAGGTTTACTTTCATGCCCTTTTACTGAATTCCTACAAAAGTTATAACTATAATTAAAACAGTGACGAATTCTCAACACGTATCAACAGGAAATGGGGTTCTTCCAATACATCCACCACCATTATGGTTCACAAGTGAAGAACTTATACAAATCATGGGCTACAAGAAACAGCAAGATAGCCTTGCTGAAGAATAGAAAAATATTTCTCCACAACTTGTGTTTCCAGCAATTTAAAATTGTAACACAACACCTATATATTTTTATATTTTTCAATGAAGCTTTGTTATAACTCAACTTCACATTATTGTAAGTTTGCATACTTGAATGTTAACTACTATTTGTTACATTGATGCATAATTTTACAGCATCCTGATGAAGGATTAAATAAATCCGAAAGCTTGATGAAATAATCTAGAATGATCTTTACTTTCATGCCCTTTCACTGAATTCCTACAAAAGTTATAACTATAATTAAAACAGTGACGAATTCTCAACACGTATCAACAGGAAATGGGGTTCTTCCAATACACCCACCACCATTATGGCTCACAAGTGAAGAACTTATACAAATCATGGGCTACAAGAAACAGCAAGATATCCTTGCTGAAGAATAGAAAAATATTTCTCCACAACTTGTGTTTCCAGCAATTTAAAATTGTAACACAACACCTATATATTTTTATATTTTTCAATGAAGCTTTGTTATAACTCAACTTCACATTATTGTAAGTTTGCATACTTGAATGTTAACTACTATTTGTTACATTGATGCATAATTTTACAGCATCCTGATGAAGGATTAAATAAATCCGAAAGCTTGATGAAATAATCTAGAATGATCTTTACTTTCATGCCCTTTCACTGAATTCCTACAAAAGTTATAACTATAATTAAAACAGTGACGAATTCTCAACACGTATCAACAGGAAATGGGGTTCTTCCAATACACCCACCACCATTATGGCTTACAAGTGAAGAACTTATACAAATCATGGGCTACAACAAACAGCAAGATAGCCTCGTTGAAAAATAGAAAAATATTTCTCCTCAACTTGTGTTTCCAGCAATCCAAAATTGTAACACAACACCTTTATATTTTTATATTTTTCAATGAAGCTATGTTATAACTCAACTTCACATTATTGTAAGTTTGCATACTTAAATATTAACTACTATTTGTTACATTGATGCATAATTTTACAGCATCCTGTTGAAGGATTAACTAAATCCGAATGCTTGATGAGATAATCCAGAACTAGCTTTACTTTCATGCCCATTCACTAAATTCCTACAAAAGTTATAACTATAATTAAAACAGTGACGAATTCTCAACACGTATCAACAGCAAATGGGGTTCTTCCAATACATCCACCACCATTATGGCTTACAAGTGAAGAACTTATACAAATCATGGGCTAAAAACAAACAGCAAGATAGCCTCGCTGAAAAATAGAAAAATATTTCTCCTCAACTTGTGTTTCCAGCAATCCAAAATTGTAACACAACACCTATATATTTTTATACTTTTCAATGAAGCTATGTTTTAACTCAACTTCACATTATTGTAAGTTTGCATACTTAAATGTTAACTACTATTTGTTACATTGATGTATGATTTTACAGCATCCTGATGAAGGATTAAATAAATCCGAAAGCTTGATGAAATAATCCAGAACGAGCTTTACTTTCATGTCCTTTCACTAAATTCCTACAAAAGTTATAACTATAATAAAACAGTGACGAATTCTCAACACGTATCAACAGGAAATGGGGTTCTTCCAATACATCCACCACCATTATGGCTTACAAGTGAAGAACTTATACAAATCATGGGCTACAACAAACAGCAAGATAGCCTTGCTGAAAAATAGAAAAATATTTCTCCTCAACTTGTGTTTCCAACAATCCAAAATTGTCACACAACACCTATATATTTTTATATTTTTCAATGAAGCTATGTTATAACTCAACTTCACATTATTGTAAGTTTGCAAACTTAAATGTTAACTACTATTTGTTACATTGATGTATAATTTTACAGCATCCTGATGAAGGATTAAATAAATCCGTAAGCTTGATGAAATAATCCAGAACGAGCTTCACTTTCATGCCCTTTCACTGAATTCCTACAAAAGTTATAACTATAATTAAAACAGTGACGAATTCTCAACACGTAACAACAGGAAATGGGGTTCTTCCAATACATCCACCACCATTATGGCTTACAAGTGAAGAACTTATACAAATCATGGGCTACAACAAACAGCAAGATAGCCTCGCTGAAAAATAGAAAAATATTTCTCTTCAACTTGTGTTTCCATCAATCCAAAATTGTAACACACATATATATTTTTATATTTTTCAATGAAGCTGTGTTATAACTCAACTTCAAATTATTGTAAGTTTGCATACTTAAATGTTAACTACTATTAGTTACATTGATGTATAATTTTACAGCATCCTGATAAAGGATTAAATAAATCCGAAAGCTTGATGAAATAATCCAGAACGAGCTATACTTTCATGCCCTTTCACTGAATTCCTACAAAAGTTATAACTATAATTAAAGCAGTGACGAATTCTCAACACGTATCAACAGGAAATGAGGTTCTTCCAATACATCCACCACCATTATGGCTTACAAGTGAAGAACTTATACAAATCATGGGCTACAACAAACAGCAAGATAGCCTCGCTGAAAAATAGAAAAATATTTCACTTCAACTTGTGTTTCCCGCAATCCAAAATTGTAACACAACACCTAAATATTTTTATATTTTTTAATGAAGCTATGTTATAACTCAACTTCACATTATTGTAAGTTTGCATACTTAAATGTTTACTATTTGTTACATTGATGTATAATTTTACAGCATCCTGATGAAGGATTAAATAAATCCGGAAGCTTGATGAAATAATCCAGAACGAGCTATACTTTCATGCCCTTTCACTGAATTCCTACAAAAGTTATAACTATAATTAAAACAGTGACGAACTCTCAACACGTATCAACAGGAAATGGGGTTCTTCCAATACATCCACCACCATTATGGCTTACAAGTGAAGAACTTATACAAATAATGGGCTACAACAAATAGCAAGATAGCCTCGCTGAAAAATAGAAAAATATTTCTCCTCAACTAGTGTTTCCAGCAATCCAAAATTGTAACACAACACCTATATATTTTTATAGTTTTCAATGAAGCTATGTTATAACTCAACTTCACATTATTGTAAGTTTGCATACTTAAATGTTAACTACTATTTGTTACATTGATGTATACTTTTATAGCATCCTGATGAAGGATTAAATAAATCCGAAAGCTTGATGAAATAATCCAGAACGAGCTTTACTTTCATGCCCTTTCACTGAATTCCTACAAAAGGTATAACTATAATTAAAACAGTGACGAATTCTCAACACGTATCAACAGGAAATGGGGTTCTTCCAATACATCCACCACCATTATGGCTTACAAGTGAAGAACTTATACAAATCATGGGCTACAACAAAGAGCAAGATAGTCTCGCTGAAAAATAGAAAAATATTTCTCCTCAACTTGTGTTTCCATCAATCCAAACATGTAACACACCTATATATTTTTATATTTTTCAATGAAGCTATGTTATAACAACTTCACATTATTGTAAGTTTGCATACTTAAATGTTAACTACTATTTGTTACATTGATGTATAATTTTACAGCATCCTGATGAAGGATTAAATAAATCCGAAAGCTTGATGAAATAATCCAGAACGAGCTTTACTTTCATGCCCTTACACTAAATTCCTACAAAAGTTATAACTATATTTAAAACAGTGACGAATTCTCAACACGTATCAACAGGAAATGGGGTTCTTCCAATACATCTACCACCATTATGGCTTACAAGTGAAGAACTTATACAAATCATGGGCTACAACAAACAGCAAGATAGCCTCGCTGAAAAATAGAATACTATTTCTCCTCAACTTGTGTTTCCAGCAATCCAAAATTGTACCACACCTATATATTTTTATATTTTTCAATGAAGCTATGTTATAACTCAACTTCACATTATTGTAAGTTTGCATACTTAAATGTTAACTACTATTTGTTACATTCATGTATAATTTTACAGCATCCTGATTAAGGATTAAATAAATCCGAAAGCTTGATGAAATAATCCAGAACGAGCTTTACTTTCACGTCCTTTCACTAAATTCCTACAAAAGTTATAACTATAATTAAAACAGTGACGAATTCTCAACACGAATCAATAGGAAATGGGGTTCTTCCAATACACCCACCACCATTATGGCTTACAAGTGAAGAACTTATACAAATCATGGGCTACAACAAACAGCAAGATAGCATTGCTGATACATAGTAAACTATTTCTCCTCAACTTGTGTTTCCAGCAATCCAAAATTGTAACACAACACCTATATATTTTTATATTTTTCAATGAAGCTATGTTATTATTCAACTTCACATTATTGTAAGTTTGCATACTTAAATGTTAACTACTATTTGTTACATTGATGTATAATTTTACAGCATCCTGATGAAGGATTAAATATCCGAAAGCTTAATGAAATAATCCAGAACGAGCTTTATTTTCATGCCCTTTCACTGAATTCCTACAAAAGTTATAACTATAATTAAAACAGTGACGAATTCTCAACACGTAACAACAGCAAATGGGGTTCTTCCAATACATCCACCACCAATATGGCTTACAAGTTAAGAACTTATACAAATCATGGGCTAAAAACAAACAGCAAGATAGCCTCGCTGAAAAATAGAAAAATATTTCTCCTCAACTTGTGTTTCCAGCAATCCAAAATTGTAACACAACACCTATATATTTTTATATTTTTCAATGAAGCTATGTTATAACTCAACTTCACATTATTATAAGTTTGCATACTTAAATGTTAACTACTATTTGTTACATTGATGTATAATTTTACAGCATCCTAATGAAGGATTAAATAAACCCGAAAGCTTGATGAAATAATCCAGAACGAGCTTTACTTTCATGCCCTTTCACTGAATTCCTACAAAAGTTATAACTATAATTAAAACAATGACGAATTCTCATCACGTATCAACAGGAAATGGGGTTCTTCCAATACATCCACCACCATTATGGCTTACAAGTGAAGAACTTATACAAATCATGGGCTACCACAAACAGCAAGATAGCCTCGCTGAAAAATAGAAAAATATTTCTCCTCAACTTGTGTTTCCAGCAATCCAAAATTGTAACACAACACCTATATATTTTTATATTTTTCAATGAAGCTATGTTATAACTCAACTTCACATTATTGTAAGTTTGCATACTTAAATATTAACTACTATTTGTTACATTGATGCATAATTTTACAGCATCCTGTTGAAGGATGAACTAAATCCGAAAGCTTGATGAACTAATCCAGAACGAGCTTTACTTTTATGCCCTTTCAATGAATTCCTACAAATGTTATAACTATAATTAAAACAGTGACGAATTCTCAACACGTATCAACAGGAAATGGGGTTCTTCCAATACATCCACCACCATTATGGCTTACAGGTGAAGGACTTATACAAATCATGGGCTACAACAAACAGCAAGATAGCCTCGCTGAAAAATAGAAAAATATTTCTCCTCAACTTGTGTTTCCAGCAATCCAAAATTGTAACCCAACACCTATATATTTTTATATTTTTCAATGAAGCTATGTTATAACTGAACTTCACATTATTGTAAGTTTGGATACTTAAATGTTAACTACTATTTGTTACATTGATGTATAATTTTACAGCATCCTGTTGAAGGATTAAATAAATCCGAAAGCTTGATGAAATAATCCAGAACGAGGTTTACTTTCATGCCCTTTTACTGAATTCCTACAAAAGTTATAACTATAATTAAAACAGTGACGAATTCTCAACACGTATCAACAGGAAATGGGGTTCTTCCAATACATCCACCACCATTATGGCTCACAAGTGAAGAACTTATACAAATCATGGGCTACAAGAAACAGCAAGATAGCCTTGCTGAAGAATAGAAAAATATTTCTCCACAACTTGTGTTTCCAGCAATTTAAATTGTAACACAACACCTATATATTTTTATATTTATCAATGAAGCTTTGTTATAACTCAAGTTCACATTATTGTAAGTTTGCATACTTGAATGTTAACTACTATTTGTTACATTGATGCATAATTCTACAGCATCCTGATGAAGGATTAAATAAATCCGAAAGCTTGATGAAATAATCTAGAATGATCTTTACTTTCATGCCCTTTCACTGAATTCCTACAAAAGTTATAACTATAATTAAAACAGTGACGAATTCTCAACACGTATCAACAGGAAATGGGGTTCTTCCAATACACCCACCACCATTATGGCTTACAAGTGAAGAACTTATACAAATCATGGGCTACAACAAACAGCAAGATAGCCTCGCTGAAAAATAGAAAAATATTTCTCCTCAACTTGTGTTTCCAGCAATCCAAAATTGTAACACAACACCTATATATTTTTATATTTTTCAATGAAGCTATGTTATAACTCAACTTCACATTATTGTAAGTTTGCATACTTAAATATTAACTACTATTTGTTACATTGATGCATAATTTTACAGCATCCTGTTGAAGGATTAACTAAATCCGAATGCTTGATGAAATAATCCAGAACTAGCTTTACTTTCATGCCCATTCACTAAATTCCTATAAAAGTTATAACTATAATTAAAACAGTGACGAATTCTCAACACGTATCAACAGCAAATGGGGTTCTTCCAATACATCCACCACCATTATGGCTTTCAAGTGAAGAACTTATACAAATCATGGGCTAAAAACAAACAGCAAGATAGCCTCGCTGAAAAATAGAAAAATATTTCTCCTCAACTTGTGTTTCCAGCAATCCAAAATTGTTACACAACACCTATATATTTTTATACTTTTCAATGAAGCTATGTTTTAACTCAACTTCACATTATTGTAAGTTTGCATACTTAAATGTTAACTACTATTTGTTACATTGATGTATGATTTTACAGCATCCTGATGAAGGATTAAATAAATCCGAAAGCTTGATGAAATAATCCAGAACGAGATTTACTTTCATGTCCTTTCACTAAATTCCTACAAAAGTTATAACTATAATAAAACAGTGACGAATTCTCAACACGTATCAACAGGAAATGGGGTTCTTCCAATACATCCCCCACCATTATGGCTTACAAGTGAAGAACTTATACAAATCTTGGGATACAACAAACAGCAAGATAGCCTTGCTGAAAAATAGAAAAATATTTCTCCTCAACTTGTGTTTCCAACAATCCAAAATTGTCACACAACACCTATATATTTTTATATTTTTCAATGAAGCTATGTTATTACTCAACTTCACATTATTGTAAGTTTGCAAACTTAAATGCTAACTACTATTTGTTACATTGATGTATAATTTTACAGCATCCTGATGAAGGATTAAATAAATCCGTAAGCTTGATGAAATAATCCAGAACGAGCTTCACTTTCATGCCCTTTCACTGAATTCCTACAAAAGTTATAACTATAATTAAAACAGTGACGAATTCTCAACACGTAACAACAGGAAATGGGGTTCTTCCAATACATCCACCACCATTATGGCTTACAAGTGAAGAACTTATACAAATCATGGGCTACAACAAACAGCAAGATAGCCTCGCTTAAAAATAGAAAAATATTTCTCCTCAACTTGTGTTTCCAGCAATCCAAAATTGTAACACAACACCTATATATTTTTATATTTTTCAATGAAGCTATGTTATAACTGAACTTCACATTATTGTAAGTTTGGATACTTAAATGTTAACTACTATTTGTTACATTGATGTATAATTTTACAGCATCCTGTTGAAGGATTAAATAAATCCGAAAGCTTGATGAAATAATCCAGAACGAAGTTTACTTGCATGCCCTTTTACTTAATTCCTACAAAAGTTATAACTATAATTAAAACAATGACGAATTCTCAACACGTATCAACAGGAAATGGGGTTCTTCCAATTCATCCACCACCATTATGGCTTACAAGTGAAGAACTTATACAAATCATGGGCTAAAATCAAACAACAAGATATCCTCGCTGAAAAATAGAAAAATATTTCTCCTCAACTTGTGTTTCCAGCAATCCAAAATTGTATAACAACACCTATATATTTTTATATTTTTCAATGAAGCTATGTTATAACTCAACTTCACATTATTGTAAGTTTGCATATTTAAATGTTAACTACTATTTGTTACATTGATGTATAATTTTACAGGATCCTGATGAAGGATTAAATAAATCCGAAAGCTTGATGAAATAATCCAGAACGAGCTTTACTTTCATGCCCTTTCACTGAATTCCTACAAAAGTTATAACTATATTTAAAACAGTGACGAATTCTCAACACGTATCAACAGGAAATGGGGTTCTTCCAATACATCCACCACCATTATGGCTTACAAGTGAAGAACTTATACAAATCATGGGCTACAACAAACAGCAAGATAGCCTCGCTGAAAAATAGAAAACTATTTCTCCTCAACTTGTGTTTCCAGCAATCCAAAATTGTACCACACCTATATATTTTTATATTTTTCAATGAAGCTATGTTATAACTCAACTTCACATTACTGTAAGTTTGCATACTTAAATGTTAACTACTATTTGTTACATTGATGTATAATTTTACAGCATCCTGATGAAGGATTAAATAAATCCGAAAGCTTGATGAAATTATCCAGAACGAGCCTTACTTTCACGTCCTTTCACTAAATTCCTACAAAAGTTATAACTATAATTAAAACAGTGACGAATTCTCAACACGTATCAACAGGAAATGGGGTTCTTCCAATACACCCACCACCATTATGGCTTACAAGTGAAGAACTTATACAAATCATGGGCTACATCAAACAGCAAGATAGCATTGCTGATAAATAGTAAACTATTTCTCCTCAACTTGTGTTTCCAGCAATCCAAAATTGTAACACAACACCTATATATTTTTATATTTTTCAATGAAGCTATGTTATTATTCAACTTCACATTATTGTAAGTTTGCATACTTAAATGTTAACTACTATTTGTTACATTGATGTATAATTTTACAGCATCCTGATGAAGGATTAAATATCCGAAAGCTTAATGAAATAATCCAGAACGAGCTTTATTTTCATGCCCTTTCACTGAATTCCTACAAAAGTTATAACTATAATTAAAACAGTGACGAATTCTCAACACGTAACAACAGCAAATGGGGTTCTTCCAATACATCCACCACCAATATGGCTTACAAGTTAAGAACTTATACAAATCATGGGCTAAAAACAAACAGCAAGATAGCCTCGCTGAAAAATAGAAAAATATTTCTCCTCAACTTGTGTTTCCAGCAATCCAAAATTGTAACACAACACCTATATATTTTTATATTTTTCAATGAAGCTATGTTATAACTCAACTTCACATTATTGTAAGTTTGCATATTTAATGTTAACTACTATTTGTTACATTGATGTATAATTTTACAGCATCCTAATGAAGGATTAAATAAACCCGAAAGCTTGATGAAATAATCCAGAACGAGCTTTACTTTCATGCCCTTTCACCGATTTCCTACAAAAGTTATAACCATAATTAAAACAGTGACGAATTCTCAACACGTATCTACAGGAAATGGGGTTCTTCCAATACATCCACCACCATTATGGCTTACAAGTGAAGAACTTATACAAATCATGGGCTACAACAAACAGCAAGATAGCCTCGCTGAAAAATAGAAAAATATTTCTCCTCAACTTGTGTTTCCATCAATCCAAAATTGTAACACACATATATATTTTTATATTTTTCAATGAAGCTATGTTATAACTCAACTTCACATTATTGTAAGTTTGCATACTTAAATGTTAACTACTATTTGTTACATTGATGTATAATTTTACAGCATCCTTATGAAGGGTTAAATAAATCCGAAAGCTTGATGAAATAATCCAGAACGAGCTTTACTTTCATGTCCTTTCACTAAATTCCTACAAAAGTTATAACTATAATTAAAACAGTGACGAATTCTCAACACGTATCAACAGGAAATGGGGTTCTTCCAATACATCTACCACCATAATGGCTTACAAGTGAAGAACTTATACAAATCATGGGCTACAACAAACAGCAAGATAGCCTCGCTGAAAAATAGTAAAATATTTCACCTCAACTTGTGTTTCCAGCAATCCAAAATTGTAACACAACACCTATATATTTTTATATTTTTCAATGAAGCTATATTATAACTCAACTTCACATTATTGTAAGTTTGCATACTTAAATGGTAACTACTATTTGTTACATTGATGTATAATGTTACAGCATCCTGATGAAGGATTAAATAAATCCGAAAGCTTGATGAAATAATCCAGAACGAGCTTCACTTTAATGCCCTTTCACTGAATTCCTACAAAAGTTATAACTATAAATAAAACAGTGGCGAATTCTCAACACGTACCAACAGGAAATGTGGTTGTTCCATTACATCCACCACCATTATGTCTTACAAGTAAAGAACTTATACAAATCATGGGCTACAACAAACAGCAAAATAGCCTCGCTGAAAAATAGTAAAATATTTCACCTCAAATTGTGTTTCCAGCAATCCAAAATTGTAACACAACACCTATATATTTTTATATTTTTCAATGAAGCTATGTTATAACTCAACTTCACGTTATTGTAAGTTTACATACTTAAATGTTAACTACTATTTGTTACATTGATGTATAATTTTACAGCATCCTGATGAAGGATTAAATAAATCCAAAAGCTTGATGAAATAATCCAGAACGAGCTTTACTTTCATGCCCTTTCACTGAATTCCTACAAAAGTTATAACTATAATTAAAACAGTGACGAATTCTCAACACGTATCAACAGGAAATGGGGTTCTTTCAATACATCCACCACCATTATGGCTTACAAGTGAAGGACTTATACAAATCATGGGCTACAACAAACAGCAAGATAGCCTCGCTGAAAAATAGAAAAATTATTTCTCCTCAACTGTGTTTCCAGCAATCCAAAATTGTAAGACAACACCTATATATTTTTATATTTTTCAATGAAGCTATGTTATAACTCAACTTCACATTATTGTAAGTTTGCATACTTAAATGTTAACTACTATTTGTTACATTGATGTAAAATTTTACAGCATCCTGATGAAGGATTAAATAAAACCGAAAGCTTGATGAAATAAACCAGAACGAGCTTTACTTTCATGCCCTTTCACTGAATTCCTACAAAAGTTATAACTATAATTAAAACAGTGACGAATTCTCAACACGTATCAACAGGAAATGGGGTTCTTTCAATACATCCACCACCATTATGGCTTACAATGGAAGGACTTATACAAATCATGGGCTACAACAAACAGCAAGATAGCCTCGCTGAAAAATAGAAAAATTATTTCTCCTCAACTGTGTTTCCAGCAATCCAAAATTGTAACACAACACCTACATATTTTTATATTTTTCAATGAAGCTATGTTATAACTCAACTTCACATTATTGTAAGTTTGCATACTTAAATGTTAACTACTATTTGTTACATTGATGTATAATTTTACAGCATCCTGATGAAGGATTAAATAAATCCGAAAGCTTGATGAAATAATCCAGAACGAGCTTTACTTTCATGCCCTTTCACTGAATTCCTACAAAAGTTATAACTATAATTAAAACAGTGACGAATTCTCAACACGTATCAACAGGAAATGGGGTTCTTCCAATACATCCACCACCATTTTGGCTTACAAGTGAACAACTTATACAAATAATGAGCTACAACAAACAGCAAGATAGCCTCGCTGAAAAATAGAAAAATATTTCTCCTCAACTTGTGTTTCCAGCAATCCAAAATTGTAACACAACACCTATATATTTTTATATTTTTCAATGAAGCTATGTTATAACTCAACTTCACATTATTGTAAGTTTGCATACTTAAATGTTATCTACTATTTGTTACATTGATGTATAATTTTACAGCATCCTGATGAAGGATTAAGTAAATCCGAAAGCTTGATGAAATAATCCAGAACAAGCTTTACTTTCATGCCCTTTCACTGAATTCCTACAAAAGTTATAAATATAATTAAAACAGTGACGAATTCTCAACACGTATCAACAGGAAATGGGGTTCTTCCAATACATCCACCACCATTATGGCTTACAAGTGAAGAATATATACAAATCATGGGCTACAACAAACAGGAAGATAGCCTCGCTGAAAAATAGAAAAATATTTCTCCTCAACTTGTGTTTCCAGCAATCCAAAATTGTAACACAATACCTATATATTTTTATATTTTTCAATGAAGCTATGTTGTAACTCAACTTCACATTATTGTAAGTTTGCATACTTAAATGTTAACTGCTATTTGTTTCATTGATGTATAATTTTACAACATCCTGATGAAGGATTAAATAAATCCGAAACAGAGGTTATTCTAAGGATTTTTTTCCACTGCAAAAGAAAATAAATTCTTGTATATTCTATTCCTTTTAAGCCATTCAGCAGCTGTCGCTCGCATCAACGCCAATTTTAAGTATCCGAAATTACACTGGATAAACTTGTCTCTTGTCTCCAATTTCAGCCGATCAGAGAGGTTAAAAGTATTCCCTATTCTCTACAATACTGAATGGCCTAAATAGAACAGAGTATAGGTTTATAATATTTTGGTGAAAGATCTTTGTTTAATTCAATTCAAGTTGGATTATAACGAAATACTAGAACATCCACAAATAGGAAAGTTGCTGAAACTAACGCTTCCACAGTTAGTTCTTAACTATTTCTTCGGAATTAAATTTAAAAAATATAAAATCGTGTCTCGGAATAGCTTGTCGGTAGATTCCGAAAATGCGGAATTAAATTTAAAAAATATAAAATCGTGTTTCGGAATAGCTTGTCGGTAGATTCCGAAAATGCGGTTTTTTATATTTATTACAACATGCCTCTGTTAGAGTGAGATCCCCGGAAAGCCACAATGATGAGTGTGAGCACAGAGTCAAGGCAACCTCTAATGGTATTTTTGCTGAGGCCAATGACAATGATGAGGATAAGACAAGTGAAGAGTCTGAGGGAAAAGCTAGTACAATTTTAGTGCTTATACAGGATGTTTCTAAATCTATGACACTAATTTTAGAGGGATATAGTACTGACTAATATGTTTAGTTCATGTTTTTTTTTTAAATCTTATTTGGTTTATTCGAAATGAATGAAAAATAACTGCACAGATTTTAATTTCCCACTGCACAATTTGCTTTTTCTACTGCACATTTTGTGTCCAACTGCACGTTAGAATAACCTCTGATCCAAAAACTTGATGAAATAATCCAGAACGAGCTTTACTTTCATGCCCTTTCACTGAATTCCTACAAAAGTTATAACTATAATTAAAGCAGTGACGAATTCTCAACACGTATCAACAGGAAATGAGGTTCTTCCAATACATCCACCACCATTATGGCTTACAAGTGAAGAACTTATACAAATCATGGGCTACAACAAACAGCAAGATAGCCTCGCTGAAAAATAGAAAAATATTTCTCCTCAACTTGTGTTTCCAGCAATCCAAAATTGTAACACAACACCTATATATTTTTATATTTTTCAATGAAGCCATGTTATAACTCAACTTCGCATTATTGTAAGTTTGCATGCTTAATTGTTAACTACTATTTGTTACATTGATGTATAATTTTACAGCATCTTGATGAAGGATTAAATAAATCCGAAAGCTTGATGAAATAATCCAGAACGAGCTTTACTTTCATGCCCTTTCACTGAATTCCTACAAAAGTTATAACTATAATTAAAACAGTGACAAATTCTCAACACGTATCAACAGGAAATGGGGTTCTTCCAATACATCCACCAACATTATGGCTTACAAGTGTAGAACTTATACAAATAATGGGCTACAACAAACAGCAAGATAGCCTCGCTGAAAAATAGTAAAATATTTCTCCTCAACTTGTGTTTCGAGCAATCCAAAATTGTTACACAACACCTATATATTTTTATATTTTTCAATGAAGCTATGTTATAACTCAACTTCACATTATTGTAAGTTTGCATACTTAAATGTTAACTACTATTTGTTACGTTGATGTATAATTTTACAGCATCCTGAAGAAGGATTAAATAAATCCGAAAGCTTGATGAAATAATCCAGAACGAGCTTTACTTTCATGCCCTTTCACTGAATTCCTACAAAAGTTATAACTATAATTAAAACAGTGACGAATTCTCAACACGTATCAACAGGAAATGGGGTTCTTCCAATACATACACCACCATTATGGCTTACAAGTGAAGAACTTATACAAATCATGGGCTACAACAAACAACAAGATAGCCTCGCTGAAAAATAGAAAAATATTTCTCCTCAACTTGTGTTTCCAGCAATCCAAAATTGTAACACAACACCTATATATTTTTATATTTTTCAATGAAGCTTTGTTATAACTCAACTTCACATTATTGTAAGTTTGCATACTTAAATGTTAACTACTATTTGTTACATTGATGTATAATTGTACAGCATCCTGATGAAGGATTAAATAAATCCGAAATCTTGATGAAATAATTCAGAACGAGCTTTACTTTCATGCCCTTTCACTGAATTCCTACAAAAGTTATAACTATAATTAAAACAGTGACGAATTCTCAACACGTATCAACAGGAAATGGGGTTCTTCCAATACATCCACCACCATTATGGCTTACAAGTGAAGAACTTATACAAATTAAGGGCTACAACAAACAGCAAGTTTGCATACTTAAATGTTTATTTATTTATTTATTTGTTAATCACTCAACAGGAACAGATGTTCCCAATTACAGAGGAGTATTGACAAAAATAAAGAGAAATACAGTGTAGTTACAAGAAAACTTTGAAATAATGAAGTGTCAATATTATAAATAGAAATAACTCAATTTAATTGCTAAAGATCAGACAAGAAATAGTTTATAATTTGTTTTCCAAATTTGGACTGATTATCATAGAAAATGTCAATATTGTTAATGTATATGGACACAGTGTTGAATGTAGCACATATCTGTCTAATTGGTGATCGAAGTTCATAGTTTGTTCTAGGGGTGCTGTATATGAAGGTTAATTTACGCCGAGAACCTAAGCGAGGTACTCCAAAATTTAGGCAAGCTAGCGAATGAGCATCATCAATTAGATTATTAACAAGTTTATAGAGATATAAACATGATTGGATTTTTCTACGGCAGTCCAAAGAAATAACATTGAACTCAATTAGACAGTTGGAGTAATTACAAATCGTATCAATGCGACGATGGTGGAATTTAGCACAACAATACCTTATAAATTTTTTCTGTATACTCTCCAGAGCTTGTACATGTTTAATATATACAGGATTCCAAATTTGTAGTCCATATTCCAGTTTACTACGCACAAATGAATAATACATAGATTTGAGAGTCTGTAAATTATAAAACGCTTGTGTATTACGAATTATGAAGCCAAGATTTCGGTAAGAAGCTTTTCGAATATCATTAAAATGGGGTATAAAGCTAAGTTTAGGATCGAACAGAATTCCTAAATCTTTGAATAAAGTTACTCGCTCCAAAATTGTGTTATTCATTTGATAGTTAAACGGTATAGTTGTTTGCTTTAAAGAGTAGGTCATAATTTTACATTTGCTAAAATTATATAAAAGCTTTGAGGCTAAAGACCAATCAAGAACATTATTAATGTCAGTTTGTTATAAACCACAATCATTAGCATTGTTAACAATTCTGAAAAGTTTCAGGTCATCTGCATATAAAAGAACGTTAGAATGTTGAATAATATTAGTGATGCTATTGATGAAAAGAAGAAATAGTAATGGCCCTAAATTAGACCCTTGCGGGACACCAGAGGTTGCGTAATAACATTTAGTAGTTATACCATCAACACGAACACAAAGCTCGCGATTGCTCAGATATGACGACATGAATTGTAGCAAGTCATCAGAGAATCCAAAATCAAAAAGGAGTCTACTTAGTAATATAGAGTGGTCGACTTTGTCAAAGGCTTTCGCAAAGTCAGTATAAATAACGTCTACCTGTATGTTGTTATGTAGTGAATTAAGTGCTGTATCCGTGAAGTTCATTAGGTTAGAAGTAGTAGAGCGACCAAAAAAGAAACCATGTTGGCAAACGGATATTTTGTTTCGCACGGAACTAAAAATATATTTATATATTATCTTTTCAAAAACTTTAGCCAAGTTGGAGAGAATAGAGATAGGGCGATAATTGATAATATTAGATTTATCGCCAGATTTAAAAATAGGTCGAATATAGGAAATTTTCAAAGCAGAAGGAAAGATATTTTTTGATAGGGATAGGTTAAAAAGAATATAAAGAGGCGCAACAAGGATATCACGACAGCCTTTGATGACATAAGATGGTAAATTGTCAGGTCCGGGATTAGGAGAAGATTTTATTGCATTAATTGCTGAAATTATATCTGTTCTAGTAATATGATTAATTTTTAAATTATTAGAATTATTTATACTTGAATGAAGACCAGTGGGTGAAGGTGACGAGTTTATCGGCTGGAAAACAGTGGAGAAATAATCTGCAAACGCGTCTGCAGTATTGTTGAGTGTATTATTATTGAAATGCATAGTGGAAGGCAGGTTAAGATTTCGTGTTTTTGAATTAATATGGGACCATAATTTCTGAGGATCTTTCGCGATATTTTTTTCAATATTCTTCATATAGTATCTGTGTGCAACATTGATTTCCTTCTTTAATAAGGCTCTAAGGCGTTTGAACTCATCACCATATTTTGTCATATTGGTTTGTTTATACAATAAGCGAAATTGATTTTTTTTCTTAATGTTTTCTATAATAGATTCATTGAACCAGGGTGGATACATCGATTTACGTTTTTTGGTGACTGGAACACAATTACAAATAATTTGGGAAATGACCTGATAAAATTCTTCAAATGCAGTATTGACATTATCAAAATAATTAAGAAAGTCCCAGTTAATCTGAGATAGTTGCTCGTATAGTAAAAGAAAGTTGGCACGGCGGAAGTTCAAAGAAACTGATTCATTGGAAAAAAGACCGCTATGACGTAGATGCGAGCTTGAAGAAGGTTCAGGAAAGAAGGAAATTTTGAGAGTAGGGTGATACTTATCTTCATTGACTAAAGGTGAAGAGCAGCGCGCGACAGTACAGCATTTATTAGATACAACAACATCAAGTAGTCTGTTATCATATTGCCTAGCATTAAAAAAGTTACAAAAAAGATCAAATCTAGTAACGATATTGTTCGTATGTCCAGTGTTGTGGCAATCCGATAGTTTGCTAATATTCATGTCTCCTAGGAAAATAAAATTATTATTTAAGAGAAGAGGATTTGATTCAAGACATTCATAAATGAGTTCGTGTTGATTTATAGAAATTGGTGGCGGACAGTAAATTACAATAACATATAAATTCTCAGTATGAGACAATTGTATTCTGACACATAGCAAATCACAATTGTATTGTGCATTTAAGTTTAAGTTAATTTGAGTAGAACGATATTTATTTTTGACGGCACAAATGACGCCGCCTCCACGTGACTTATTCCTGATTAAAGGGTCTCTGTCTTTGCGATATACAGTATAGTGTTCAGCAAATAACTCATTATTATATACAGAATCCTGGAGCCAAGTTTCAGATATTGAAACAATATCAAATTCAGGAGACGAGGAACAATTATTTAAAAAATGTTCAAGTTTAGTATTTAAACCTCTAGCGTTTTAATAGTAGATCAACATGCTCATCAAATTTGGAAAAAAAAATTATAAATATATATGTATGTTACCGATTATAATGCGTATGGGACTAATGCTTACAAAAAAAAAAAAATAATGTGCAAGAAATTTACAAATAAAAAATAGCCAAGATTAAACGAAACGGTAGGTATTTGAAGAAATTTACAATCAAGTCAAGATTAAATGAAACGATAGGTGTTTAATTTCTTGTTAGATCTTGCGCAGATATCTTGAGAGGTACAAAAATAAATTATATTCACAGCAAACAACTGTTCAAAGATGAGAAATTTATACTTAAAATTAAAATACTGTAACCTCAAATAAGAGAGAAATAAAAAAAAAACACAATTTCGCAATGACGGACATTAACAGCTCCAAATAGTGGTAAACAATAATAATTTACATCATTATCAGTGTCTAATGTAAGTCATTTAAATTATTTATTTTTTTGATGGAATCATTGACTTTGGCATAAATATAACCATCTCTGGACCAAACGTTCTTAAAGCCAAACTTAGTGGATGAACTTGTAAGTAAATGTAGTCCCTTTTTGGTGAGATCTTCTTTAATGGACATTTTCGTACCTTTTAGTTTCCTGCGTTGATTCATTACAAGTTCACGAGTTTTGTAAGAGACAAACTTAACAATAATAGGTCGTATTTTGGTACTGGAGGGATTTTTTCTGCCAATTCTGTGACAACGATCAATGAGACCAGGTACTACACTCACACCACAGATATTTTTAAGCACATCACTCACGGTTGATTCGGTGTTTTCGCTGGGAGTTTCTGGAACGCCAAAGACGCGGATGCAGTTACGCCGTGAGTACTGCTCCTGCTGATCCAGTTTCTCCTCCAGGATGCGGTTGTCATCGGTCACCTTTGAGATGATGCCCTCATAGTGCACTCGCTGTTCCTCGAGCTTTTCATCAAGTCGAGCAATAACTTTGCTAACTAGACTGCTCAGGAAAGTATCATTACTTAAAAGTGTATCGATCGTTTCTTTAATCGCCGATGACGCCGATGTCGCCTGAGCCTGGCTGCGTGTAGTTCCACCCATTTTATATCACGAGAACAAAATTTGGACCACAGAAAAAGAAAAATTTAAAAACGTGAGTAGTATTTTACGACACTTTACTTAGGTTAACTACTATTTCTTACATTGATGTATAATTTTACAGCATCCTGATGAAGGATTAAATAAATCCGAAAGCTTGATGAAATAATCCAGAACGAGCTTTACTTTCATGCCCTTTCACTGAATTCCTACAAAAGTTATAACTATAATTAAAACAGTGACGAATTCACAACACGTATCAACATGAAATGGGGTTCTTCCAATACATCCACCACCATTATGGCTTACAAGTGAAGAACTTATACAAATCATGGGCTACAACAAACAGCAAGATAGCCTCGCTGAAAAATAGAAAAATATTTCTCCTCAACTTGTGTTTCCAGCAATCCAAAATTGTAACACAACACCTATATATTTTTATATTTTTCAATGAAGCCATGATATAACTCAACTTCACATTATTGTAAGTTTGCATACTTAATACTTAAATGTTAACTACTATTTGTTACATTGATGTATAATTTTACAGCATCCTGATGAAGGATTAAATAAATCCGAAAGCTTGATAAAATAATCCAGAACGAGCTTTACTTGTGTTACAGTTACATCTAGCAACCATGTGTCGATCACACAGTTTGATCAAGACACCTATGAAAATGTTTTTAATGTTGTTAGATACGAAATAAATAAAAGTGTTTTCTCGTTTTCGCTCTGATCCAAATCCATTTGTGTTTATTATTTTGCTTTACATGTTATACTAGTTTAACGTTCTTAGTTATATTTTTACACATGTAGAGTAGTTTATAATACAACGTATATCTCCTACTCTACATATTTGGTGACCCCGATTGTCAAACAGGATGGACGACATACCTGTTCCTGTTCCTGTTTCCGATACCCAACCTGCTGACCTTCCGCTTCCTGAAATATCTTCATTAACAAATTCCTTCAAGATCCCCGAATTTTGTCCTGCGGACCCGACATTATGGTTCTCTCAAGTAGAAGCGACATTTATGTCACACCGTATTACATCTGAAACAACTAAGTTCTACAAATTAATTTCATTACTCAATCCTCAGTATGCAGCAGAAGTCAGAGACCTTATTGAGAATCCTCCAACAGTGTTTCCATATACCAAGTTAAAAGAAACGTTAATCCACCGAACTTCGCTATCGAAACAAGAAAGAATTCAACAATTATTCAACATCACAGACTTAGGCGATAAAAAACCATCACAACTTTTACGTCAGCTCCAACAGTTGGTTGGCTCTATGCATCTAGACGACTCAATCCTTGAAGAAATATTCTTGCAAAAACTTCCTTCAAATATTCAACTTATCCTTGCTTCAAATAATAATATTTCATTAGCAGATAAAGCCGAAATCGCGGATAGGATTCTAAACGTCACACAACCAACGCTATGTTCCGTGAGCAAAGACGCACAGCAAATCGAGGAGCTAAAACAAGAGGTCTCAGAGTTAAAGAAGTTGGTGTTAAGTCAGTCAAGAAAGAAAAACCTTCCTTTCCCTACGGTTCCTCCGAACTCGAATTTATGCTGGTATCACCTCAACTTCGGCGGCAAGGCGAGGAAATGTATTCCACCATGTCAACAAAGTTCTTCTACAAACAAATCAGAGGTTTTGTTACATCAAAACAGAAACTTAATAGATAAACTCACTTTACCATCTATTTCTAGCACTAATACTCATCCAACGACAACAAAACTCCTTTATCTGACTGATAGGCTCTCTGGCCACCGCTTTCTGATAGACTCTGGAGCCGAGGTGAGTGTTATCAAAAATTCATTGTGCGAGAAACGACGACAAAATCCTCTTACACTACAGGCTGTCAATAATTCAACCATCAAAACTTTCGGTACTAAAACATTAGAAATAGACCTCGGATTAACAATGCAATTTACATGGAGGTTTATTATCGCGAACGTTAAGCATTCAATTATCGGCGCAGATTTTCTTACATACTTTAACTTGCTGATTGACTTACCTTCAAAGCGCTTGTTACAAGCAAACCGAAACATACAAAACAATTCAAATCGAATATCTAGTATTACTACTCAACATTCCACATGCTTTACCCAACTCTTGTCAAAATTTCCTTCTCTAAATTCACCTTTTACTCCCAAACGTCAAATTATGCACAATGTCAAACACTGTGTCATCACTAACAATTCATCTGTTTTTGCACGGCCGCGCCGTCTAGCTCCGTATAAATTATCCACCGCTAAAAACGAATTCGATAAAATGTTGAAAATGGGGATCATTCGTCCATCTTCTAGCAACTGGGCTTCTCCATTGCATATGGTTAAAAAGAAAGAGATTGGCGAATGGCGACCTTGCGGGGACTATAGGGCTCTCAATGCCATCACCGTCCCTGACCGTTATCCAATTCCCCATATTTAAGATTTTACAACTAATTTATACAATTCGAAAATATTTTCAAAATTAGACCTCGTTAAAGCCTACCACCAAATACCAATGGACGAAGAATCCATTTCCAAAACAGCAATAACCACACCTTTTGGTCTTTTCGAATACTTGGTCATGCCATTTGGATTGAGGAATAGCGCCCAAACTTTTCAACGGTTCATTGACAATGTTGTCAGAGGTTTAGATTTTTGCTTCGCATATATTGACGACCTCCTTATTGCTAGTAGTTCTTTCGAACAACATTTAAAGCACTTAGAATTAGTTTTCCAAAGACTTGAAAAACATGGTATACTTATCAATCAAAACAAATGCCAATTCGGAGTCCAGAAGATCGAATTCTTAGGACACAGTATTTCAACAAATGGCATTCAACCGGTAAAATCTAAAATTGACACAATCAACAAATTTCCCTTACCTACAACTCAACAAAAACTAAGGGAATTCCTTGGCCTCATAAACTTTTACCATCGTTTTATCCCTAACTGTGCAACAACGTTAAAACCCATTAATTGTCTCATAACAAATAAACCAAACAGCTCAAAAGAGATTGCATGGTCTCCGGAAGCAAACAAAGCTTTCAAAGACATTAAAAAACAATTAACATATTTAACAACACTCACATTTCCCGCACACAATGCCCCTATATCTATCATGGTAGATGCTTCAGACACGGGAGTAGGTGCAGTTCTGCAACAACAGATAAAAGAAGACTGGAAACCTATAGCCTTCTTTTCCGCCACATTCACACCTACACAAAAACGTTATAGCACATTTGGCCGTGAATTACTAGCTATGTACCTAGCAGTAAAGAAATTTAGATATTTCATAGAAGGAAGAAATTTCTCCATTCTAACAGATCATAAACCTCTGACTTTCATGGCTAACAAAATTTCCCACAACTACACCTCCAGAGAAATAAGACACATGGACTTCATTTTACAACTAACAAGCGACATTAGACACGTATCGGGCAAAAACAACGCCGTAGCCGACGCGCTGTCCAGAATCCAAATAAACTCCATCCTCACAGACAAAACCATCGACTACGTCAAAATCGCAGCAGCTCAAAAAACCGATAAAGAACTACAGACAAATAAAACGAACAATTTACAATTCAAAAACATTAAGCTTCCAAATTCTACTTGTACCTTAGTTTGCGACATATCCACTGGTAAATACCGACCATATATACCAAAAGAATTCCGAATTAACATTTTCGACCATTTTCACTCGCTATCCCATCCAGGAATAAAAACAACAACAAAATTAATAAACTCTAAATTTGTTTGGTATAAAATGAACAAAGACATACAATCCTGGACCAAACAATGCGTACACTGCCAACGTTCAAAAATAACAAAAAACACCCAAGCTCCACTCAAACCATTTTCCGAACCAAACAGTCGCTTCGACAACATTCATATCGACTTAATCCATTTACCCAATTCCCAAGGATTTTCTCATGTACTCACGTGCATAGATCGGGTCACACGATGGCCAGAAGCAATTCCAATCAAAGATTGTAACACACAAACTATAGCTGAAGCATTAGTAAACAATTGGATATCTAGATTTGGAGTTCCTTCTGTTATTACAACAGACAGGGGAAAACAATTTGAATCGTCATTATTCAAAAATTTACTTAAAATGTTGGGCACACACCACATAAAAACCACGGCATACCATCCACAATCAAACGGCATGATTGAGAGGTTCCATAGGCAGCTAAAAACTTCCCTTAAAACATATAATGACCCTATAAACTGGGTAACTAACCTACCAATCGTCTTATTAAGTCTTCGCACAACGTGCAAAGAACCTATTAATTGCAGCCCGGCAGAACTTGTCTACGGCACCACATTACACATTCCAGGCGAATTCTTCACACAATCACCAATAGTTCCAGACCCTAACATGCCCCACTATCTCCAACAGTCAAAACAAATAATCAGCAAATTAAAGTATACAGCCCCAATCTTAAAAAACAAACCATATTTTGTAAACCCCGATCTATTTCGCACATCACATGTCTTCATAAAACATAATGCAATAAGCCCCACCCTACAACAACCTTACGATGGGCCTTACAAAGTAATCAAACGATACGAAAAGTTTTTCAAAATTTTAATTAAAGATAAATTGGACACCGTATCAATAGACAGACTAAAACCTGCTTACTTACAATAGCCACACAATTTTGATAACACTCATTCCTCTCCCCAAGTCCCACAAATAAAGTCATTCAATTTATGTCATTTCTTTGTAAAATGACAAGTAATGACTTCCCTTTCATTACCTGTCATTGTTTTCTTCTCTCTAAGGAGGGAGATATGTTACAGTTACATCTAGCAACCATGTGTCGATCACACAGTTCGATCAAGACACCTATGAAAATGTTTTTAATGTTGTTAGATACGAAATAAATAAAAGTGTTTTCTCGTTTTCGCTCTGATCCAAATCCATTTGTGTTTATTATTTTGCTTTACATGTTATACTAGTTTAACGTTCTTAGTTATATTTTTACACATGTAGAGTAGTTTATAATACAACGTATATCTCCTACTCTACACTTGCATGCCCTTTCACTGAATTCCTACAAAAGTTATAACTATAATTAAAACAGTGACGAATTCTCAACACGTATCAACAGGAAATGGGGTTCTTCCAATACATCCACCACCATTATGGCTTAAAAGCGAAGAACTTATACAAATCATGGGCTACAACAAACAGCAAGATAGCCTCGCTGAAAAATAGAAAAATATTTCTCCTCAACTTGTGTTTCCAGCAATCCAAAATTGTACACACCTATATATTTTTATATTTTTCAATGAAGCTATGTTATAACTCAACTTCACATTATTGTAAGTTTGCATACTTAAATGTTAACTACTATTTGTTACATTGATGTATAATTTTACAGCATCCTGATGAAGGATTAAATAAATCCGAAAGCTTGATAAAATAATTCAGAACGAGCTTTACTTTCATGCCCTTTCAAATTCCTTCAAAAGTTATAACTATAATTAAAACAGAGACGAATTCTCAACACGTATCAACAGGAAATGGGGTTCTTCCAATACATCCACCACCATTATGTCTTACAAGTGAAGAACTTATACAAATCATGGGCTACAACAAACAGCAAGATAGCCTCGCTGAAAAATAGAAAAATATTTCTCCTCAACTTGTGTTTCCAGCAATCCAAAATTGTAACACAACACCTATTTATTTTTATATTTTTCAATGAAGCTATGTTATAACTCAACTTCACATTATTGTAAGTTTGCATACTTAAATGTTAACTACTATTTGTTACATTGATGTATAATTTTACAGCATCCTGATGAAGGATTAAATAAATCCGAAGGCTTGATGAAATAATCCCGAACGAGCTTTACTTTCATGCCCTTTCACTGAATTCCTACAAAAGTTATAACTATAATTAAAACAGTGACGAATCCTCAACACATATTAACAGGAAATGGGGTTCTTCCAATACATACACCACCATTATGGCTTACAAGTGACGAACTTATACAAATCATGGGCTACAACAAACAGCAAGATAGCCTCGCTGAAACATAGAAAAATATTTCTCCTCAACTTGTGCTTCCAGCAATCCAAAATTGTAACACACCTATATATTTTTATATTTTTCAATGAAGCTATGTTATACCTCAACTTCACATTATTGTAAGTTTGCATACTTAAATGTTAACTACTATTTGTTACATTGATGTATAATTTTACAGCATCCTGATGAAGGATTAAATAAATCCGAAAGCTTGATGAAATAATCCAGAACGAGCTTTACTTTCATGCCCTTTCACTGAATTCCTTTAAAAGTTATAACTTTAATTAAAACAGTGACGAATTCTCAACACGTATCAACAGGAAATGGGGTTCTTCCAATTTATCCACCACCATTATGGCTTACAAGTGAAGAACTTATACAAATCATGGGCTACAACAAACAGCACGATAACCTCGCTGAAAAATAGAAAAATATTTCTCCTCAACTTGTGTTTCCAGCAATCCAAAATTGTAACACAACACCTATATATTTTTATATTTTTCAATGAAGCTTTGTTATAACTCAACTTCACATTATTGTAAGTTTGCATACTTAAATGTTAACTACTATTTGTTACATTGATGTATTATTTTACAGCATCCTGATGAAGGATTAAATAAATGCGAAAGCTTGATGAAAGAATCCAGAACGAGGTTTACTTTTATGCCCTTTTACTGAATTCCTACAAAAGTTATAACTATATTTAAAACAGTGACGAATTCTCAACACGTATCAACAGGAAATGAGGTTCTTTCAATATATCCACCACCATTATGGCTTACAAGTGAAGAACTTATACAAATCATGGGCTACAACAAACAGCAAGATAGCCTCCCTGAAAAATAGAAAAAAATATTTCTCCTCAACTTGTGTTTCCAGCAATCCAAAATTGTAACACAACACCTATATATTTTTATATTTTTCAAGGAAGCTATGTTATAACTCAACTTTACATTATTGTAAGTTTGCATACTTAAATGTTAACTACTATTTGTTACATTGATGTATTATTTTACAGCATCCTGATGAAGGATTAAATAAATGCGAAAGCTTGATGAAATAATCCAGAACGAGCTTTACTTTCATGCCCTTTCACTTAATTCCTACAAAAGTTATAACTATAAATAAAACAGTGACGAATTCTCAACACGTATCAACAGGAAATGGGGTTCTTCCAATACATCCACCACCATTATGGCTTACAAGTGAAGAGCTTATACAAATCATGGGCTACAACAAACAGCAAGATAGCCTCGCTGAAAAATAGAAAAATATTTCTCCTCAACTTGTGTTTCCAGCAATCCAAAATTGTATAACAACACCTATATATTTTTATATTTTTCAATGAAGCTGTGTTATAACTCAACTTCACATTATTGTAAGTTTGCATACTTAAATGTTAACTACTATTTGTTACATTGATGTATAATTTTACAGCATCCTGATGAAGGATTAAATAAATCCGAAAGATTGATGAAATAATCCAGAACGAGCTTTATTTTCATGCCCTTTCACTGAATTCCTACAAAAGTTATAACTATAATTAAAACAGTGACGAATTCTCAACACGTATCAACAGGAAATGGGGATCTTCCAATACATCCACCACCATAATGGCTTACAAGTGAAGAACTTATACAAATCATAGGCTACAACAAACAGCAAGATAGCCTCGCTGAAAAATAGAAAAATATTTTTCCTCAACTTGTGTTTCCAGCAATCCAAAATTATAACACAACACCTATATATTTTTATATTTTTCAATGAAGCTTTGTTATAACTCTACTTCACATTATTGTAAGTTTGCATACTTAAATATTAACTACTATTTGTTACATTGATATATAATTTTACAGCATCCTGATGAAGGATTAAATAAATCCGAAAGCTTGATGAAATAACCCAGAACGAGCTTTACTTTCATGCCCTTTCACTGAATTCCTACAAAAGTTATAACTATAATTAAAACAGTGACGAATTCTCAACACATATCAACAGGAAATGGGGTTCTTCCAATACATCCACCACCATTATGGCTTACAAGTGAAGAACTTATACAAATCATGGGCTACAACAAACAACAAGATAGCCTCGCTGAAAAATAGAAAAATATTTCTCCTCAACTTGTGTTTCCAGCAATCCAAAATTGTAACACAACACCTATATATTTTTATATTTTTCAATGAAGCTATGTTATAACTGAATTTCACATTATTGTAAGTTTGGATACTTAAATGTTTACTATTTGTTACATTGATGTATAATTTTACATGCCCTTTCACTGAATTCCTACAAAAGTTATAACTATAATTAAAACAGTGACGAATTAGCAACACGTATCAACAGGAAATGGGGTTCTTCCAATACATCCACCAGCATTATGGCTTACAAGTGAAGAACTTGTACAAATCATGGGCAACAACAAACAGCATGATAGCCTCGCTGAAAAATAGAAAAATATTTCTCCTCAACTTGTGTTTCCAGCAATCCAAAATTGTATAACAACACCTATATATTTTTATATTTTTCAATGAAGCTATGTTATAACTCAATTTCACATTATTGTAAGTTTGCATACTTAAATGTTAACTACTATTTGTTACACTGATGTATAATTTTACAGCATCCTGAAGAAGGATTAAATAAATCCAAAAGCTTGATGAAATAATCCAGAACGAGCTTTACTTTCATGCCCTTTCACTGAATTCCTTCAAAAGTTATAACTATAATTAAAACAGTGACGAATTCTCAACACGTATCAACAGGTAATGGGGTTCTTCCAATACATCCACCACTATTATGGCTTACAAGTGAAGAACTTATACAAATCATGGGCTAAAAACAAACAACAAGATAGCCTCGCTGAAAAATAGAAAAATATTTCTCCTCAACTTGTGTTTCCAGCAATCCAAAATTGTAACACAACTCCTATATATTTTTATATTTTTCAATGAAGCTATGTTATAACTCAACTTCACATCATTGTAAGTTTGCATACTTAAATGTTAACTACTATTTGTTACATTGATGTATAATTTTACAGCATCCTGATGAAGGATTAAATAAATCCGAAAGCTTGATGAAATAATCCAGAACGAGCTTTACTTTCATGCCCTTTCACTGAATTCCTACAAAAGTTATAACTATAATTAAAACAGTGACGAATTCTCAATACTTATCAACAGGAAATGGGGTTCTTCCAATACATCTATCACCATTATGGCTTACAAGTGAAGAACTTATACAAATCATGGGCTACAACAAACAGCAAGATAGTCTCGCTGAAAAATATAAAAATATTTCTCCTCAACTTCTGTTTCCATCAAACCAAAATTGTAACACACCTATATATTTTTATATTTTTTAATGAAGCTATGTTATAACTCAACTTCACATTATTGTAAGTTAGCATACTTAAATGTTAACTACTATTTGTTACATTGATGTATAATTTTACAGCATCCTGATGAAGGATTAAATAAATCCGAAGGCTTGATGAAATAATCCAGAACGAGCTTTACTTTCATGCCCTTACACTGAATTTATAACTATATTTAAAACAGTGACGAATTCTCAACACGTATCAACAGGAAATGGGGTTCTTCCAATACATCCACCACCATTATAGCTTACAAGTGAAGAACTTATACAAATCATGGGCTACAACAAACAGCAAGATAGCCTCGCTGAAAAATAGAAAAATATTTCTCCTCAACTTGTGTTTCCATCAATCCAAAATTGTAACACACATATATATTTTTATATTTTTCAATGAAGCTATGTTATAACTCAACTTCTCATTATTCGAAGTTTGCATACTTAAATGTTAACTACTATTTGTTACATAGATGTATAATTTTACAGCATCCTGTTGAAGGATTAAATAAATCCGAAAGCTTGATGAAATAATCCAGAACGAGGTTTACTTTCATGCTCTTTTACTGAATTCCTACAAAAGTTATAACAATAATTAAAACAGTGACGAATTCTCAACACATATCAACAGGAAATGGGGTTCTTCCAATACACCCACCACCATTATGGCTTACAAGTGAAGAACTTATACAAATCATGGGCTACAACAAACAGCAAGATAGCCTCACTGAAAAATAGAAAAATATTTCTCCTCAACTTGTGTTTCCAGCAATCCAAAATTGTAACACAACACCTATATATTTTTATAATTTTCAATGAAGCTATGTTATAACTCAACTTCACATTATTGTAAGTTTGCATACTTAAATATTAACAACTATTTGTTACATTGATGTATAATTTTACAGCATCCTGTTGAAGGATTAACTAAATCCGAATGCTTGATGAAATAGTCCAGAACTAGCTATACTTTCATGCCCTTTCACTAAATTCCTACAAAAGTTATAACTATAATTAAAACAGTGACGAATTCCCCATACGTATCAACAGCAAATGGGGTTCTTCCAATACATCAACCACCATTATGGCTTACAAGTGAAGAACTTATACAAATCATGGGCTAAAAACAAACAGCAAGATAGCCTCGCTGAAAAATAGAAAAATATTTCTCCTCAACTTGTTTTTCCAGCAATCCAAAATTGTAACACAACACCTATATATTTTTATACTTTTCAATGAAGCTATGTTTTAACTCAACTTCACATTATTGTAAGTTTGCATACTTAAATGTTAACTACTATCTGTTACATTGATGTATGATTTTACAGCATCCTGATGAAGGATTAAATAAATCCGAAAGCTTGATGAAATAATCCAGAACGAGCTTTACTTTCATGTCCTTTCACTAAATTCCTACAAAAGTTATGACTATAATTAAAACAGTGACGAATTCTCAACACGTATCAACAGGAAATGGGGTTCTTCCAATACATCCACCACCATTATGGCTTACAAGTGAAGAACTTATACAAATCATGGGCTACAACAAACAGCAAGATAGCCTTGCTGAAAAATAGAAAAATATTTCTCCTCACTTGTGTTTCCAGCAATCCAAAATTGTCACACAACACCTATATATTTTTATATTTTTCAATGAAGCTATGTTATAACTCAACTTCACATTATTGTAAGTTTGCAAACTTAAATGTTAACTACTATTTGTTACATTGATGTATAATTTTACAGCATCCTGATGAAGGATTAAATAAATCCGAAAGCTTGATGAAATAATCCAGAACGAGCTTCACTTTCATGCCCTTTCACTGAATTCCTACAAAAGTTATAACTATAATTAAAACAGTGACGAATTCTCAACACGTATCAACAGGAAATGGGGTTTTTCCAATACATCCACCACCATTATGGCTTACAAGTGAGGAACTTATACAAATCATGGGCTACAACAAACAGCAAGATAGCCTCGCTGAAAAATAGTAAAATATTTCACCTCAACTTGTGTTTCCAGCAATTCAAAATTGTAACACAACACCTATATATTTTTATATTTTTCAATGAAGCTATGTTATAACTCAACTTCACATTATTGTAAGTTTGCATACTTAAATGTTAACTACTATTTGTTACATTGATGTATAATTTTACAGCATCCTCATGAGGGATTAAATAAACCCGAAAGCTTGATGAAATAATCCAGAACGAGCTTCACTTTCATGCCCTTTCACTGAATTCGTACAAAATTTATAACTATAATTAAAACAGTGACGAATTCTCAACACGTATCAACAGCAAATGGGGTTCTTCCAATACATCCACCACCATCATGGCTTACACTTGAAGAACTTATACAAATCATGGGCTAAAAACAAACAGCAAGATAGCCTCGCTTAAAAATAGAAAAATATTTCTCCTCAACTTGTGTTTCCAGCAATCCAAAATTGTAACACAACACCTATATATTTTTATATTTTTCAATGAAGCTATGTTATAACTGAACTTCACATTATTGTAAGTTTGGATAATTAAATGTTAACTACTATTTGTTACATTGATGTATAATTTTGCAGCATCCTGTTGAAGGATTAAATAAATCCGAAAGCTTGATGAGATAATCCAGAACGAAGTTTACTTTCATGCCCTTTTACTTAATTCCTACAAAAGTTATAACTATAATTAAAACAATGACGAATTCTCAACACGTATCAACAGGAAATGGTGTTCTTCCAATACATCCACCACCATTATGGCTTACAAGTGAAGAACTTATACAAATCATGGGCTAAAAACAAACAACAAGATATCCTCGCTGAAAAATAGAAAAATATTTCTCCTCAACTTGTGTTTCCAGCAATCCAACCTATATATTTTTATATTTTTCAATGAAGCTATGTTATAACTCAACTTCACATTATTATAAGTTTGCATACTTAAATGTTAACTACTATTTGTTACATTGATGTATAATTTTATAGCATCCTGATGAAGGATTAAATAAATCCGAAAGCTTGATGAAATAATCCAGAACGAGCTTTACTTTCATGCCCTTTCACTGAATTCCTATAAAAGTTATAACTATAATTAAAACAGTGACGAATTCTCAACACGTATTAACAGGAAATGGGGTTCTTCAAATACATCCACCACCATTATGGCTTACAAGTAAAGAACTTATACAAATCATGGGCTACAACAAACAGAAAGATAGCCTCGCTGAAAAATAGAAAAATATTTCTCCTCAACTTGTGTTTCCATCAATCCAAAATTGTAACACACCTATATATTTTTATATTTTTCAATGAAGCTATGTTATAACTCAACTTCACATTATTGCAAGTTTGCATACTTAAATGTTAACTACTATTTGTTACATTGATGTATAATTTTACAGCATCCTGATGAAGGATTAAATAAATCCGAAAGCTTGATGAAATAATCCAGAACGAGCTTTACTTTCATGCCCTTTCACTGAATTCCTACAAAAGTTATAACTATAATTAAAACAGTGACGAATTCTCAACACGTATCAACAGGAAATGGGGTTCTTCCAATACATCCACCACCATTATGGTTTACAAGTGAAGAACTTATACAAATCATGGGCTACAACAAACAGCAAGATAGCCTCGCTGAAAAATAGAAAAATATTTCTCTTCAACTTGTGTTTCCATCAATCCAAAATTGTAACACACATATATATTTTTATATTTTTCAATGAAGCTGTGTTATAACTCAACTTCAAATTATTGTAAGTTTGCATACTTAAATGTTAACTACTATTTGTTACATTGATGTATAATTTTACAGCATCCTGATGAAGGATTAAATAAATCCGAAAGCTTGATGAAATAATCCAGAACGAGCTATACTTTCATGCCCTTTCACTGAATTCCTACAAAAGTTATAACTATAATTAAAGCAGTGACGAATTCTCAACACGTATCAACAGGAAATGAGGTTCTTCCAATACATCCACCACCATTATGGCTTACAAGTGAAGAACTTATACAAATCATGGGCTACAACAAACAGCAAGATAGCCTCGCTGAAAAATGGAAAAATATTTCTCTTCAACTAGTGTTTCCAGCAATCCAAAATTGTAACACAACACCTATATATTTTTATATTTTTCAATGAAGCTATGTTATAACTCAACTTCACATTATTGTAAGTTTGCATACTTAAATGTTTACTATTTGTTACATTGATGTATAATTTTACAGCATCCTGATGAAGGATTAAATAAATCCGAAAGCTTGATGAAATAATCCAGAACGAGCTATACTTTCATGCCCTTTCACTGAATTCCTACAAAAGTTATAACTATAATTAGAATAGTGACGAATTCTCAACACGTATCAACAGGAAATGGGGTTCTTCCAATACATCCACCACCATTATGGCTTACAAGTGAAGAACTTATACAAATAATGGGCTACAACAAATAGCAAGATAGCCTCGCTGAAAAATAGAAAAATATTTCTCCTTAACTGTGTTTCCAGCAATCCAAAATTGTAACACAACACCTATATATTTTTATATTTTTCAATGAAGCTATGTTATAACTCAACTTCACATTATTGTAAGTTTGCATACTTAAATGTTAACTACTATTTGTAACATTGATGTATAATTTTACAGCATCCTGATGAAGGATTAAATAAATCCGAAAGCTTGATGAAATAATCCAGACCGAGCTTTACTTTCATGCCAATTCACTGAATTCCTACAAAAGTTATAACTATAATTAAAACAGTGACGAATTCTCAACACGTATCCACAGGAAATAGGGTTCTTCCAATACATCCACCACCATTATGGCTTACAAGTGAAGAACTTATACAAATCATGGGCTACAACAAACAGCAAGATAGCCTCGCTGAAAAATAGAAAAATATTTTTCTTCAACTTGTGTTTCCATCAATCCAAAATTGTAACACACATATATATTTTTATATTTTTCAATGAAGCTGTGTTATAACTCAACTTCACATTATTGTAAGTTTGCATACTTAAATGTTTACTATTTGTTACATTGATGTATAATTTTACAGCATCCTGATGAAGGATTAAATAAATCCGAAAGCTTGATGAAATAATCCAGAACGAGCTATACTTTCATGCCCTTTCACTGAATTCCTACAAAAGTTATAACTATAATTAAAACAGTGACGAATTCTCAACACGTATCAACAGGAAATGGGGTTCTTCCAATACATCCACCACCATTATGGCTTACAAGTGAAGAACTTATACAAATAATGGGCTACAACAAATAGCAAGATAGCCTCGCTGAAAAATAGAAAAATATTTCTCCTCAACTTGTGTTTCCATCAATCCAAAATTGTAACACACATATATATTTTTATATTTTTCAATGAAGCTGTGTTATAACTCAACTTCACATTATTGTAAGTTTGCATACTTAAATGTTAACTACTATTTGTTACATTGATGTATAATTTTACAGCATCCTGATGAAGGATTAAATAAATCCGAAAGCTTGATGAAATAATCCAGAACGAGCTTTACTTTCATGCCCTTTCACTGAATTCCTACAAAAGTTATAACTATAATTAAAACAGTGACGAATTCTCAACACGTATCAACAGGAAATGGGGTTCTTCCAATACATCCACCACCACTATGGCTTACAAGTGAAGAACTTATACAAATCATGGGCTACAACAAACAGCAAGATAGCCTCGCTGAAAAATAGAAAAATATTTCTCCTCAACTTGTGTTTCCAGCAATCCAAAATTGTAACACAACACCTATATATTTTTATATTTTTCAATGGAGCTATGTTATAACTGAACTTCACATTATTGTAAGTTTGGATACTTAAATGTTAACTACTATTTGTTACATTGATGTATAATTTTACAGCATCCTGATGAAGGATTAAATAAATCCGAAAGCTTGATGAAATAATCCAGAGCGAGCTTTACTTTCATGCCCTTTCACTGAATTCCTACAAAAGTTATAACTATAATTAAAACAGTGGCGAATTCTCAACACGTATCAACAGGAAATGGGGTTTTTCCAATACATCCACCACCATTATGGCTTACAAGTGAAGAACTTATACAAATAATGGGCTACAACAAATAGCAAGATAGCCTCGCTAAAAAATAGAAAAATATTTCTCCTCAACTAGAGTTTCCAGCAATCCAAAATTGTAACACAACACCCATATATTTTTATATTTTTCAATGAAGCTATGTTATAACTCAACTTCACATTATTGTAAGTTTGCATACTTAAATGTTAACTACTATTTGTTACATTGATGTATAATTTTACAGCATCCTGATGAAGGATTAAATAAATCCGAAAGCTTGATGAAATAATCCAGAACGAAGTTTACTTTCATGCCCTTTTACTGAATTCCTACAAAAGTTATATCTATAAATAAAACAGTGACGAATTCTCAACACGTATCAACAGGAAATGGGGTTCTTCCAATACACCCACCACCATTATGGCTTACAAGTGAAGAACTTATACAAATCATGGGCTACAACAAACAGCAAGATAGCCTCGCTAAAAATAGTAAAATATTTCACCTCAACTTGTGTTTCCAGCAATCCAAAATTGTAACACAACACTTATACATTTTTATATTTTTCAATGAAGCTGTGTTATAACTCAACTTCACATTATTGTGAGTTTGCATACTTAAATGTTAACTACTATTTGTTACAATGATTTATAATTTTAAAGCAGCCTCATGAAGGATTAAATGAATCCGAAAGCTTGATGAAATAATCTAGAACGAGCTTTACTTTCATGCCCGTTCACTGAATTCCTACAAAAGTTATAACTATAATTAAATCAGTGACGAATTCTCACCACGTATCAACAGGAAATGAGGTTCTTCCAATACATCCACCACCATTATGGCTTACAAGTGAAGAACTTATACAAATCATGGGCTACAACAAACAGCAAGATAGCCTCGCTGAAAAATAGTAAAATATTTCACCTCAACTTGTGTTTCCAGCAATCCAAAATTGTAACACAACACCTATATATTTTTATATTTTTCAATGAAGCTATGTTATAACTCAACTTCACATTATTGTAAGTTTGCATACTTAAATGTTAACTACTATTTGTTACATTGATGTATAATTTTACAGCATCCTGATGAAGGATTAAATAAATCCGAAAGCTTGATGAAATAATACAGAACGAGCTTTACTTTCATGCCCTTTCACTGAATTCTTACAAAAGTTATAACTATAATTAAAACAGTGACGAATTCTCAACACGTATCAACAGGAAATGGGGTTCTTCCAATACATCCACCACCATTATGGCTTACAAGTGAAGAACTTATACAAATCATGGGCAACAACAAACAGCAAGATAGCCTCGCTGAAAAATAGAAAAATATTTCTCCTCACCTTGTGTTTCCAGCAATCCAAAATTGTATAACAACTCCTATATATTTTTATATTTTTCAATGAAGCTGTGTTATAACTCAAATTCACATTATTGTAAGTTTGCATACCTACATGTTAACTACTATTTGTTACATTGATGTATAGTTTTACAGCATCCTGATGAAGGATTAAATAAATCCGAAAGCTTGATGAAATAATCCAGAACGAGCTATACTTTCATGCCCTTTCACTGAATTCCTACAAAAGTCATAACTATAATTAAACAGTGACGAATTCTCAACACGTATCAACAGAAAATGGGGTTCTTCCAATACATCTACCACCATTATGGCTTACAAGTGAAGAACTTATACAAATAATGGGCTGCAACAAACAGCAAGATAGCCTCGCTGAAAAATAGAAAAATATTTCTCCTCAACTAGTGCTTCCAGCAATCCAAAATTGTAACACAACACCTATATATTTTTATATTTTTCAATGAAGCTATGTTATAACTCAACTTCACATTATTGTAAGTATGCATACTTAAATGTTTACTATTTGTTACATTGATGTATAATTTTACAGCATCCTGAAGAAGGATTAAATAAATGCAAAAGCTTGATGAAATAATCCAGAACGAGTTTTACTTTCATGCCCTTTCACTGAATTCCTACAAAAGTTATAACTATAATTAAAACAGTGACGAATTCTCAACACGTATCAACAGGAAATCGGGTTCTTCCAATACATCCACCACCATTATGGCTCACAAGTGAAGAACTTATACAAATCATGGGCTACAAGAAACAGCAAGATAGCCTTGCTGAAGAATAGAAAAATATTTCTCCTCAACTTGTGTTCCCAGCAATTTAAAATTGTAACACAACACCTATATATTTTTATATTTTTCAATGAAGCTTTGTTATAACTCAACTTCACATTATTGTAAGTTTGCATACTTGAATGTTAACTACTATTTGTTACATTGATGCATAATTTTACAGCATCCTGATGAAGGATTAAATAAATCCAAAAGCTTGATGAAATAATCCAGAACGAGCTTTACTTTCATGCCCTTTCCCTGAATTCCTACAAAAGTTATAACTATAAAACAGTGACGAATTCTCAACACGTATCAACAGGAAATGGGGTTCTTCCAATACATCCACCACCATTATGGCTTACAAGTGAAGAACTTATACAAATAATGGGCTACAACAAATAGCAAGATAGCCTCGCTGAAAAATAGAAAAATATTTCTCCTCAACTAGTGTTTCCAGCAATCCAAAATTGTAACACAACACCTATATATTTTTATAGTTTTCAATGAAGCTATGTTATAACTCAACTTCACATTATTGTAAGTTTGCATACTTAAATGTTAACTACTATTTGTTACATTGATGTATAATTTTACAGCATCCTGATGAAGGATTAAATAAATCCAAAAGCATGATGAAATAATCCAGAACGAGCTTTACTTTCATGCCCTTTCACTGAATTCCTACAAAAGTTATAACTATAATTAAAACAGTGACGAATTGTCAACACGTATCAACAGGAAATGGGGTTCTTCCAATACATCCACCACCATTATGGCTTACAAGTGAAGAACTTATACAAATCATGGGCTACAACAAACAGCAAGATAGCCTCGCTGAAAAATAGAAAAATATTTCTCTTCAACTTGTGTTTCCATCAATCCAAAATTGTAACACACATATATATTTTTATATTTTTCAATGAAGCTGTGTTATAACTCAACTTCAAATTATTGTAAGTTTGCATACTTAAATGTTAACTACTATTAGTTACATTGATGTATAATTTTACAGCATCCTGATAAAGGATTAAATAAATCCGAAAGCTTGATGAAATAATCCAGAACGAGCTATACTTTCATGCCCTTTCACTGAATTCCTACAAAAGTTATAACTATAATTAAAGCAGTGACGAATTCTCAACACGTATCAACAGGAAATGAGGTTCTTCCAATACATCCACCACCATTGTGGCTTACAAGTGAAGAACTTATACAAATCATGGGCTACAACAAACAGCAAGATAGCCTCGCTGAAAAATAGAAAAATATTTCACTTCAACTTGTGTTTCCAGCAATCCAAAATTGTAACACAACACCTAAATATTTTTATATTTTTTAATGAAGCTGTTATAACTCAACTTCACATTATTGTAAGTTTGCATACTTAAATGTTTACTATTTGTTACATTGATGTATAATTTTACAGCATCCTGATGAAGGATTAAATAAATCCGGAAGCTTGATGAAATAATCCAGAACGAGCTATACTTTCATGCCCTTTCACTGAATTCCTACAAAAGTTATAACTATAATTAAAACAGTGACGAACTCTCAACACGTATCAACAGGAAATGGGGTTCTTCCAATACATCCACCACCATTATGGCTTACAAGTGAAGAACTTATACAAATAATGGGCTACAACAAATAGCAAGATAGCCTCGCTGAAAAATAGAAAAATATTTCTCCTCAACTAGTGTTTCCAGCAATCCAAAATTGTAACACAACACCTATATATTTTTATAGTTTTCAATGAAGCTATGTTATAACTCAACTTCACATTATTGTAAGTTTGCATACTTAAATGTTAACTACTATTTGTTACATTGATGTATACTTTTATAGCATCCTGATGAAGGATTAAATAAATCCGAAAGCTTGATGAAATAATCCAGAACAAGCTTTACTTTCATGCCCTTTCACTGAATTCCTACAAAAGGTATAACTATAATTAAAACAGTGACGAATTCTCAACACGTATCAACAGGAAATGGGGTTCTTCCAATACATCCACCACCATTATGGCTTACAAGTGAAGAACTTATACAAATCATGGGCTACAACAAAGAGCAAGATAGTCTCGCTGAAAAATAGAAAAATATTTCTCCTCAACTTGTGTTTCCATCAATCCAAACATGTAACACACCTATATATTTTTATATTTTTCAATGAAGCTATGTTATAACAACTTCACATTATTGTAAGTTTGCATACTTAAATGTTAACTACTATTTGTTACATTGATGTATAATTTTACAGCATCCTGATGAAGGATTAAATAAATCCGAAAGCTTGATGAAATAATCTAGAACGAGCTTTACTTTCATGCCCTTACACTAAATTCCTACAAAAGTTATAACTATATTTAAAACAGTGACGAATTCTCAACACGTATCAACAGGAAATGGGGTTCTTCCAATACATCTACCACCATTATGGCTTACAAGTGAAGAACTTATACAAATCATGGGCTACAACAAACAGCAAGATAGCCTCGCTGAAAAATAGAATACTATTTCTCCTCAACTTGTGTTTCCAGCAATCCAAAATTGTACCACACCTATATATTTTTATATTTTTCAATGAAGCTATGTTATAACTCAACTTCACATTATTGTAAGTTTGCATACTTAAATGTTAACTACTATTTGTTACATTCATGTATAATTTTACAGCATCCTGATTAAGGATTAAATAAATCCGAAAGCTTGATGAAATAATCCAGAACGAGCTTTACTTTCACGTCCTTTCACTAAATTCCTACAAAAGTTATAACTATAATTAAAACAGTGACGAATTCTCAACACGTATCAATAGGAAATGGGGTTCTTCCAATACACCCACCACCATTATGGCTTACAAGTGAAGAACTTATACAAATCATGGGCTAAAAACAAACAGCAAGATAGCCTCGCTGAAAAATAGAAAAATATTTCTCCTCAACTTGTGTTTCCAGCAATCCAAAATTGTTACACAACACCTATATATTTTTATACTTTTCAATGAAGCTATGTTTTAACTCAACTTCACATTATTGTAAGTTTGCATACTTAAATGTTAACTACTATTTGTTACATTGATGTATGATTTTACAGCATCCTGATGAAGGATTAAATAAATCCGAAAGCTTGATGAAATAATCCAGAACGAGCTTTACTTTCATGTCCTTTCACTAAATTCCTACAAAAGTTATAACTATAATAAAACAGTGACGAATTCTCAACACGTATCAACAGGAAATGGGGTTCTTCCAATACATCCACCACCATTATGGCTTACAAGTGAAGAACTTATACAAATCATGGGCTAAAAACAAACAGCAAGATAGCCTCGCTGAAAAATAGAAAAATATTTCTCCTCAACTTGTGTTTCCAGCAATCCAAAATTGTAACACAACACCTATATATTTTTATATTTTTCAATGAAGCTATGTTATAACTCAACTTCACATTATTGTAAGTTTGCATACTTAAATGTTAACTACTATTTATTACATTGATGTATAATTTTACAGCATCCTAATGAAGGATTAAATAAACCCGAAAGCTTGATGAAATAATCCAGAACGAGCTTTACTTTCATGCCCTTTCACTGAATTCCTACAAAAGTTATAACTATAATTAAAACAGTGACGAATTCTCATCACGTATCAACAGGAAATGGGGTTCTTCCAATACATCCACCACCATTATGGCTTACAAGTGAAGAACTTATACAAATCATGGGCTACCACAAACAGCAAGATAGCCTCGCTGAAAAATAGAAAAATATTTCTCCTCAACTTGTGTTTCCAGCAATCCAAAATTGTAACACAACACCTATATATTTTTATATTTTTCAATGAAGCTATGTTATAACTGAACTTCACATTATTGTAAGTTTGCATACTTAAATATTAACTACTATTTGTTACATTGATGCATAATTTTACAGCATCCTGTTGAAGGATTAACTAAATCCGAAAGCTTGATGAAATAATCCAGAACGAGCTTTACTTTTATGCCCTTTCAATGAATTCCTACAAAAGTTATAACTATAATTAAAACAGTGACGAATTCTCAACACGTATCAACAGCAAATGGTGTTCTTCCAATACATCCACCACCATTATGGCTTACAGGTGAAGGACTTATACAAATCATGGGCTACAACAAACAGCAAGATAGCCTCGCTGAAAAATAGAAAAATATTTCTCCTCAACTTGTGTTTCCAGCAATCCAAAATTGTAACCCAACACCTATATATTTTTATATTTTTCAATGAAGCTATGTTATAACTGAACTTCACATTATTGTAAGTTTGGATACTTAAATGTTAACTACTATTTGTTACATTGATGTATAATTTTACAGCATCCTGTTGAAGGATTAAATAAATCCGAAAGCTTGATGAAATAATCCAGAACGAGGTTTACTTTCATGCCCTTTTACTGAATTCCTACAAAAGTTATAACTATAATTAAAACAGTGACCAATTCTCAACACGTATCAACAGGAAATGGGGTTCTTCCAATACATCCACCACCATTATGGCTCACAAGTGAAGAACTTATACAAATCATGGGCTACAAGAAACAGCAAGATAGCCTTGCTGAAGAATAGAAAAATATTTCTCCACAACTTGTGTTTCCAGCAATTTAAAATTGTAACACAACACCTATATATTTTTATATTTATCAATGAAGCTTTGTTATAACTCAAGTTCACATTATTGTAAGTTTGCATACTTGAATGTTAACTACTATTTGTTACATTGATGCATAATTTTACAGCATCCTGATGAAGGATTAAATAAATCCGATAGCTTGATGAAATAATCTAGAATGATCTTTACTTTCATGCCCTTTCACTGAATTCCTACAAAAGTTATAACTATAATTAAAACAGTGACGAATTCTCAACACGTATCAACAGGAAATGGGGTTCTTCCAATACACCCACCACCATTATGGCTTACAAGTGAAGAACTTATACAAATCATGGGCTACAACAAACAGCAAGATAGCCTCGCTGAAAAATAGAAAAATATTTCTCCTCAACTTGTGTTTCCAGCAATCCAAAATTGTAACACAACACCTATATATTTTTATATTTTTCAATGAAGCTATGTTATAACTCAACTTCACATTATTGTAAGTTTGCATACTTAAATATTAACTACTATTTGTTACATTGATGCATAATTTTACAGCATCCTGTTGAAGGATTAACTAAATCCGAATGCTTGATGAAATAATCCAGAACTAGCTTTACTTTCATGCCCATTCACTAAATTCCTACAAAAGTTATAACTATAATTAAAACAGTGACGAATTCTCAACACGTATCAACAGCAAATGGGGTTCTTCCAATACATCCACCACCATTATGGCTTTCAAGTGAAGAACTTATACAAATCATGGGCTAAAAACAAACAGCAAGATAGCCTCGCTGAAAAATAGAAAAATATTTCTCCTCAACTTGTGTTTCCAGCAATCCAAAATTGTTACACAACACCTATATATTTTTATACTTTTCAATGAAGCTATGTTTTAACTCAACTTCACATTATTGTAAGTTTGCATACTTAAATGTTAACTACTATTTGTTACATTGATGTATGATTTTACAGCATCCTGATGAAGGATTAAATAAATCCGAAAGCTTGATGAAATAATCCAGAACGAGCTTTACTTTCATGTCCTTTCACTAAATTCCTACAAAAGTTATAACTATAATAAAACAGTGACGAATTCTCAACACGTATCAACAGGAAATGGGGTTCTTCCAATACATCCACCACCATTATGGCTCACAAGTGAAGAACTTATACAAATCATGGGCTACAAGAAACAGCAAGATAGCCTTGCTGAAGAATAGAAAAATATTTCTCCACAACTTGTGTTTCCAGCAATTTAAAATTGTAACACAACACCTATATATTTTTATATTTATCAATGAAGCTTTGTTATAACTCAAGTTCACATTATTGTAAGTTTGCATACTTGAATGTTAACTACTATTTGTTACATTGATGCATAATTTTACAGCATCCTGATGAAGGATTAAATAAATCCGATAGCTTGATGAAATAATCTAGAATGATCTTTACTTTCATGCCCTTTCACTGAATTCCTACAAAAGTTATAACTATAATTAAAACAGTGACGAATTCTCAACACGTATCAACAGGAAATGGGGTTCTTCCAATACACCCACCACCATTATGGCTTACAAGTGAAGAACTTATACAAATCATGGGCTACAACAAACAGCAAGATAGCCTCGCTGAAAAATAGAAAAATATTTCTCCTCAACTTGTGTTTCCAGCAATCCAAAATTGTAACACAACACCTATATATTTTTATATTTTTCAATGAAGCTATGTTATAACTCAACTTCACATTATTGTAAGTTTGCATACTTAAATATTAACTACTATTTGTTACATTGATGCATAATTTTACAGCATCCTGTTGAAGGATTAACTAAATCCGAATGCTTGATGAAATAATCCAGAACTAGCTTTACTTTCATGCCCATTCACTAAATTCCTACAAAAGTTATAACTATAATTAAAACAGTGACGAATTCTCAACACGTATCAACAGCAAATGGGGTTCTTCCAATACATCCACCACCATTATGGCTTTCAAGTGAAGAACTTATACAAGTCATGGGCTAAAAACAAACAGCAAGATAGCCTCGCTGAAAAATAGAAAAATATTTCTCCTCAACTTGTGTTTCCAGCAATCCAAAATTGTTACACAACACCTATATATTTTTATACTTTTCAATGAAGCTATGTTTTAACTCAACTTCACATTATTGTAAGTTTGCATACTTAAATGTTAACTACTATTTGTTACATTGATGTATGATTTTACAGCATCCTGATGAAGGATTAAATAAATCCGAAAGCTTGATGAAATAATCCAGAACGAGCTTTACTTTCATGTCCTTTCACTAAATTCCTACAAAAGTTATAACTATAATAAAACAGTGACGAATTCTCAACACGTATCAACAGGAAATGGGGTTCTTCCAATACATCCACCACCATTATGGCTTACAAGTGAAGAACTTATACAAATCTTGGGCTACAACAAACAGCAAGATAGCCTTGCTGAAAAATAGAAAAATATTTCTCCTCAACTTGTGTTTCCAACAATCCAAAATTGTCAAACAACACCTATATATTTTTATATTTTTCAATGAAGCTATGTTATAACTCAACTTCACATTATTGTAAGTTTGCAAACTTAAATGTAAACTACTATTTGTTACATTGATGTATAATTTTACAGCATCCTGATGAAGGATTAAATAAATCCGTAAGCTTGATGAAATAATCCAGAACGAGCTTCACTTTCATGCCCTTTCACTGAATTCCTACAAAAGTTATAACTATAATTAAAACAGTGACGAATTCTCAACACGTAACAACAGGAAATGGGGTTCTTCCAATACATCCACCACCATTATGGCTTACAAGTGAAGAACTTATACAAATCATGGGCTACAACAAACAGCAAGATAGCCTCGCTTAAAAATAGAAAAATATTTCTTCTCAACTTGTGTTTCCAGCAATCCAAAATTGTAACACAACACCTATATATTTTTATATTTTTCAATGAAGCTATGTTATAACTGAACTTCACATTATTGTAAGTTTGGATACTTAAATGTTAACTACTATTTGTTACATTGATGTATAATTTTACAGAATCCTGTTGAAGGATTAAATAAATCCGAAAGCTTGATGAAATAATCCAGAACGAAGTTTACTTGCATGCCCTTTTACTTAATTCCTACAAAAGTTATAACTATAATTAAAACAATGACGAATTCTCAACACGTATCAACAGGAAATGGGGTTCTTCCAATTCATCCACCACCATTATGGCTTACAAGTGAAGAACTTATACAAATCATGGGCTAAAATCAAACAACAAGATATCCTCGCTGAAAAATAGAAAAATATTTCTCCTCAACTTGTGTTTCCAGCAATCCAAAATTGTATAACAACACCTATATATTTTTATATTTTTCAATGAAGCTATGTTATAACTCAACTTCACATTATTGTAAGTTTGCATACTTAAATGTTAACTACTATTTGTTACATTGATGTATAATTTTACAGGATCCTGATGAAGGATTAAATAAATCCGAAAGCTTGATGAAATAATCCAGAACGAGCTTTACTTTCATGCCCTTTCACTGAATTCCTACAAAAGTTATAACTATATTTAAAACAGTGACGAATTCTCAACACGTATCAACAGGAAATGGGGTTCTTCCAATACATCCACCACCATTATGGCTTACAAGTGAAGAACTTATACAAATCATGGGCTACAACAAACAGCAAGATAGCCTCGCTGAAAAATAGAAAACTATTTCTCCTCAACTTGTGTTTCCAGCAATCCAAAATTGTACCACACCTATATATTTTTATATTTTTCAATGAAGCTATGTTATAACTCAACTTCACATTATTGTAAGTTTGCATACTTAAATGTTAACTACTATTTGTTACATTGATGTATAATTTTACAGCATCCTGATGAAGGATTAAATAAATCCGAAAGCTTGATGAAATTATCCAGAACGAGCCTTACTTTCACGTCCTTTCACTAAATTCCTACAAAAGTTATAACTATAATTAAAACAGTGACGAATTCTCAACACGTATCAACAGGAAATGGGGTTCTTCCAATACACCCACCACCATTATGGCTTACAAGTGAAGAACTTATACAAATCATGGGCTACATCAAACAGCAAGATAGCATTGCTGATAAATAGTAAACTATTTCTCCTTAACTTGTGTTTCCAGCAATCCAAAATTGTAACACAACACCTATATATTTTTATATTTTTCAATGAAGCTATGTTATTATTCAACTTCACATTATTGTAAGTATGCATACTTAAATGTTAACTACTATTTGTTACATTGATGTATAATTTTACAGCATCCTGATGAAGGATTAAATATCCGAAAGCTTAATGAAATAATCCAGAACGAGCTTTATTTTCATGCCCTTTCACTGAATTCCTACAAAAGTTATAACTATAATTAAAACAGTGACGAATTCTCAACACGTAACAACAGCAAATGGGGTTCTTCCAATACATCCACCACCAATATGGCTTACAAGTTAAGAACTTATACAAATCATGGGCTAAAAACAAACAGCAAGATAGCCTCGCTGAAAAATAGAAAAATATTTCTCCTCAACTTGTGTTTCCAGCAATCCAAAATTGTAACACAACACCTATATATTTTTATATTTTTCAATGAAGCTATGTTATAACTCAACTTCACATTATTGTAAGTTTGCATACTTAAATGTTAACTACTATTTGTTACATTGATGTATAATTTTACAGCATCCTTATGAAGGGTTAAATAAATCCGAAAGCTTGATGAAATAATCCAGAACGAGCTTTACTTTCATGTCCTTTCACTAAATTCCTACAAAAGTTATAACTATAATTAAAACAGTGACGAATTCTCAACACGTATCAACAGGAAATGGGGTTCTTCCAATACATCCACCACCATTATGGCTTACAAGTGAAGAACTTATACAAATCATGGGCTACAACAAACAGCAAGATAGCCTTGCTGAAAAATAGAAAAATATTTCTCCTCAACTTGTGTTTCCAGCAATCCAAAATTGTAACACAACACGTATATATATTTATATTTTTTAATGAAGCTTTTTTATAACTTAACTTCACATTATTGTGAGTTTGCATACTTGAATGTTAACTACTATTTGTTACATTGATGTATAATTGTACAGCATCCTGATAAAAGATTAAATAAATCCGAAAGCTTGATGAAATAATCCAGAACGAGCTTTACTTTCATGCCCTTTCAATGAATTCCTACAAAAGTTATAACTATAATTAAAACAGTGACGAATTCTCAACACGTATCAACAGGAAATGGGGTTCTTCCAATACATCCGCCACCATTATGGCTTACAGGTGAAGGACTTATACAAATCATGGGCTACAACAAACAGCAAGATAGCCTCGCTGAAAAATAGAAAAATATTTCTCCTCAACTTGTGTTTCCAGCAATCCAAAATTGTATAACAACACCTATATATTTTTATATTTTTCAATGAAGCTATGTTATAACTCAACTTCTCATTATTGGAAGTTTGCATACTTAAATGTTAACTACTATTTGTTACATTGATGTATAATTTTACAGCATCCTGTTGAAGGATTAAATAAATCCGAAAGCTTGATGAAATAATCCAGAACGAGGTTTACTTTCATGCCCTTTTACTGAATTCCTACAAAAGTTATAACTATAATTAAAACAGTGACGAATTCTCAACACGTATCAACAGGAAATGGGGTTTTTCCAATACATCCACCACCAATATGGCTCACAAGTGAAGAACTTATACAAATCATGGGCTACAAGGAACAGCAAGATAGCCTTGCTGAAGAATAGAAAAATATTTCTCCTCAACTTGTGTTTCCAGCAATTTAAAATTGTAACACAACACCTATATATTTTTATATTTTTCAATGAAGCTTTGTTATAACTCAACTTCACATTATTGTAAGTTTGCATACTTGAATGTTAACTACTATTTGTTACATTGATGCATAATTTTACAGCATCCTGATGAAAGATTAAATAAATCCGAAAACTTGATGAAATAATCCAGAATGAGCTTTACTTTCATGCCCTTTCACTGAATTCCTACAAAAGTTATAACTATAATTAAAACAGTGACGAATTCTCAACACGTATCAACAGGAAATGGGGTTCTTCCAATACACCCACCACCATTATGGCTTACAAGTGAAGAACTTATACAAATCATGGGCTACAATAAACAGCAAGATAGCCTAGCTGAAAAATAGAAAAATATTTCTCCTCAACTTGTGTTTCCAGCAATCCAAAATTGTAACACAACACCTATATATTTTTATATTTTTCAATGAAGCTATGTTATAACTCAACTTCATATTATTGTAAGTTTGCATACTTAAATGTAAACTACTATTTGTTACATTGATGTATAATTTTACAGCATCCTGATGAAGGATTAAATAAATCCGAAAGCTTGATGAAATAATCCAGAACGAGCTTTACTTTCATGCCCTTTCACTGAATTCCTACAAAAGTTATAACTATAATTAAAACAGTGACGAATTCTCAACACGTATCAACAGGAAATGGGGTTCTTCCAATACATCCACCACCATTATGGCTTACAAGTGAAGAACTTATACAAATCATGAGCTAAAAACAAACAGCAAGATAGCCTCGCTGAAAAATAGAAAAATATTTCTCCTCAACTTGTGTTTCCAGCAATCTAAAATTGTAACACAACACCTATATATTTTTATACTTTTCAATGAAGCTATGTTTTAACTCAACTTCACATTATTGTAAGTTTGCATACTTAAATGTTAACTACTATTTGTTACATTGATGTATAATTTTACAGCATCCTGATGAAGGATTAAATAAATCCGAAAGCTTGATGAAATAATCCAGAACGAGCTTCACTTTCATGCCCTTTCACTGAATTCCTACAAAAGTTATAACTATAATTAAAACAGTGACGAATTCTCAACACGTAACAACAGGAAATGGGGTTCTTCCAATACATCCACCACCATTATGGCTTACAAATGAAGAACTTATACAAATCATGGGCTACAACAAACAGCAAGATAGCCTCGCTGAAAAATAGTAAATTATTTCACCTCAACTTGTGTTTCCAGCAATTCAAAATTGTAACACAACACCTATATATTTTTATATTTTTCAATGAAGCTATGTTATAACTCAACTTCACATTATTATAAGTTTGCATACTTAAATGTTAACTACTATTTGTTACATTGATGTATAATTTTACAGCATCCTCATGAGGGATTAAATAAATCCGAAAGCTTGATGAAATAATCCAGAACGAGCTTCACTTTCATGCCCTTTCACTGAATTCCTACAAAATTTATAACTATAATTAAAATAGTGACGAATTCTCAACACGTATCAACAGCAAATGGGGTTCTTCCAATACATCCACCACCATTATGTCTTACACTTGAAGAACTTATACAAATCATCGGCTAAAAACAAACAGCAAGATAGCCTCGCTTAAAAATAGAAAAATATTTCTCCTCAACTAGTGTTTCCAGCAATCCAAAATTGCAACACAACACCTATATATTTTTATATTTTTCAATGAAGCTATGTTATAACTCAACTTCACATTATTGTAAGTTTGCATACTTAAATGTTAACTACTATTTGTTACATTGATGTATAATTTTACAGCATCCTGATGAAGGATTAAATAAATCCGAAAGCTTGATGAAATAATCCAGAACGAGCTTTACTTTCATGCCCTTTCACTGAATTCCTACAAAAGTTATAACTATAATTAAAACAGTGACGAATTCTCAACACGTATCAACAGGAAATGGGGTTCTTCCAATACATCCACCAGCATTATGGCTTACAAGTGAAGAACTTATACAAATCATGGGCTACAAAAAACATCAAGATAGACTTGCTGAAAAATAGAAAAATATTTCTCCTCAACTTGTGTTTCCATCAATCCAAAATTGTAACACACATATATATTTTTATATTTATCAATGGAGCTGTGTTATAACTCAACTTCAAATTATTGTAAGTTTGCATACTTAAATGTTAACTACTATTTGTTATATTGATGTATAATTTTACAGCATCCTGATGAAGGATTAAATAAATCCGAAAGCTTGATGAAATAATCCAGAACGAGCTATACTTTCATGCCCTCTCACTGAATTCCTACAAAAGTTATAACTATAATTAAAGCAGTGACGAATTCTCAACACGTATCAACAGGAAATGAGGTTCTTCCAATACATCCACCACCTTTATGGCTTACAAGTGAAGAACTTATACAAATCATGGGCTACAACAAACAGCAAGATAGCCTCGCTGAAAAATAGAAAAAATTTTCTCTTCAACTAGTGTTTCCAGCAATCCAAAATTGTAACACAACACCTATATATTTTTATATTTTTCAATGAAGCTATGTTATAACTCAACTTCACATTATTGTAAGTTTGCATACTTAAATGTTTACTATTTGTTACATTGATGTATAATTTTCAGCATCCTGATGAAGGATTAAATAAATCCGAAAGCTTGATGAAATAATCCAGAACGGGCTATACTTTCATGCCCGTTCACTGAATTCCTACAAAACTTATAACTATAATTAAAACAGTGACAAATTCTCAACACGTATCAACAGGAAATGGGGTTCTTCCAATACATCCACCACCATTATGGCTTACAAGTGAAGAACTTATACAAATAATGGGCTACAACAAATAGCAAGATAGCCTCGCTGAAAAATAGAAAAATATTTCTCCTCAACTTGTGTTTCCATCAATCCAAAATTGTAACACACCTATATATTTTTATATTTTTCAATGAAGCTATGTTATAACTCAACTTCACATTATTGTAAGTTTGCATACTTAAATGTTAACTACTATTTGTTACATTGATGTATAATTTTACAGCATCCTGATGAAGGATTAAATAAATCCGAAAGCTTGATGAAATAATCCAGAACGAGCTTTACTTTCATGCCCTTTCACTGAATTCCTGCAAAAGTTATAACTATAATTAAAACAGTGACGAATTCTCAACACGTATCAGCAGGAAATGGGGTTCTTCCAATACATCCACCACCATTATGGCTTACAAGTGAAGAACTTATACAAATCATGGGCTACAACAAACAGCAAGATAGCCTCGCCAAAAAATAGAAAAATATTTCTCCTCAACTTGTGTTTCCAACAATCCAAAATTGTAACACACCTATATATTTTTATATTTTTTAATGAAGCTATGTTATAACTCAACTTCACATTATTGTAAGTTTGCATACTTAAATGTTAACTACTATTTGTTACATTGATGTATAATTTTACAGCATCCTGATGAAGGATTAAATAAATCCGAAAGCTTAATGAAATAATCCAGAACGAGCTTTACTTTCATGCCCTTTCACTGAATTCCTACAAAAGTTATAACTATAATTAAAACAGTGACGAATTCTCAACACGTATCAACAGGAAATGGGGTTCTTCCAATACATCTACCACCATAATGGCTTACAAGTGAAGAATTTATACAAATCATGGGCTACAACAAACAGCAAGATAGCCTCGCTGAAAAATAGAAAAATATTTCTCCTCAACTTGTGTTTCCAGCAATCCAAAATTGTAACACAACACCTATATATTTTTATATTTTTCAATGAAGCTTTGTTATAACTCTACTACACATTATTGTAAGATTGCATACTTAAATGTTAACTACTATTTGTTACATTGATATATAATTTTACAGCATCCTGATGAAGGATTAAATAAATCCGAAAGCTTGATGATATAATCCAGAACGAGCTTTACTTTCATGCCCTTTCACTGAATTCCTACAAAAGTTATAACTATAATTAAAACAGTGACGAATTCTCAACACGTATCAACAGGAAATGGGGTTCTTCCAATACATCCACCACCATTATGGCCTACAAGTGAAGAACTTATACAAATAATGGGCTACAACAAATAGCAATATAGCCTCGCTGAAAAATAGAAAAATATTTCTCCTCAACTAGTGTTTCCAGCAATCCAAAATTGTAACACAACACCTATATATTTTTATATTTTTCAATGAAGCTATGTTATAACTCAACTTCACATTATTGTAAGTTTGGATACTTAAATGTTAACTACTATTTGTTACATTGATGTATAATTTTACAGCATCCTGTTGAAGGATTAAATAAATCCGAAAGCTTGATGAAATAATCCAGAACGAAGTATACTTTCATGCCCTTTTACTGAATTCCTACAAACGTTATAACTATAATTAAAACAGTGACGAATTCTCAACACGTATCAACAGGAAATGGGGTTCTTCCAATATATCCACCACCATTATGGCTTACAAGTGAAGAACTTATACAAATCATGGGCTAAAAACAAACAACAAGATATCTTCGCTGAAAAATAGAAAAATATTTCTCCTCAACTTGTGTTTCCAGCAATCCAAAATTGTATAACAACACCTATATATTTTTATATTTTTCAATGAAGCTATGTTATAACTCAACTTCACATTATTGTAAGTTTGCATACTTAAATGTTAACTACTATTTGTTACATTGATGTATAATTTTACAGCATCCTGATGAAGGATTAAATAAATCCAAAAGCTTGATGAAATAATCCAGAACGAGCTTTACTTTCATGCCCTTTCACTGAATTCCTACAAAAGTTATAACTATAATTAAAACAGTGACGAATTCTCAACACGTATCAACAGGAAATGGGGTTCTTCCGATACATCCACCACCATTATGGCTTACAAGTGAAGAACTTATACAAATCATGGGCAACAACAAACAGCAAGATAGCCTCGCTGAAAAATAGAAAAATATTTCTCCTCAACTTGTGTTTCCAGCAATCCAAAATTGTATAACAACACCTATATATTTTTATATATTTCAATGAAGCTGTGTTATAACTCAACTTCACATTATTGTAAGTTTGCATACTTAAATGTTAACTACCATTTGTTACATTGATGTATAATTTTACAGCATCCTGATGAAGGATTAAATAAATCCGAAAGCTTGATGAAATAATCCAGAACGAGCTATACTTTCATGCCCTTTCACTGAATTCCTACAAAAGTTATAACTATAATTAAAACAGTGACGAATTCTCAACACGTATCAACAGAAAATGGGGTTCTTCCAATACATCCACCACCATTAAGGCTTACAAGTGAAGAACTTATACAAATAATGGGCTACAACAAACAGCAAGATAGCCTCGCTGAAAAATAGAAAAATATTTCGGATCAACTATTGTTTCCAGCAATCCAAAATTGTAACACAACACCTATATATTATTATATTTTTCAATGAAGCTATGTTATAATTCAACTTCACATTATTGTAAGTTTGCATACTTAAATGTTTACTATTTGTTACATTGATGTATAATTTTACAGCATCCTGATGAAGGATTAAATAAATCCGAAAGCTTGATGAGTAGAGTAGCAGTGGGGTTTCTGGCTAGTGAGGTTATGTTTACGCCTAAAGTCTGGCTACTGCCGCAGCCCGCAACACACGTTTAGACCCGAACCCAATCCGAACCCCAAAATGTAACCCGAACCCCATGAACCCCGCCCGAACCCCACCACGACTTTTGGGTGGGGCCCTACCCCCTCTAGACCCCCCTCTGACCCCCCACCACTGCTTCCCCCACCTATTGGCGGGATGTGAAGTCATGTCTAAAAATAGTTGCTTGTGAAAGCGTGTTCGAACAAGTTTCCAAGCAGTGTGAAGTAATGTTTAAAAATATATTCTGCAGCTGCTGTTGAGTCATGTCTAAAAATAGCTGCATGTGAAAGCGTGTTCATACAAGTTTCCAAGCTGTGTGAAGTCATGTTTAAAAATAGATTCTGCAGCTGCTGTTTAGTCATGTCTAAAATAGCTGCATGTGAAAGCGTATCAAAACCGGTTTCGATACGCCTAATAAGGTTACTAACCTGTTTCAAGGTTACCAGCATTAAATTGTTTTTAGTTACAGAGAGTACTTGTGAGCAAAATTGGTTAACGAAGCAGTGAAGGTGTTTTTAATACTGTTTATGCATTTTTTAAATGTTTACACATTTAACTTAGTAATCTTAGGCAATGGAATACCAATGATTTTGGAAATTTATCAAAACTTAAATTTTATATTTTGGTATATTTCATTTTATTTCCTAGAAAGAAGAATTGAATACCTGAAAATATTGCGTGGAATTTAAATCATGTAATTAACTAACTAACTAAACCTTTTTAAAATGACAAATTATAGATATGCATTTCAGAACTTGTCAGACAGGATTTGCGGATGCTAGATATAAACAGCTGCATGGGAACGCGCGTGTTAAAACCTGAATAAAGGTTCCCAAGAATTATTCGTAGTTCTTGATAGGATTTAAAATCTTAATAAAATAAATAAGTTAACTTTTAAAGATGATAATTACATACTTTTTAAAAAGTATTCATGACGCTATAGATCTTTTATGGTTTAATGACCTTTATCTTGATTATAATTATGAATTAAAAGTTATTGAGGTTTACGATGCATCATTAGAAAAATACTTTTTTTCTATTCCAGTAAATGATAATATTAAAGGTTTATACATTAATTATTTGACAAGCAGTCATGCTTTAGGAGAATTAGAACCTGTATATAGTATTAGAAAATATGAAATAAAATGGAAAAATGCTGATATGGTATTTAATGAAAAGTTCTGTATAAATGCTTATCAATACGAGCGAATATTGTATAATGAAGGTTTTGATACTGACGATTTTTACAATCATATTGAACGTTTGCGTGAACGACAATTTGTTTAAAAATAAGTCTGACAAATTTGCTGAGATCATAGTCTAAAAATAGTTGTGTGGGAAACATGTATAGACCCGTTCTCAGACCTAAAACTGGAACACTTGATTGGTAGAGTAGCGCACGTGAAACAGGTTTAAACTTGTTTGTAAGATATGAAGTCATCTATAGAAATAAGTCTGACAAATTTGCTGAGATCATAGTCTAAAAATAGCTGCGTGAGAAAGCGTGTATAAACCCGTTCCCAAACCTAAAAAATGTATTTGCGAACTGCGCATGTCTAAGAATTTCTTTATATACCAATGCAATATGTTGAGAAGAACAGTTATAGTTAAGTATTTAAAATACAACAACAAAGACAATAGTAACAAAAACGTTAGCAGCAGAACCATGGCTTCATCAACAGTTATCACAAGTATAAACAAACTAGTGCCGCTTAAAGAACTTCGCAGCCTTACAACATTAGAAGTTGGTAAAAATTATAAGGTTTTATCGCTGGAGCAGAAGAAAACCACGTATGGTGAGAGAATTTTGGTTGAATTTGAAGAATTCAACTCCTTCTTGGGTACACGTTTCAACAAAATTACAACCAGCGATTTGCAGAAATTAAACGAACTTGCAGCTGAGGGGAAACTATTTATTACTTCTCAAGGGAAACTAAATAAAACAGCCCATATAGAATTTGTAGTTGTATAGTGCAAAATGATTAGCCGCCAGGAATACACCATAAGACTAGCACATTATTTAAGTGAACTAAAAAAGCTAAAAAGTGATTTAAATACTTACATTAAAATAAATAAGTTAAATAATAAATTTATGTTATTACAAATTAAAGAAAATTAGTTAATATGAGGCGTAATGTGACATTTAAAGAGGAGGTACAAGTGCATTTAATGATTGTATGGACATTTGCGTATCAAGATGCTCGAAAAGGAACCTGGGAGCAGCATGCAAGAGATCGTGAACGATTTAAGCTCAAAATTTTCAAATATTCACCAATTATAAGTTATGCCTTAGAGCAAAAAGTAAAAAATTTTACTTCTAAGAGTTGTAGTTAGTACATAATAATATTTGCACATGTATTTATATACTTTTGTAATAATAATCTTATATTTTTACTTTTGTAAATAAATGTATAACACATATGAAGTTGTTTTATTTTTTATATTTCAGAGGATAGAGAGACGGTTGGGATTGGAAAATTTTTCTTTAGTGCGGGAATATTTAAGTAAATAATAAGAAAAAATTATATTTAAAGTATTTTTATTTAAACGCAGATCATTACATTTTGTAATTATTATTTTCTTTACACATAATACAATCTTTTTTTAATGTTATTGATCCACCTGCTTGATCCTCATAGTTATCCCAAGGCGAACAGTGCTCAAAGCAGCATTGGTATTGTTGAAACTGCTTATTAGTTAACCAAGAGTGTGGAAATTTTGACCATTGTTCTTGTATTTGTTTGCCTGCATAAATCATCACAAATTCTTGCGGAAGACAGACAATTTCTTCTTCTAGCATAAAATGTAGAATGCCACCATTGTTGTAAAATGTCTTGAATGATTCAAACATATTAAATCGCATTTTGTACCAGTTGTACAAAGATTTAACATTTCGTACTGCACAATTATTTATATGCAAATTGCAGTAGTCTACATGCAATGGTACTCTCAACTCCGATAATGCTGGACAACCAAGGCATTCCAAATTAATAACTTTTTTATGTATAATATTTTCAAACCATTTACATTTTTCTTCTCCTTTTACATAAATTTTATCCACTTCATTGTTTTGCAAAAGATTTTGTCATGTTGTTTCTAAATTTATGTACGGCTCATGTCCACTACACCATTCTAAATTGTGATATTTTCTTGTTAACCACTGCACATTTCGTCTGTCTTTATTGTTCAAATCTGTCCATGGAATTGGAGGAGCAAATATTGTGGATTTATAATCACCATTTTCAATATTTAACACAGCAATTTCTTTGCAAATGAACTCATTATTTTTGTGCAATTTAAAACCTTGCAAATCAACAATATACGAACTCATTGTAGCGAAACTTACTTTGCTAATGAACTAAAATTCGGTAAGCGAGTTGGTTTATATACAGATGTAGCCACACCTACTCTACATTCTTTTTATGAATCCAACTATCATGACTGCTATCAAATCCAAGCCAGCGAACATAAACCATATCCCCCTTACGTTTTAATACTTTTTCTACTAAATATACATCAGGATACTTAACTTTTTGAAGCTCTTGAGTATAAAATCCACCTTGAATTGGCTGATCAGTTTGATCAACGAGTAGGTATGTAACTGGATTTGTTAATTTTATTTTATTAATTTTAAATATTTCATTTGACCAATTTGGTGTGTATTCTTTTTGAAATTCAGCACGGTACTTGCTAATACGTACGTAGTCACCAACTTTAAATTTTGGAGCTAATTTTTCCACAATTTTTATATGATTATAAACGTTATTTAAAAGAGATTTTTCATTTTTTTTATTTACATTTATAGGTTTCATTTTAATAGTACTATGCTTTTTATTATTATATTTTGCAACAATTTTAGGTAGAATATTTAACCATTTGTAATTGAAAGCTAAATTCTCGCCACATTATAGATTTAAGTGTACGATTTACACGTTCAACAATACTAGCTTTTTTACTACTAAAAGTTGAATAATGGTTTACTTGATTTTTTTTCATTAATTCTTGAAAAGTTTTGTTATAAAATTCTTTTCCCATATCAGTTTGTAAATTCTTTGGTATGCGATTATTTGTATTAAAAAATTTTTTCATAGTTTTACTTACTTCCTCACCAGTTTTATTTTTTACTGCTTCAGCCCATACATATTTTGAGAAAACATCAATTACCACAAGTATATAGCGATAACCTTTATTTTCTCTAGCGTATGGAATCATTTCTACTAAATCTGCTTGAAACAAATCGTCTAAACCTTTAACAACGACTCTTCTTCTTTTGAAATTTACACGACTTTGTTTGTGCAATTCCTCCACAATATGCCGCTTAATTTTAGACATAATGTAAAAGTGTGCGTATAGGATGAACATACGAACTTTATGACTACTGTTTTATGTTTAAATGTTTAAATAGTGCTTCAATATCAGTGGTAACCTCACGTATTATTTTATTGGCTTTTTGTATATTATCCTCAGCCCTCCTAATATGATCATTAAGTTTATCCATAATTTTTGCTAATTCTTCCTCCACAAATTTTTTATTTACAGCGTCAGTTTCGTTTATGGGTGCTGCAACATAAATAATGCGTTTATTACGCATATTTAAATAATCTTCATCATCTAAATCAATGTCCAAATCATCATAATAGGTCCGAGATTTGTCAGCATGACGTCCAAACTTATCGAGAGGCATTTTGTAACTAACGTTTAGCGAGGATGTCAGCCTCATATAACTCCTCAATTATAGAAATTATTTCATTTTCATGATTTGTATTTCCAACATTTTTTGATGCCAATAATAATCGCAGTCTATCAACAAGCTCATTTGAATTGTCCCAGTAAACGTAGTCTACCTTTTTATTATTTAAATTCATAAAAAGTCCTTTTCCAACTTGTTTTCTTCTAGTTTCACCAGCCCAAGAATGGTGTCTCGGTTTTTCAAAAGCTTTACCAATTATATGTTTATATTTCCACGATCTGTTTCCCTGAATTTGTTCTGCTTGTAAATAATGTCTACGGTGCGCGCTGGTTCGTTCTAACATATCTCTGTAATTCCTTTCATCATCTTTATTAAAACCCGTTGGATGTTTTTTAAAGACAAGTTCATAAAGTCCTGGGGTTCCTTCATATCGGATGTTTCCAATTAACATGTCTTTGCCGTCGAGTGTTACTTCTTGATTCCCCATTTTAAATTTTTCAGTTTCAGGATCATGACGTATACCAGATTTATGATCAAATTCTTCTCGATTGGTAATCATTTCCTCAACGTATTGTCTTGGTAATGGATGAAATTGTTCTAAATAACTTTGAAACGATGGATGTTCCACCATTTCCTGTATTGTTTTATCGGCAAAAGATAAATTTTCACTATCTGAACTGTCGTAATCAGATTCAGGCTCATGCTGAGCTAATACTTCGGTTTCTAAAAACTTTGGTTGTGGTAAAGATGATACCGATGCATTAATAAAACTCTCTCTTTTTTCTTCCTTTGGTTCTTTTTCTTCCTTTGGTTCAAGTTTGACATCCTCTTTTTCTTTTTTAACGTTTTGCAAACTAGTAGCTATTTGTTTTAGAGTTTGTGTAACAGGTTTATATGATTTTTCCAGTAGTACTTCTTCTTCGGCATGACCTCGTTTTAAAGCGTTTAATTTTTGTCTAATAATATTTCGCGTATTTATAATATCAAGTTTTAAACGTTTACTCATTTTAAACCTACAGCTGTAAACAGGTTGTTTTAGAACAAATATAAACAGCTTAAACAGGTTCTAAACAGGTTCTAAACAGCTTAAACAGGTTCTAAACAGCATAAAACAGCTTAAACAGTTTCAAAACAAATTTTGTTAAATTTATTAGGTTGTAATAAAATTTGACACTTGGATCTTAACACTTAAAGCTCCAATAAATGAATGAAATTTAGAAAACATTTCTATTCTATTTATTGGATATAAGTATATAATTATCAAAATTTTTGCGATATCTTCCATTATTTAAATTATTTTCTTTACTTATTACCAAAAATCCATATTTATCACGCCAACAAAAAAAGCAAATGTTTTTAAACTGCTCATATGTCATATCTGTTCCCACATGATCTGCATACACATGTTTTAAATTCATATCGTCTTGCTTAAATAAAATAATAAAATTGGCATTATCACGAATGAGATGTTTGGGTATACGTGTATACGTCTGACAAAGATAGAAACAATCAATAGCCTTATGCCTACCCATGCAAAAGTATTCTCTAATTATATCCTGCTTGTTACACGCTACATCGTCAAATATAAAAATAGAATTATATTTTGCATCACTTGGCTTTACTATATCAGTGGAATCATTATGCGGAAAGTAACCAACATTATGAATGGGTTTCAGTAAATTTTCCAAATATATATATTTTGGTTGGTATAAGGACTTTGAATATATGTAAATATTCTCAAAACGTAATCCATTGGGATGTTCCAAAAGTGCTATCAATACATTAGTTTTTCCACAACCGGAGGGGCCTGCGACTAAACATCTTACTGTAGATGGAAGTAAAACACTATGACGCAGTTTTTCACCTCCCCCATCGAAATCATAGTTTTTAACATTCAGTGACTGAGCTTGTTAAACGATACGCATAATGTTTAAAACTGAGGTATTAATACTCAATCATATTAATTTATTGCTTAGTAGTTCATTGAACATTATAAAATGTGGACGCAAGTAAACTCTCACCGCAGTGTATTACTGAATGTCAAAAAGGGCAGAGGTTTACTTAACACAGCAATTAATAAACTACCTGTTGAGTTGCACATTCCAGGTTACAACTATTGTGGACCGGGTACGAAACTTCGCAAAAGATTACTACGTGGAGATCGTGGTGTAAATGAACTTGATGAGGCTTGCAAGCAACACGATATAGCATACTCTAGTAATAATAATTTAACAAGCAGACATAAGGCTGATCAATTGTTAGCTGAAAAAGCTGTCGAACGTTTTAAGTCTAAGGACGCATCTATTGGAGAAAAATTAGCTGCTTTGGGTGTAGCTGGAGCTATAAAAGCTAAAGTTAAATTGGGAATGGGTTGCAACGCAATTTGTAAATCAAAAACAACAAAGAAAGGTCGTGATGTAGTGAAAAAAACAAGAAAAGCTGTTAGCTCCACAAATTTTTTTAATAAAGCAGTCAACGCAATCCGCAAATCAAAAACAACAAAAAAGGTCATGCTTTATCGTTTCGTGATGTAGTGAAAAAAACAAGAAAAGCTGTAAGCTCCACAAAAAAATTAAATAAAACAGCCAACGCAATCCGCAAATCAAAAACAACAAAGAAAGGTCATGCTTTATCGTTTCGTGATGTAGTGAAAAAAACAAGAAAAGCTGTAAGCTCCACAAAAGATTTAAATAAAGCAGCAAAAATAGCATTTAAAACAGTGAGGAACATAAAAAGAAAAGTGAAGAAACCGCGTGTTATCGCCATTCCGAAGAAAGGTGGATTTCTACCTTTAGTACCAATTTTTGCAGGACTAAGTGCGCTGGGTGCACTAAGCGGGGGAGCAGCAGGTATTGCCAAAGAAGTAAATGACGCGAAAGCAGCAGCTGAACAACTAAAAGAAAATCAACGTCATAATAAAACCATGGAAGCAATTGCAATGGGTGAAGGACTATACATAAAGCCCCGTAAGAAGGGATTAGGATTGTATATAAGACCGCCGAAAAAAACTTCCAATAAAGTTACCAAAACGAGCTTTAACTAACTTTGATTTAATAAAGTATATAAAAAAATTAAAAATTCCTAATTTCCGTGGAGTTTTTATGCGGAATAAATTACCACATAAACCGAACAACAATGAATGTGGAATTGTCAATTTAGATGATTGGCATGGAGATGGTACACACTGGGTTGCTTATAAAAAATGTGGTAATAATGTTGTATACTTTGACAGTTTTAGTAACTTGAAACCTCCAAAAGAGCTAGTCTCATATTTTAGTAATTGTAATATAAAATATAATTATGATATATTTCAATCGTATAATGATATTAACTGTGGCCACTTATGTTTGTTATTTCTTTATAATAAATATTTACACAATTAAATTTGTAGTAGTTGTTGAACCATCATGGACTACACATTTACTTTTTCAGGTCGAGAATCTGTGTTAACATCAACTATTTATCCCCCTATTGAATTAGAAGATAATTCTAATTATTCTTTAGGTTTGATAAATTTTGAGTCCTATAATTCAGTTCCAAATATTGATGAAAAAAATAATAAATTTTACTTTAATAATAGTATAATTGAAGTGCCCACTGGTGTTTACGACGTAAGCGATCTTCATAAATATTTACAAAAACAAGTAGAACGAAAAAATAAAGAAAATGTTTTAGTAATGAAAGGAAATAGATATACGCTTAAATGTGAAATAAAATCAAATAAGGAAATAGATTTTACTAAAAGTGATTCTTTTGGTGATCTTCTTGGTTACGAAAAAAAAATTTTGCAAGCAAATATAGGTTATATTTCTGATCATATAGTAAATATTTTTAAAGTGAATGCTATATGCATTGAGTGCAATTTAGTAAGCGGTTCCTTTAAAAACAATGAACAGGTTCATATTATTCACGAATTTTTTCCAAATGCGCAGCCTGGTGAGAAAATAGTTGAAACACCGAAAAATATTATTTATTTACCTATAAATACAAGAATCGTCAGTTCTATAACAGTTAAAATACTTGACCAGAACGGAGAACTTGTCAATTTTAGAGGAGAAGTCATCACGTTAAGACTACATTTAAAAAAAGAAAAAAATGGTGATAAGGTATAACCATGGCAATAATGTTAGTAGTTTCAAGAGGCTACCATATATTAATCCGCAAAGTATGGTACAGACGACTAGTCACCCGAAAGCCATCAAACAGTTAACAACTGAAAACTTTAAATATCTGCTATCAATTAGTGATTATTTAAAGTCTTTAGGATATCGCATAAATAATAAAAATTGAGTTTCAAAAGAAAACTTAAGGTAAAAAAAGGAAACAGCAATTTACATCGGTAATTATCTGGATAAGAATAAAATTTAATTGTTTTAAAGTGTAATAATTATATATTTTGCGTTCGGAACATAAAATGAGTGCAAATATTTTAAATGTTAGTGAGCGCGCATTGTTTGATAATTCAATTGTTAATGCAGAAAAGCATACACACCAACCATATGCATCTACCACATTAAACAACAATGATGAAATTCGAATTCCAATCCAACAGCAAGACGTTTATACATTACCCTGGAATAGTTTGCTGTATATTGAGGGCCAATTATTAAAAAAAGATAATACTATTCCTACAACAGCTAAACTAATAAATAATGGAATATCTTTTCTGTTCGATGAGATTAGGTATGAAATTGGTGGGGTTATTATAGATCGTGTTCGAAACCCAGGCATCACATCAACAATAAAAAGCTACGTTTCATACAACACAAACGAAAGTTTACGTTTGCAGAATGCTGTATGGTCACCGCTAGAGAATATTTCGAGCAAACTTGTGCATGCACCGAACGGACATTTTAATGTTTGTATCCCGCTTCGTATGTTATTGGGTTTCGCGGAAGATTTTCGCAAAATTATACTAAATTTACGTCAAGAGGTAGTTCTTATTCGTAGTAATACTGACCTAAATGCAATCTACAACGAAACTGAAACTGAAGAAATCAAAGTTAATTTAACAAAAGTTTTATGGAAAATGCCATATATTGCAGTGGCTGACGCAGAACGTCTTATATTAATGAAATATATTGAAAAAAGCGCTGAACTTGAGATTGCTTTCAGAAGTTGGGAGTTACATGAGTACCCCTTGTTACAACAATCTCGTCAACATACTTGGGCTGTAAAAACGGCAACACAGCTAGAAAAACCGCGTTTTGTAATTGTTTGTTTTCAAACAAAGAAAAAGAATAAAAATAAAACACACATGAGTTATTTTGATCACTGTAAATTAGCAAACATGAAATTATACCTAAATTCTGAGACGTATCCCTATGATAATTTGAATTTAAATTTTGATAACAATCAGTTTGCTATACTATACGAAATGTATGCACAATTCCAACAATCATACTACGAAAAGGAAAATGAGCCTGTGCTAACTCCAGATAAGTTTAAAGCCATTGCACCTTTTGTTGTCATCGATTGCTCCCATCAAAATGAAACACTGAAATCAGGAGCTGTGGACATTCGTCTTGAGTTTGAAACAAGTGAAAATATCCCTGAAGAAACTACTGCTTACTGTCTAATTTTACATGATAGAATTGTTAGATATAATCCATTAACTAGTGCTGTACGTGCAATATAATATATTGTTAAATTTAAGCATTATAAGTATAATGTAAAAACAATATAATAAAATAATTTTTTATGAATACATGTAATAATATATTTTTATTTTCTTAAACCCAAACCATTAATATTAGTTAGTATTATTGTGAGAGCGAAAAGTTTAACTCTTTCACATCACTTAAAATTTTAATTATATGTACCCATATCATATTACTGATAAACAAAAATATTCTCACTGTATCATATTACGCATAAACAAAAATATTCTCACTATATCATATTACTCGCAAACAAAAATTTTCTCACTACAAGCAAAGTATGCACATGTGCACTCCATTAATCACTATTAACCATGTGGTGCCATTTTATTTCTCAAAAATTTGCAAAAAACTTTAATGTAAGGACACAGGTGATGATAGTCAAATAATTCCTGTGGGAATAAAATATTCGCACACTCCCCCACTACAAACGCATGCATATATAAACTGTAGCACTCTTCCAGCAAACTAGTCAAGCAGCAAATAATACAGTGATAATGGATTATTTCGTAACATTGTCCACGATTGAACCAAGTAGTGCGTTTGAACATAATGTCGGTCTTAGCCGATTAATAGACCGACAGCACACAGAAATAGAAAGTTTGCGAACACAAATCGAGTACCTAACAAACTCCTTAAGCAAAGTCGCTGCCCACCTAAACGAGGTACTGGATGGACAAATGGCGGTCTTGACCGCTTTTGACCATATTGTCGAAAATTGGCAGCCTGCTGGTCAACAACAACCAGAAAAATATAACCAGGTAACAAATACGCCAGAGTCACCTCAACCACAGCCACCGCTACCAGAAATTTATTCACCCTCACCCTCATACATGATGGACGACGGTAGCGAGTGGTTTATGGATGACGACGTGGTGGACGATGACTATACCAACTACCCAGAAATTCTGGATCTCGCTGTCGACAACAGTCCGGTATTTGTACGAGTACCATACGAAGAAGTTGAGACTGCGCCTTCCCACCTGCAGCCATTTGTTCAAGACCACCACCACTCCCAACCCCTTGAGAATGTAGCAGCACCTTCCAACCCCAACGAAACACCTAGCAGTCACTACCCTCATTTATTTATACAATTGTAATATGTGTATGTATATATAAAAGCAATATACTCGTATAATAAAATTATTTTATTAAAGTATTTTTTACATTTTATTTTATTACATTAAAGTTATTATAACCCCATGGTAATGTATCTGTATATATATAATTAACAATACGTTTATCATCAAGTGGACTTAAGGCTAATTTCTTTTGCTTAATTGTATGAACTTCATGTTTTTTTGAAGTTATTATATGTTGATCTCTAACTACTGTACAATTATTGAACAAACAGTCATAGTAATCTTGAAATGTTATATTTTTTAGTGTTGCACTTGAAATTCCTTTTGCTTTTTTACTAATATTTTTACTAGAATTCAAAATTTTATAAGCGTACATTTTTGATCTTAAACCGATAAATTCAGTCATAATTTTACCATTATTTTCATCTTTCATTAGACCAATAACTTTTTTATTGGCTAAAGGTATATTGTAAACATTGTTTATATTATATTCAGATGTGTCAAATTTGTGTATATCTTTTTTAATAATTTCATACACGTCTATGTTAATAAAATTATATATTAAACTATCTGTATCAGTGTATAATAATTTGACATTATCTCCTAATTCTTTTTTAATATAATTATAATGAAAATCGTATATGTAGGTTTTTGATATATCTAAAATACAAAATCCTACGTAAATTGGTTTATTAAAGTATATCGTTTTTCTTTTCATTTCAATTATTAAAATATCATCATCAATTATAGTACAACTGTGAAAATTTGGTTGTGAAATATAAAATTTTGCTCCATAACGACCGGCCCATTTTGTAACTAGTTTAACATCTTTGTGTTTTCGAACATTTTCCATTGTTTTTCCGAAAACAGCATTATTCATAAGTTTATAGAAATTTTTTTTAAATTCATTATTTGAATTTTTGCGTAATTCTGTATTCAAATCAATATACTTTTTTAACCAAGCACTTTGTTTAAACTTTAAAACTCGATGAATTTTTTTAATTTTTAACCCTAAATTTAAGCATTGTTTCAAGTTTCGATAATGAATTACATATTTATGCTTTGGGTACAAATTTGGAATTAATTTAGAATATTTTGATATTGGTGGTATAAAATGTTCTGGGCAAAGAGGTAAATCCTTATGTTTTTCATGTAATTCTAATGGATATTCCAAGTGTACTTCAAATGTATAACCTGTTTCAGATTCATGGCTAATATTTAATAAATCAATATTATAAATTTCAGTATCATTAACCCATTCAAACCCGCCATATGGTAGGTATTGACTCATAGCAGCACCATATAAATTGTTAATATCAAAATACATTAAATAAGAAATAGGTAAATTTAAATTATACTCATTGTTCATGTATTTGTTATTTGCCTTGGCATATCTGTTTGAACATTGTGAAACACCACCACGTATCCCCTTTTCAATAAATAAAATTTTGTCAATATCAGTTAAAAGTTCAAGTTCAACAGAACTACATTTTAACATTGCATCGAATGCAAGACCTGGAGCCGTATAATAATGTAACGCATCAAGTTTATATGACTGCATACAACTGTTGCGAAAATTTTCAAATATATCTACTAATAACAATACATCAGTTTTTAAATACAAATCTGAATACTCTCCTAAAGACTTTATTTTAAAATAGTTCCACACATTTTGAGCATGATTGTAGTCATTATCACAAACACTTTCATTTTTCATCACACTATAAAACTGGTCTGGAGTTGACAGCTTTTCTTCATTAAGTTTCTCCCAACAGTCCAAGTATTCATAGGGGAAAACTCCTTTTCTGGTTAATAACTGAAACTCTTCTTCGCTACTACAATGGCTTCTAATAGTTTTCTTTTCAGAATCTTGAAGATATGTTGCCAATTTATCTATACTACTTGCCATAAATCGAAACGAATCAATAAATCGATAACTGATTTTGGTGTCTTGTACATATTTTGTAAATGAAATATATCGCTCCTTGTTTATTGGAAGCAAATTAAGTGTTCCTGGAAATCCTTTTGCAATTTTTTTTATAATAAAGTGTGCATCGTAACCGCTTAGATTATGAAAAACAACTGGAATAGTATGTGTTTTTTTATAATTTAAATTACAAGACTGATGTGCAGCACCCCTGTATTTTGATGAGAGGTGACAATGGTCCCTTGTTTTAATTTCATTTGCATTAAATGATTTTTGACAGATATGACATATTGTTGCTTTACTAAATTCAAATTCTTCTTCTGGTGTCAACTTCATAGGCTGAATATTCTGAATTATGTTATTAATATTAACAGCCATTGTTTGTAATTCATTGACAAACCAATCTTGGCAGTTTTCTCCACGATACATGTTGAACTTTGATAAAGAATCATCGTAAGAACATTTTAAGTAATATGCTATACTAAAAGGTGTATGTTTATGTATAATTTTAGTATTCTTATTCTTATTGCCATTTTCTTCATCCTTTTTCTCTAAAATTGATTCCAAATCAGCGTAAATTGCAAAGGGAACCTTTTCCTGATACTGATAATTTTTGAATTTCAAAATTTTATTTTCTTCAGTTGGTACTTCAATGCGACATTTGTTCATTTGCTGTTGTAAAATAATTTAAGCATCTGTCACAAAGCCACTTTTTACCTTTGTGAGCTGATACTTGTTTACTTAACAAGCGTGATAAATTTTTTATCCACATAAAATGATAGCTGGTATTGAATCGCAATTTTTTTACGATATTAATATTAGTATCAATTTCAATATGCTCATTATTATCTATTTCCATTAAATGGTTATGCTTCAAAGCATCCCCATTTTCTATATTATCCTCCTCGTTAGAATTTATCATAAGTAAGTGAATAGTTTTTTCAAAAATTTTCTCACTTAAATAAACAGGAACGACTAAATTTTTCTTACCACTTTTCTCTAAAGTATATACATTTATAGATAAACTATTCATTTCTTCAAATTTTGGTATATCTTTACCTTTAATTTGAAAACTAATTCCATCATATTTTAGTACTTTATTAAAATGTGGATAAGAACTAACTAGATCTGAATTCTTAGCAGCTGGATGGAGTGCAGACGTCACAGCCCAGAGAAAGCAAAACTCATCGTTGTTCTTAATGTTGACTATTGCTTTTTTTCTTTTAATTTCTTCTGGCAGCTCAATATAGGTTCCTCCTGTTATTGGCGTATACTTGTTAATGTTTACTTTTAAGTGAATAATTTCATGTAACGCCCAGCCCGAGTCTCTCTCTTGAAATTCTTCTAATTTGCGTAATATTTTGTCTTGCACGTTTTCTTTGTACCAAGCATTTAAATTGGTTGCGTTGGTTATTGGTTTATTGCTGGTGTTAAATGTTTTAATTTCTAAAACACCAGTGTGCGGCATAATGAATTCCGCACTAAAAACAACATTTACTTTCATTATAGATGTATTTAAAGCAGTTTTAATTTTATTCTTAAAAATTCGTTTGCTTTTTTCAAAAAATAAAATAGGATCTTTAAAAGATTTATTTATAATTACGCCTGTTTGTATTCGACTTCCAAAAATAGATTTTATATCTTGCCAAATTAGCTTATGCTGTTGTCGTTTACTTTTGGTTACTCCAGATCCAACTACTAATTGACTATGTTTAAATTTTTTTAATTTTTCCCGAAAAAATTTTAATATTGATAAATTTGCTTCAAGTTTAAATAAATTTTCGGTTTTATTGTTACACGCACTTTGGTTTTTAATACAATTCGATATTATTAAAATTAATTTATTACTATGTTTCCGCCATCGCTCAGCTTCATCCAATGTTTTAATTAAATAAAAAGCTAATTTTATTTTTTTAATAACACTATCACTTAACGAGCATACTGTTTTGTTAGCTGTTTCGTTAGTCATTTTGCTTGTATGTACTCTTTGTAACTAAAAAACAATTTAATATTCAAAATATATATGTAACAAACTGCGCATGTGTAAAAATATTTTTTAGCGTGAGAACCTGTTTAAACACGCTTTCACATGCAACTATTTTTAAACATGACTCAACTGCAGCTGTGAAATCTATTTTTAAACATGACTTCACACAGCTTGGGAACTTGTTCCAACACGTTTTCACATGCAACTATTTTTAGACATGACTTCATATCCTGCTCCTGCTGCTGCTACCAATAAGTGGCGGAAGCAGTGGTGGGGGACAGAGGGGGGTCTAGAGGGGGTAGGGCCCCACCCAAAAGTCGTGGTGGGGTTTGGGCAGGGTTCGGGCGGGGTTCATGGGGTTCGGGTTACATTTTGGGGTTCGGATTGGGTTCGGGTCTAAACGTGTGTTGCGGGTTGCGGCAGTAGCCAGACTTTAGGCGTAAACATAACCTCACTAGCCAGAAACCCCACTGCTACTCTACTTTGATGAAATAATCCAGAACGAGCTATACTTTCATGCCCTTTCACTGAATTCCTACAAAAGTTATAACTATAATTACAACAGTGACGAATTCTCAAGACGTATCAACAGGAAATGGGGTTCTTCAAATACATCCTCTACCATTATAGCTTACAAGTGAAGAACTTATACAAATAATGGGCTACAACAAATCGCTGAAAAATAGAAAAATATTTCTCCTCAACTAGTGTTTCCAGCAATCCAAAATTGTAACACAACACCTATATATTTTTATATTTTTCAATGAAGCTATGTTATAACTCAACTTCACATTATTGTAAGTTTGCATACTTAAATGTTAACTACTATTTGTTACATTGATGTATAATTTTACAGCATCCTGATGAAGGATTAAATAAATCCGAAAGCTTGATGAAATAATCCAGAACGAGCTTTACTTTCATGCCCTTTCACTGAATTCCTACAAAAGTTATAACTATAATTAAAACAGTGACGAATTCTCAACACGTATCAACAGGAAATGGGGTTCTTCCAATACATCCACCACCATTATGGCTTACAAGTGAAGAACTTATACAAATCATGGGCTACAACAAACAGCAAGATAGCCTCGCTGAAAAATAGAAAAATATTTCTCCTCAACTTGTGTTTCCATCAATCCAAAATTGTAACACACCTATATATTTTTATATTTTTCATTGAAGCTATGTTATAACTCAACTTCACATTATTGTAAGTTTGCATACTTAAATGTTAACTACTATTTGTTACATTGATGTATAATTTTACAGCATCCTGATGAAGTATTAAATAAATCCAAAACCTTGATGAAATAATCCAGAACGAGCTATACTTTCATGCCCTTTTACTGAATTCCTACAAAAGTCATAACTATAATTAAATCAGTGACGAATTCTCAACACGTATCAACAGAAAATGGGGTTCTTCCAATACATCTACCACCATTATGGCTTACAAGTGAAGAACTTATACAAATAATGGGCTACAACAAACAGCAAGATAGCCTCGCTGAAAAATAGAAAAATATTTCTCCTCAACTAGTGCTTCCAGCAATCCAAAATTGTAACACAACACCTATATATTTTATATTTTTCAATGAAGCTATGTTATAACTCAACTTCACATTATTGTAAGTTTGCATACTTAAATGTTTACTATTTGTTACATTGATGTATCATTTTACAGCATCCTGAAGAAGGATTAAATAAATCCAAAAGCTTGATGAAATAATCCAGAACGAGCTTTACTTTCATGCCCTTTCACTGAATTCCTACAAAAGTTATAACTATAATTAAAACAGTGACGAATTCTCAACACGTATCAACAGGAAATGGGGTTCTTCCAATACATCCACCGCCATTATGGGTTACAAGTGAAGAACTTATACAAACCATGGGCTACAACAAACAGTAAGATAGCCTCGCTGAAAAATAGAAAAATATTTCTCCTCAATTTGTGTTTCCATCAATCCAAAATTGTAACACACCTATATATTTTTATATTTTTACCTTCCGTCACCTTTAGGTAAGGAAGGTATTGTCTTTGGTCAAAAAATTCGATGGTGAGTTTTTGATGAATAAGCACGTTTTAGGGTCCCTACAATACGATTTTACTATTTTTACGATGATGTCTGTATGTGTGTGTGTGTGTGTGTATGTATGTGTGTCCGTGTGTGTGTATGTAACAAAATTTTCGTCTACGTTAACTTCCATACTACAATTCTAAAAATTATAATTCTTTCGTATTTCTCTTCGTTACATCCATGTGAAGAGCTGATTAGATTTTGGTTAGAATTGGACAACCGGAAGTACCTTCATTTGAAGATTTTAACAGTTTTTCTTGAAAAAACTATGTTAAATATGATTTTTTCACGTTTAATGTTATTATAAATATTAAAGAATATTTTATTCTCTATACGATTTGACTACATTTTATACTTAATATTAAATGGATATAGAATTAAAAAATTATAAAGAAATTAAATTTCATAAAGTAGCCATAGCTATGGAAACAGCTACTATATTAAGAAAATTTTGATTGAAAGATGATGTCAGTGTCAAGTGAAATTGACATAGTGTGTTTGTCTTATAATTTTGCTGTAAATTTAGGATCTTTTGCTTTCTGTATGGAATTTGTATAAAATACATACAACTGCTTTAAGGTAATGTACAAGAAATAATAATAATAAATCTTTTATTTCTGCAGATACATTGCACTGTATATAGAAAACGTCACAAAATGATAATTTTCTGTATGAAATTTGCATAAAATACATGCAACTGCCGCAAGGTAATGTACAAGAAACAGAATATTTAATTTAGCAAGGAACTTTCCGTATGAAATTTGTACAAAATACATAGAACTGACGGAAGGTAATGTGCTGGCCACATCAGATTTTTCAATGAAGCTATGTTATAACTCAACTTCACATAATTGTAAGTTTGCATACTTAAATGTTAACTACTATTTGTTACATTGATGTATAATTTTACAACATCCTGAAGAAAGATTAAATAAATCCAAAAGCTTGATGAAATAATCCAGAACGAGCTTTACTTTCATGCCCTTTCACTGAATTCCTACAAAAGTTATAACTATAATTGAAACAGTGACGAATTCTCAACACGTATCAACAGGAAATGGGGTTCTTCCAATACATCCACCACCATTATGGCTTACAAGTGAAGAACTTATACAAATCATGGGCTAAAAACAAACAACAAGATAGCCTCGCTGAAAAATAGAAAAATATTTCTCGTCAACTTGTGTTTCCAGCAATCCAAAATTGTAACACAACTCCTATATATTTTAATATTTTTCAATGAAGCTATGTTAAAACTTAACTTCACATCATTGTAAGTTTGCATACTTAAATGTTAACTACTATTTCTTCCATTGATGTATAATTTTACAGCATCCTGATAAAGGATTAAATAAATCCGAAAGCTTGATGAAATAATCCAGAACGAGCTTTACTTTCATGCCCTTACACTGAATTCCTGCAAAAGTTATAACTATATTTAAAACAGTGACGAATTCTCAACACGTATCAACAGGAAATGGGGTTCTTCCAACACATCCACCACCATTATGGCTTACAAGTGAAGAACTTATACAAATCATGGGCTACAACAAACAGCAAGATAGTCTGGCTGAAAAATAGAAAAATATTTCTCCTCAACTTGTTTTTCCATCAATCCAAAATTGTAACACACCTATATATTTTTATATTTTTCAATGAAGCTATGTTATAACTCAACTTCACATTATTGTAAGTTTGCATACTTAAATGTTAACTACTATTTGTTACATTGATGTAAAATTTTACAGCATCCTGATGAAGGATTAAATAAATCCGAAAGCTTGATGAAATAATCCAGAACGAGCTTTACTTTCATGCCCTTACACTGAATTCCTACTAAAGTTATAACTATATTTAAAACAGTGACGAATTCTCAACACGTATCAACAGGAAATGGGGTTCTTCCAATACATCCACCACCATTATGGCTTACAAGTGAAGAACTTATACAAATCATGGGCTACAACAAACAGCAAGATAGCCTCGCTGAAAAATAGAAAACTATTTCTCCTCAACTTGTGTTTCCAGCAATCCAAAATTGTACCACACCTATATATTTTTATATTTTTCAATGAAGCTATGTTATAACTCAACTTCACATTATTGTAAGTTTGCATACTTAAATGTTAACTACTATTTGTTACATTGATGTATAATTTTACAGCATCCTGATGAAGGATTAAATAAATCCGAAAGCTTGATGAAATAATCCAGAACGAGCTTTACTTTCACGTCCTTTCACTAAATTCCTACAAAAGTTATAACTATAATTAAAACAGTGACGAATTCTAAACACGTATCAACAGGAAATGGGATTCTTCCAATACACCCACCACCATTATGGCTTACAAGTGAAGAACTTATACAGATCATGGGCTACAACAAACAGCAAGATAGCCTTGCTGATAAATAGAAAAATATTTCTCCTCAACTAGTGCTTCCAGCAATCCAAAATTGTAACACAACACCTATATATTTTATATTTTTCAATGAAGCTATGTTATAACTCAACTTCACATTATTGTAAGTTTGCATACTTAAATGTTTACTATTTGTTACATTGATGTATAATTTTACAGCATCCTGAAGAAGGATTAAATAAATCCAAAAGCTTGATGAAATAATCCAGAACGAGCTTTACTTTCATGCCCTTTCACTGAATTCCTACAAAAGTTATAACTATAATTAAAACAGTGACGAGTTCTCAACACGTATCAACAGGAAATGGGGTTCTTCCAATACATCCACCACCATTATGGGTTACAAGTGAAGAACTTATACAAACCATGGACTACAACAAAAAGCAAGATAGCCTCGCTGAAAAATAGAAAAATATTTCTCCTCAATTTGTGTTTCCATCAATCCAAAATTGTAACACACCTATATATTTTTATATTTTTCAATGAAGCTATGTTATAACTCAACTTCACATTATTGTAAGTATGCATACTTAAATGTTAACTACTATTTGTTACATTGATGTATAATTTTACAACATCCTGAAGAAGGATTAAATAAATCCAAAAGCTTGATGAAATAATCCAGAACGAGCTTTACTTTCATGCCCTTTCACTGAATTCCTACAAAAGTTATAACTATAATTAAAACAGTGACGAATTCTCAACACGTATCAACAGGAAATGGAGTTCTTCCAATACATCCACCACCATTATGGCTTACAAGTGAAGAACTTATACAAATCATGGGCTAAAAACAAACAACAAGATAGCCTCGCTGAAAAATAGAAAAATATTTCTCTTCAACTTGTGTTTCCAGCAATCCAAAATTGTAACACAACTCCTATATATTTTTATATTTTTCAATGAAGCTATGTTAAAACTTAACTTCACATCATTGTAAGTTTGCATACTTAAATGCTAACTACTATTTGTTACATTGATGTATAATTTTACAGCATCCTGATGAAGGATTAAATAAATCCGAAAGCTTGATGAAATAATCCAGAACGAGCTTTACTTTCATGCCCTTTCACTGAATTCCTACAAAAGTTATAACTATAATTAAAACAGTGACGAATTCTCAACACGTATCAACAGGAAATAGGGTTCTTCCAATACATCCACCACCATTATGGCTTACAAGTGAAGAACTTATACAAATAATGGGCTACAACAAACAGCAAGATAGTCTGGCTGAAAAATAGAAAAATATTTCTCCTCAACTTGTTTTTCCATCAATCCAAAATTGTAACACACCTATATATTTTTATATTTTTCAATGAAGCTATGTTATAACTCAACTTCACATTATTGTAAGTTTGCATACTTAAATGTTAACTACTATTTGTTACATTGATGTATAATTTTACAGCATCCTGATGAAGGATTAAATAAATCCGAAAGCTTGATGAAATAATCCAGAACGAGCTTTACTTTCATGCCCTTACACTGAATTCCTACTAAAGTTATAACTATATTTAAAACAGTGACGAATTCTCAACACGTATCAACAGGAAATGGGGTTCTTCCAATACATCCACCACCATTATGGCTTACAAGTGAAGAACTTATACAAATCATGGGCTACAACAAACAGCAAGATAGCCTCGCTGAAAAATAGAAAACTATTTCTCCTCAACTTGTGTTTCCAGCAATCCAAAATTGTACCACACCTATATATTTTTATATTTTTCAATGAAGCTATGTTATAACTCAACTTCACATTATTGTAAGTTTGCATACTTAAATGTTAACTACTATTTGTTACATTGATGTATAATTTTACAGCATCCTGATGAAGGATTAAATAAATCCGAAAGCTTGATGAAATAATCCAGAACGAGCTTTACTTTCACGTCCTTTCACTAAATTCCTACAAAAGTTATAACTATAATTAAAACAGTGACGAATTCTAAACACGTATCAACAGGAAATGGGATTCTTCCAATACACCCACTACCATTATGGCTTACAAGTGAAGAACTTATACAGATCATGGGCTACAACAAACAGCAAGATAGCCTTGCTGATAAATAGAAAAATATTTCTCCTCAACTAGTGCTTCCAGCAATCCAAAATTGTAACACAACACCTATATATTTTATATTTTTCAATGAAGCTATGTTATAACTCAACTTCACATTATTGTAAGTTTGCATACTTAAATGTTTACTATTTGTTACATTGATGTATAATTTTACAGCATCCTGAAGAAGGATTAAATAAATCCAAAAGCTTGATGAAATAATCCAGAACGAGCTTTACTTTCATGCCCTTTCACTGAATTCCTACAAAAGTTATAACTATAATTAAAACAGTGACGAGTTCTCAACACGTATCAACAGGAAATGGGGTTCTTCCAATACATCCACCACCATTATGGGTTACAAGTGAAGAACTTATACAAACCATGGGCTACAACAAAAAGCAAGATAGCCTCGCTGAAAAATAGAAAAATATTTCTCCTCAATTTGTGTTTCCATCAATCCAAAATTGTAACACACCTATATATTTTTATATTTTTCAATGAAGCTATGTTATAACTCAACTTCACATTATTGTAAGTTTGCATACTTAAATGTTAACTACTATTTGTTACATTGATGTATAATTTTACAACATCCTGAAGAAGGATTAAATAAATCCAAAAGCTTGATGAAATAATCCAGAACGAGCTTTACTTTCATGCCCTTTCACTGAATTCCTACAAAAGTTATAACTATAATTAAAACAGTGACGAATTCTCAACACGTATCAACAGGAAATGGAGTTCTTCCAATACATCCACCACCATTATGGCTTACAAGTGAAGAACTTATACAAATCATGGGCTAAAAACAAACAACAAGATAGCCTCGCTGAAAAATAGAAAAATATTTCTCTTCAACTTGTGTTTCCAGCAATCCAAAATTGTAACACAACTCCTATATATTTTTATATTTTTCAATGAAGCTATGTTAAAACTTAACTTCACATCATTGTAAGTTTGCATACTTAAATGCTAACTACTATTTGTTACATTGATGTATAATTTTACAGCATCCTGATGAAGGATTAAATAAATCCGAAAGCTTGATGAAATAATCCAGAACGAGCTTTACTTTCATGCCCTTTCACTGAATTCCTACAAAAGTTATAACTATAATTAAAACAGTGACGAATTCTCAACACGTATCAACAGGAAATAGGGTTCTTCCAATACATCCACCACCATTATGGCTTACAAGTGAAGAACTTATACAAGTAATGGGCTACAACAAACAGCAAGATAGTCTCGCTGAAAAATAGAAAAATATTTCTCCTCAACTTGTGTTTCCATCAATCCAAAATTGTAACACACCTATATATTTTTATATTTTTCAATGAAGCTATGTTATAACTCAACTTCACATTATTGTAAGTTTGCATACTTAAATGTTAACTACTATTTGTTACATTGATGTATAATTTTACAGCATCCTGATCAAGGATTAAATAAATCCGAAAGCTTGATGAAATAATCCAGAACGAGCTTTACTTTCATGCTCTTTCACTGAATTCCTACAAAAGTTATAACTATATTTAAAACAGTGACGAATTCTCAACACGTATCAACAGGAAATGGGGTTCTTCCAATACATCCACCACCATTATGGCTTACAAGTGAAGAACTTATACAAATCATGGGCTAAAAACAAACAACAAAATAGCCTCGCTGAAAAATAGAAAAATATTTCTCCTCAACTTGTGTTTCCAGCAATCCAAAATTGTAACACAACATCTATATATTTTTATATTTTTCAATGAAGCTATGTTATTATTCAACTTCACATTATTGTAAGTTTGCATACTTAAATGTTAACTACTATTTGTTACATTGATGTATAATTTTACAGCATCCTGATGAAGGATTAAATATCCGAAAGCTTAATGAAATAATCCAGAACGAGCTTTATTTTCATGCCCTTTCACTGAATTCCTACAAAAGTTATAACTATAATTAAAACAGTGACGAATTCTCAACACGTATCAACAGGAAATGGGGTTCTTCCAATACATCCACCACCATTATGGCTTACAAGTGAAGAACTTATACAAATCATGGGCTACAACAAACAGCAAGATAGTCTCGCTGAAAAATAGAAAAATATTTCTCCTCAACTTGTGTTTCCAGCAATCCAAAATTGTAACACAACTCCTATATATTTTAATATTTTTCAATGAAGCTATGTTAAAACTTAACTTCACATCATTGTAAGTTTGCATACTTAAATGTTAACTACTATTTCTTACATTGATGTATAATTTTACAGCATCCTGATAAAGGATTAAATAAATCCGAAAGATTGATGAAATAATCCAGAACGAGCTTTACTTTCATGCCCTTTCACTGAATTCCTACAAAAGTTATAACTATAATTAAAACAGTGACGAATTCTCAACACGTATCAACAGGAAATAGGGTTCTTCCAATACATCCACCACCATTATGGCTTACAAGTGAAGAACTTATACAAATCATGGGCTACAACAAACAGCAAGATAGTCTGGCTGAAAAATAGAAAAATATTTCTCCTCAACTTGTTTTTCCATCAATCCAAAATTGTAACACACCTATATATTTTTATATTTTTCAATGAAGCTATGTTATAACTCAACTTCACATTATTGTAAGTTTGCATACTTAAATGTTAACTACTATTTGTTACATTGATGTATAATTTTACAGCATCCTGATGAAGGATTAAATAAATCCGAAAGCTTGATGAAATAATCCAGAACGAGCTTTACTTTCATGCCCTTACACTGAATTCCTACTAAAGGTATAACTATATTTAAAACAGTGACGAATTCTCAACACGTATCAACAGGAAATGGGGTTCTTCCAATACATCCACCACCATTATGGCTTACAAGTGAAGAACTTATACAAATCATGGGCTACAACAAACAGCAAGATAGCCTCGCTGAAAAATAGAAAACTATTTCTCCTCAACTTGTGTTTCCAGCAATCCAAAATTGTACCACACCTATATATTTTTATATTTTTCAATGAAGCTATGTTATAACTCAACTTCACATTATTGTAAGTTTGCATACTTAAATGTTAACTACTATTTGTTACATTGATGTATAATTTTACAGCATCCTGATGAAGGATTAAATAAATCCGAAAGCTTGATGAAATAATCCAGAACGAGCTTTACTTTCATGCCCTTTCACTGAATTCCTACAAAAGTTATAACTATAATTAAAACAGTGACGAGTTCTCAACACGTATCAACAGGAAATGGGGTTCTTCCAATACATCCACCACCATTATGGGTTACAAGTGAAGAACTTATACAAACCATGGGCTACAACAAACAGCAAGATAGCCTCGCTGAAAAATAGAAAAATATTTCTCCTCAATTTGTGTTTCCATCAATCCAAAAGTGTAACACACCTATATATTTTTATATTTTTCAATGAAGCTATGTTATAACTCAACTTCACATTATTGTAAGTTTGCATACTTAAATGTTAACTACTATTTGTTACATTGATGTATAATTTTACAACATCCTGAAGAAGGATTAAATAAATCCAAAAGCTTGATGAAATAATCCAGAACGAGCTTTACTTTCATGCCCTTTCACTGAAATCCTACAAAAGTTATAACTATAATTAAAACAGTGACGAATTCTCAACACGTATCAACAGGAAATGGGGTTCTTCCAATACATCCACCACCATTATGGCTTACAAGTGAAGAAATTATACAAATCATGGGCTAAAAACAAACAACAAGATAGCCTCGCTGAAAAATAGAAAAATATTTCTCTTCAACTTGTGTTTCCAGCAATCCAAAATTGTAACACAACTCCTATATATTTTAATATTTTTCAAGGAAGCTATGTTAAAACTTAACTTCACATCATTGTAAGTTTGCATACTTAAATGTTAACTACTATTTCTTACATTGATGTATAATTTTACAGCATCCTGATAAAGGATTAAATAAATCCGAAAGCTTGATGAAATAATCCAGAACGAGCTTTACTTTCATGCCCTTACACTGAATTCCTGCAAAAGTTATAACTATAATTAAAACAGTGACGAATTCTCAACACGTATCAACAGGAAATGGGGTTCTTCCAATACATCCACCACCATTATGGCTTACAAGTGTAGAACTTATACAAATCATGGGCTACAACAAACAGCAAGATAGTCTCGCTGAAAAATAGAAAAATATTTCTCCTCAACTTGTTTTTCCATCAATCCAAAATTGTAACACACCTATATATTTTTATATTTTTCAATGAAGCTATGTTATAACTCAACTTCACATTATTGTAAGTTTGCATACTTAAATGTTAACTACTATTTGTTACATTGATGTATAATTTTACAGCATCCTGATGAAGGATTAAATAAATCCGAAAGCTTGATGAAATAATCCAGAACGAGCTTTACTTTCATGCCCTCACACTGAATTCCTACTAAAGTTATAACTATATTTAAAACAGTGACGAATTCTCAATACGTATCAACAGGAAATGGGGTTCTTCCAATACATCCACCACCATTATGGCTTACAAGTGAAGAACTTATACAAATCATGGGCTACAACAAACAGCAAGATAGTCTCGCTGAAAAATAGAAAAATATTTCTCCTCAACTTGTGTTTCCAGCAATCCAAAATTGTACCACACCTATATATTTTTATATTTTTCAATGAAGCTATGTTATAACTCAACTTCACATTATTGTAAGTTTGCATACTTAAATGTTAACTACTATTTGTTACATTGATGTATAATTTTACAGCATCCTGATGAAGGATTAAATAAATCCGAAAGCTTGATGAAATAATCCAGAACGAGCTTTACTTTCACGTCCTTTCACTAAATTCCTACAAAAGTTATAACTATAATTAAAACAGTGACGAATTCTAAACACGTATCAACAGGAAATGGGATTCTTCCAATACACTCACCACCATTATGGCTTACAAGTGAAGAACTTATACAGATCATGGGCTACAACAAACAGCAAGATAGCCTTGCTGATAAATAGAAAAATATTTCTCCTCAACTAGTGCTTCCAGCAATCCAAAATTGTAACACAACACCTATATATTTTATATTTTTCAATGAAGCTATGTTATAACTCAACTTCACATTATTGTAAGTTTGCATACTTAAATGTTTACTATTTGTTACATTGATGTATAATTTTACAGCATCCTGAAGAAGGATTAAATAAATCCAAAAGCTTGATGAAATAATCCAGAACGAGCTTTACTTTCATGCCCTTTCACTGAATTCCTACAAAAGTTATAACTATAATTAAAACAGTGACGAGTTCTCAACACGTATCAACAGGAAATGGGGTTCTTCCAATACATCCACCACCATTATGGGTTACAAGTGAAGAACTTATACAAACCATGGGCTACAACAAACAGCAAGATAGCCTCGCTGAAAAATAGAAAAATATTTCTCCTCAATTTGTGTTTCCATCAATCCAAAATTGTAACACACCTATATATTTTTATATTTTTCAATGAAGCTATGTTATAACTCAACTTCACATTATTGTAAGTTTGCATACTTAAATGTTAACTACTATTTGTTACATTGATGTATAATTTTACAGCATCCTGAAGAAGGATTAAATAAATCCAAAAGCTTGATGACATAATCCAGAACGAGCTTTACTTTCATGCCGTTTCACTGAATTCCTACACGGAGAAAAATAACTTGTTTGGTGCAACTAAAATAATTTACTTGCATTAGTTTTTGCTACGGATACCAATTTAATTTGTTCTACACATCAATTTTAAAATGTACTTATTACGCACCACATAATTAAATTTGCAGAAGTAACAATAAAATACAGCTGAATCGTTTTTGTTACAGTCGCTTTTTAATTTTGTTCAAAGAACAAATCTTTTGGTGGTTAGCAATGCATTTAGTTAGAGTAAGAATTTATTATTTGCAGTGGCAACATATCATTGTCTGCAACAAAAGAAAAATGCATTGTAACTACTTATTTTTGTCACCACAACAATTTTTTTTGTTGCGAATAGTGTTTATTGATGCGCACTGCGTTTTGCGCATATTCTAATCTGAGTCGGCGTATGCCATTGCGCGTTGAACAAGAACGTGCGTGTTTGCGCTTCTCATGCGAACTTGCTGTGAGGCTTTGAGTTTATTGTGATTGTGTGTTATTTACAAATACTTACTGGTGTTGTTGTGAGTGACAATGGAGTATGAAAAGCGGCTAAAGGACTGGGGACTATCAAAATATGTGGATGTCTTCAACATACAGTGTTATCAATTAAAACAAGAAATGAATATGTTTTCTATTTCTTTTGCTGATTTATTTTATTATAATCCATGTGCAACAGTCCCAAGTAAGGAAAATTTTTATTTTGTTTTTGTTAGGTAATTTTGTTGTACAATTACATATATCTGTATGTGATTTTTGGGCAGTTGAAAAAAGAACTTAATTCTTTTATTTGTCCCGAATTCTTAAAAATAATTTGACCAAGTATACGTTTTTAAGTTTTGTTAATGCAACTGGCTATTGACTGATTAATGTAACAAAGTATGAAAAGTATAACTAAAACTGTATTTTTTTAGAAAAATATATATATTTTTTTGTGAAATAATGAATATATTTTTTATTATTCCTACATCCAGCTAAAAATATTTGGTTAAGGCAGCAATTTCATTAAATAAATACAGCAAGTCTATTTTTCCTAAGGTTACTAATGCTAATAAATTACATGTAAATGATCTGAATAGTTAGTGGTACATGTAAGAATTGTTTCCTTTTACTAATTTACTTTTATTATGACAACTAAATGATTTTTACTAAAAAAAAATTGTTGTCACGGCAAATTTTTTTGCTGTCCAAATTTTCACTAAAAATATTTGCTACAGCTACTAAAATTTTATTATAAGCAACAAAACATTTTTTACCGTGTACAAAAGTTATAACTATAATTAAAACAGTGACGAATTCTCAACACGTATCAACAGGAAATGGGGTTCTTCCAATACATCCACCACCATTATGGCTTACAAGTGAAGAACTTATACAAATCATGGGCTAAAAACAAACAACAAGATAGCCTCGCTGAAAAATAGAAAAATATTTCTCTTCAACTTGTGTTTCCAGCAATCCAAAATTGTAACACAACTCCTATATATTTTTATATTTTTCAATGAAGCTATGTTAAAACTTAACTTCACATCATTGTAAGTTTGCATACTTAAATGCTAACTACTATTTGTTACATTGATGTATAATTTTACAGCATCCTGATGAAGGATTAAATAAATCCGAAAGCTTGATGAAATAATCCAGAACGAGCTTTACTTTCATGCCCTTTCACTGAATTCCTACAAAAGTTATAACTATAATTAAAACAGTGACGAATTCTCAACACGTATCAACAGGAAATAGGGTTCTTCCAATACATCCACCACCATTATGGCTTACAAGTGAGGAACTTATACAAATAATGGGCTACAACAAACAGCAAGATAGTCTCGCTGAAAAATAGAAAAATATTTCTCCTCAACTTGTGTTTCCATCAATCCAAAATTGTAACACACCTATATATTTTTATATTTTTCAATGAAGCTATGTTATAACTCAACTTCACATTAGTGTAAGTTTGCATACTTAAATGTTAACTACTATTTGTTACATTGATGTATAATTTTACAGCATCCTGATCAAGGATTAAATAAATCCGAAAGCTTGATGAAATAATCCAGAACGAGCTTTACTTTCATGCCCTTTCACTGAATTCCTACAAAAGTTATAACTATATTTAAAACAGTGACGAATTCTCAACACGTATCAACACGAAATGGGGTTCATCCAATACATCCACCACCATTATGGCTTACAAGTGAAGAACTTATACAAATCATGGGCTAAAAACAAACAACAAAATAGCCTCGCTGAAAAATAGAAAAATATTTCTCCTCAACTTGTGTTTCCAGCAATCCAAAATTGTAACACAACTCCTATATATTTTTATATTTTTCAATGAAGCTATGTTATAACTCAACTTCACATTATTGTAAGTTTGCATACTTAAATGTTAACTACTATTTGTTACATTGATGTATAATTTTACAGCATCCTGATGAAGGATTAAATAAATCCGAAAGCTTGATGAAATAATCGAGAACGAGCTTTACTTTCACGTCCTTTCACTAAATTCCTACAAAAGTTATAACTATAATTAAAACAGTGACGAATTCTCAACACGTATCAACAGGAAATGGGGTTCTTCCAATACATCCACCACCAATATGGCTTACAAGTTAAGAACTTATACAAATCATGGGCTAAAAACAAACAGCAAGATAGCCTCGCTGAAAAATAGAAAAATATTTCTCCTCAACTTGTGTTTCCAGCAATCCAAAATTGTAACACAACACCTATATATTTTTATATTTTTCAATGAAGCTATGTTATAACTCAACTTCACATTATTGTAAGTTTGCATACTTAAATGTTAACTACTATTTGTTACATTGATGTATAATTTTACAGCAACCTAATGAAGGATTAAATAAACACGAAAGCTTGATGAAATAATCCAGAACGAGCTTTACTTTCACGTCCTTTCACTAAATTCCTACAAAAGTTATAACTATAATTAAAACAGTGACGAATTCTCAACACGTATCAACAGGAAATGGGGTTCTTCCAATACACCCACCACCATTATGGCTTACAAGTGAAGAACTTATACAGATCATGGGCTACAACAAACAGCAAGATAGCCTTGCTGATAAATAGAAAACTATTTCTCCTCAACTTGTGTTTCCAGCAATCCAAAATTGTAACACAACATCTATATATTTTTATATTTTTCAATGAAGCTATGTTATTATTCAACTTCACATTATTGTAAGTTTGCATACTTAAATGTTAACTACTATTTGTTACATTGATGTATAATTTTACAGCATCCTGATGAAGGATTAAATATCCGAAAGCTTAATGAAATAATCCAGAACGAGCTTTATTTTCATGCCCTTTCACTGAATTCCTACAAAAGTTATAACTATAATTAAAACAGTGACGAATTCTCAACACGTATCAACAGCAAATGGGTTTCTTCCAATACATCCGCCACCAATATGGCTTACAAGTTAAGAACTTATACAAATCATGGGCTAAAAACAAACAGCAAGATAGCCTCGCTGAAAAATAGAAAAATATTTCTCCTCAACTTGTGTTTCCAGCAATCCAAAATTGTAACACAACACCTATATATTTTTATATTTTTCAATGAAGCTATGTTATAACTCAACTTCACATTATTGTAAGTTTGCATACTTAAATGTTAACTACTATTTGTTACATTGATGTATAATTTTACAGCATCCTAATGAAGGATTAAATAAACCCGAAAGCTTGATGAAATAATCCAGAACGAGCTTTACTTTCATGCCCTTTCATTGAATTCCTACAAAAGTTATAACTATAATTAAAACAGTGACGAATTCTCACCACGTATCAACAGGAAATGGGGTTCTTCCAATACATCCACCACCATTATGGCTTACAAGTAAAGAACTTATACAAATCATTGGCTACAACAAACAGCAAGATAGTCTCGCTGAGAAATAGAAAAATATTTCTCCTCAACTTGTGTTTCCATCAATCCAAAATTGTAACACACCTATATATTTTTATATTTTTCAATGAAGCTATGTTATAACTCAACTTCACATTATTGTAAGTTTGCATACTTAAATGTTAACTACTATTTTTTACATTGATGTATAATTTTACAGCATCCTGATGAAGGATTAAATAAATCCGAAAGCTTGATGAAATAATCCAGAACGAGCTTTACTTTCATGTCCTTTCACTAAATTCCTACAAAAGTTATAACTATAATTAAAACAGTGACGAATTCTCAACACGCATCAACAGGAAATGGGGTTCTTCCAATACATCCACCACCATTATGGCTTACAAGTGAAGAACTTATACAAATCATGGGCTACAACAAACAGCAAGATAGCCTTGCTGAAAAATAGAAAAATGTTTCTCCTCAACTTGTGTTTCCAGCAACCCAAAATTGTAACACAACACCTATATATTTTTATATTTTTCAATGAAGCTTTGTTATAACTCAACTTCACATTATTGTAAGTTTGCATACTTGAATGTTAACTACTATTTGTTACATTGATGTATAATTGTACAGCATCCTGATGAAGGATTAAATAAAACCGAAAGCTTGATGAAATAATCCAGAACGAGCTTTACTTTCATGCCCTTTCAATGTATTCCTACAAAAGTTATAACTATAATTAAAACAGTGACGAATTCTCAACACGTATCAACAGGAAATGGGGTTCTTCCAATACATCCACCACCATTATGGCTTACAGGTGAAGGACTTATACAAATCATGGGCTACAACAAACAGCAAGATAGCCTCGCTGAAAAATAGAAAAATATTTCACTTCAACTTGTGTTTCCAGCAATCCAAAATTGTAACACAACACCTATATATTTTTATATTTTTCAATGAATCTATGTTATAACTCAACTTCACATTATTGTAAGTTTGCATACTTTAATGTTAACTACTATTTGTTACATTGATGTATAATTTTACAGCATTTTGATGAAGGATTAAATAAATCCGAAAGCTTGATGAAATAATCCAGAACGAGCTTTACTTTCATGCCCTTTCACTGAGTTCCTACAAAAGTTATAACTATAATTAAAACAGTGACGAATTCTCAACACGTATCAACAGGAAATGGGGTTTTTCCAATACATCCACCACCATTATGGCTTACAAGTGAAGAACTTATACAAATCATGGGCTACAATAAACAGCAAGATAGCCTCGCTGAGAAATAGGATAATATTTCTCCTCAACTTGTGTTTCCAGCAATCCAAAATTGTAACACAACACCTATATATTTTTATATTTTTCAATGAGGCTTTGTTATAACTCAACTTCACATTATTGTAAGTTTGCATACTTAAATGTTAACTACTATTTTTTACATTGATGCATAATTTTACAGCATCCTGATGAAGGATTAAATAAATCCGAAAGCTTGATGAAATAATCCAAAACGAGCTTTACTTTCATGCCCTTGCACCGAATTCCTACAAAAGTTATAACTATAATTAAAACAGTAACGAATTCTCAATACGTATCAACAGGAAATGAGGTTCTTCCAATACATCCACCACCATTATGGCTTACAAGTGAAGGACTTATACAAATCATGGGCTACAACAAACAGCAAGATAGCCTCGCTGAAAAATAGAAAAATATTTCACTTCAAATTGTGTTTCCAGCAATCCAAAATTGTAACACAACACCTATATATTTTTATATTTTTCAATGAAGCTATGTTATAACTCAACTTCACATTATTGTAAGTTTGCATACTTTAATGTTAACTACTATTTGTTACATTGATGTATAATTTTACAGCATTTTGATGAAGGATTAAATAAATCCGAAAGCTTGATGAAATAATCCAGAACGAGCTTTACTTTCATGCCCTTTCACTGAGTTCCTACAAAAGTTATAACTATAATTAAAACAGTGACGAATTCTCAACACGTATCAACAGGAAATGGGGTTTTTCCAATACATCCACCACCATTATGGCTTACAAGTGAAGAACTTATACAAATCATGGGCTACAATAAACAGCAAGATAGCCTCGCTGAAAAATAGAAAAATGTTTCTCCTCAACTTGTGTTTCCAGCAACCCAAAATTGTAACACAACACCTATATATTTTTATATTTTTCAATGAAGCTTTGTTATAACTCAACTTCACATTATTGTAAGTTTGCATACTTAAATGTTAACTACTATTTGTTACATTGATGTATAATTTTACAGCATCCTGATGAAGGATTAAATAAATCCGAAAGCTTAATGAAATAATCCAGAACGAGCTTTACTTTCATGTCCATTCACTGAATTCCTACAAAAGTTATAACTATAATTAAAACAGTGACGAATTCTCAACACGTATCAACAGGAAATGGGGTTCTTCCAATACATCCACCACCATTATGGCTTACAAGCGAAGAACTTATACAAATCATGGGCTACAACAAACAGCAATATAGCCTCGCTGAAAAATAGAAAAATATTTCTCCTCAACTTGTGTTTCCAGCAATCCAAAATTGTAACACAACACCTATATATTTTTATATTTTTCAATGAAGCTATGTTATAACTCAACTTCACATTATTGTAAGTTTGCATACTTTAATGTTAACTACTATTTGTTACATTGATGTATAATTTTACAGCATCCTGATGAAGGATTAAATAAATCCGAAAGCTTGATGAAATAATCCAGAACGAGCTTTACTTTCATGCCCTTTCACTGAGTTCCTACAAAAGTTATAACTATAATTAAAACAGTGACGAATTCTCAACACGTATCAACAGGAAATGGGGTTCTTCGAATACATCCACCACCATTATGGCTTACAATTGAAGAACTTATACAAATCATGGGCTAAAAACAAACAGCAAGATAGCCTCGCTGAAAAATAGAAAAATATTTCTAGTCAACTTGTGTTTCCAGCAATCCAAAATTGTAACACAACACCTATATATTTTTATATTTTTCAATGAAGCTATTTTAAAACTCAACTTCACATTATTGTAAGTTTGCATACTTAAATGTTAACTACTATTTGTTACATTGATGTATATTTTTACAGCATCCTGATGAAGGATTAAATAAATCCGAAAGCTTGATGACATAATCCAGAACGAGCTTTACTTTCATGCCCTTTCACTGAATTCCTACAGAAGTTATAACTATAATTAAAACAGTGACGAATTCTCAACACGTATCAACAGGAAATGGGGTTCTTCCATTACATCCACCACCATTATGGCTTACAAGTGAAGAACTTATGCAAATCATGGGCTAAAAACAAACAGCAAGGTAGCCTCGCTGAAAAATAAAAAAATATTTCTCCTCAACTTGTGTTTCCAGCAATCCAAAATTGTAACACAACAGCTATATATTTTTATATTTTTCAATGAAGCTATGTTATAACTCAACTACACAATATTGTAAGTTTGGATACTTAAATGATAACTACTATTTGATACATTGATGTATAATTTTACAGAATCCTGATGAAGGATTAAATAAATCCGAAAGCTTGATGAAATAATCCAGAACGAGCTTTACTTTCATGCCCTTTCACTGAACGCCTACAAAAGTTATAACTATAATTAAAACAGTGACGAATTCTCAACACGTATCAACAGGAAATGGGGTTGTTCCAATACATCCACCACGATTATGGCTTACAAGTGAAGAACTTATACAAATCATGGGCTACAACAAACAGCAAGATAGCCTCGCTGAAAAATAGAAAAATATTTCTCCTCAACTAGTGTTTCCAGCAATCCAAAATTGTAACACAACACCTATATATTTTTATATTTTTCAATAAAGCTATGTTATAACTCAACTTCACATTATTGTAAGTTTGCATACTTAAATTTTAACTACTATTTGTTACATTGATGTATAATTTTACAGCATCCTGATGAAGGATTAAATAAATCCGAAAGCTTAATGAAATAATCCAGAACGAGCTTTACTTTCATGCCCTTTCACTGAATTCCTACAAAAGTTATAACTATAATTAAAATAGTGACGAATTCTCAACACGTATCAACAGGAAATGGGGTTCTTACAATACATCCACCAACATTATGGCTTACAAGTGAAGAACTTATACAAATCATGGGCTACAACAAACAGCAAGATAGCCTCGATGAAAAATAGATATATTTCTCCTCAACTTGTGTTTCCAGCAATCCAAAATTGTAACACAACACCTATATATTTTTATATTTTTCAATGAAGCTATGTTATAACTTAACTTCACATTATTGTAAGTTTGCATACTTAAATGTTAACTACTATTTGTTACATTGATGTATAATTTTACAGCATCCTGATAAAGGATTAAATAAATCCGAAAGCTTAATGAAATAATCCAGAACGAGCTTTACTTTCATGCCCTTTCACTAAATTCCTACAAAAGTTATAACTATAATTAAAACAGTGACGAATTCTCAACACGTATCAACAGGAAATGGTGTTCTTCCAATACATCCACCACCATTATGGCTTACAAGCGAAGAACTTATACAAATCATGGGCTACAACAAACAGCAAGATAGCCTCGCTGAAAAATAGAAAAATATTTCTCCTCAACTTGTGTTTCCAGCAATCCAAAATTGTAACACAACACCTATATATTTTTATATTTTTCAATGAAGCTATGTTATAACTCAACTTCACATTATTGTAAGTTTGCATACTTAAATGTTAACTACTATTTTTTACATTGATGCATAATTTTACAGCATCCTGATGAAGGATTAAATAAATCCGAAAGCTTGATGAAATAATCCAGAACGAGCTTTACTTTCATGCCCTTTCACTGAATTCCTACAAAAGTTATAACTATAATTAAATCAGTGACGAATTCTCAACACGTATCAACAGGAAATGAGGTTCTTCCAATACATCCACCACCATTATGGCTTACAAGTGAAGAACTTATACAAATCATGGGCTACAACAAACAGCAAGATAGCCTCGCTGAAAAATAGAAAAATATTTCTCCTCAACTAGTGTTTCCAGAAATCCAAAATTGTAACACAACACCTATATATTTTTATATTTTTCAATGAAGCTATGTTATAACTCAACTACACAATATTGTAAGTTTGGATACTTAAATGTTAACTACTATTTGTTACATTGATGTATAATTTTACAGCATCCTGATGAAGGATTAAATAAATCCGAAAGCTTGATGAAATAATCCAGAACGAGCTTTACTTTCATGCCCTTTCACTGAGTTCCTACAAAAGTTGTAACTATAATTAAAACAGTGACGAATTCTCAACACGTATCAACAGGAAATGGGGTTTTTCCAATACATCCACCACCATTATGGCTTACAAGTGAAGAACTTATACAAATCATGGGCTACAACGAACAGCAAGATAGCCTCGCTGAAAAATAGAAAAATATTTCTCCTCAACTTGTGTTTCCAGCAATCCAAAATTGTAACACAACACCTATATATTTTTATATTTTTCAATGAAGCTATGTTATAACTCAACTTCACTTTATTGTAAGTTTGGATACTTAAATGTTAACTACTATTTGTTTCATTGATGTATAATTTTACAGCATCCTGATGAAGGATTAAATAAATCCGAAAGCTTGATGAAATAACCCAGAACGAGCTTTACTTTCATGCCCTTTCACTGAGTTCCTACAAAAGTTATAACTATAATTAAAACAGTGACGAATTCTCAACACGTATCAACAGGAAATGGGGTTCTTCCAATACATCCACCACCATTATGGCTTACAAGTGAAGAACTTATACAAATCATGGGCTAAAAACAAACAGCAAGATAGCCTCGCTGAAAAATACAAAAATATTTCTCCTCAACTAGTGTTTCCAGCAATCCAAAATTGTAACACAACACCTATATATTTTTATATTTTTCAATGAAGCTATGTTATAACTCAACTTCACATTATTGTGAGTTTGCATACTTAAATTTTAACTACTATTTGTTACATTGATGTATAATTTTACAGCATCCTGATGAAGGATTAAATAAATCCGAAAGCTTGATGAAATAATCCAGAACGAGCTTTACTTTCATGCCCTTTCACTGAATTCCTACAAAAGTTATAACTATAATTAAAACAGTGACGAATTCTCAACACGTATCAACAGGAAATGGGGTTCTTCCAATACATCCACCACCATTATGGCTTACAAGTGAAGAACTTATACAAATCATGGGCTAAAAACAAACAACAAGATAGCCTCGCTGAAAAATAGAAAAATATTTCTCCTCAACTAGTGTTTCCAGCCATCCAAAATTGTAACACAACACCTATATATTTTTATATTTTCAATGAAGCTATGTTATAACTCAACTTCACATTATTGTAAGTTTGCATACTTAAATGTAAACTACTATTTGCTACATTGATAAATAAATCCGAAAGCTTGATGAAATAATCCAGAACGAGCCTTACTTTCATGCCGTTTCACTGAATTCCTACAAAAGTTATAACTATAATTAAAACAGTGACGAATTCTCAACACGTATCAACAGGAAATGGGGTTCTTCCAATACATCCACCACCATTATGGCTTACAATTGAAGAAGATATACAAATCATGGGCTAAAAACAAACAGCAAGGTAGCCTCGCTGAAAAATAAAAAAATATTTCTCCTCAACTTGTGTTTCCAGCAATCCAAAATTGTGACACAACACGTCTATATTTTTATATTTTTCAATGAAGCTATGTTATAACTCAACTACACAATATTGTAAGTTTGGATACTTAAATGTTAACTACTATTTGTTACATTGATGTATAATTTTACAGCATCCTGATGAAGGATTAAATAAATCCGAAAGCTTGATGAAATAATTGTAACACAACACCTATATATTTTTATATTTTTCAATGAAGCTATTTTATAACTCAACTTCACATTATTGTAAGTTTGCATACTTAAATGTTAACTACTATTTGTTACATTGATGTATATTTTTACAGCATCCTGATGAAGTATTAAATAAATCCGAAAGCTTGATGACATAATCCAGAACGAGCTTTACTTTCATGCCCTTTTACTGAATTCCTACAGAAGTTATAACTATAATTAAAACAGTTACGAATTCTCAACACGTATCAACAGGAAATGGGGTTGTTCCAATACATCCACCACCATTATGGCTTACAAGTGAAGAACTTATACAAATCATGGGCTACAACAAACAGCAAGATAGCCTCGCTGAAAAATAGAAAAATACCTATATATTTTTATATTTTTCAATGAAGCTATGTTATAACTCAACTTCACATTATTGTAAGTTTGCTTACTTAAATGTTAACTACTATTTGTTACATTGATGTATAATTTTACAGCATCCTGATGAAGGATTATATAAATCCGAAAGCTTGATCAAATAATCCAGACCGAGCTTTACTTTCATGCCCTTTCACTGAATTTCTACAAAAGTTATAACTCAATACGTATATATATATATATATATATATATATATATATATATATATATATATATATATATATATATATATATATATATATATATAATACAAATTCTATACAGAAAATTTAGAGCAAAAAGATCCTAGCACAAATATACTACGATTACGTCAATTGCACTTGACACTGACATCTTTCAATCTGAATTTTCTTAATATAGTAGCTGTTTCTAGCATAGCTGGCTAATTTATGAAATTTAATTTCTTTATAATTTTATAACTCTATATCCATTTAATATGAAGTATAAAATGCAGTCAAATCGTATAGAGAATAATACGTTCTTTAATATATATATATATATATATATATATATATATATATATATATATATATATATATATATATATATATAATAACATGAAATGTGAAAAAATTATATTTAACATCGTTTTTTAAGGAAAACTGTTAAAATCTTCAAATTAGGGTACTTCCGGTTGACTAATTATAACCAAAATCTAATCAGCTCTTCATATGGATGCAACGAAAAGGAATACGAAATAATTATAATTTTTAGAATTGTAGTATTAGTTATCGCAGACGAAAATTTTTTACACACACACACACATCCACACACACGCGCAAACACGTACGCACACACACACACACACACACACACACACACACACATATATATATATATATATATATATATATATATATTTACAAGAAAATTAAAAAGATGTGCCGATTGTAAAGAAACGCGCATCTTGACAACCATGTTCGACGTATAAAAATTAGAACTTTAAAGGTAATTTTCTTTATTTTGTTTCATTTTCTTTTTATTTGCATACTTTCAAAGATAATATAACTATATTTCGCGGTACATACCTATACGAAATGTTTTATTTTTGTTGAATTATCATTTAATATGATTATCTTCCTCTTAATTATATAATATTATTATTTAATTACAAGAAAATAAACATTGAAAAACTAGCGTATATTTTGAATGAAACGTTCTTTTGTTCGCAAATATTTATTAGACACAACAACATTAATTTAATTTTATTTGCTACAAGAGGATCCAAAGAAAGTGAAGATATTCCTCGTGGACCTGCAAGAATTGGAGCAATAGCCAGTGAACGTGACCTTTTTTGAATACATAATTTATTTATAAATAAAATAAGTATATTATCAAGGTATATTACCCATTGCTGGATGTGCTAATCTGCTTTGTTCACAGATATCATTAATAATACTGACATATTCGTATCGTGTAGGCATTTACCAGGAGTCACCTCAAAGATAAAACATTATGTAACTTCTATAAACCACTGCGGGCATTTGCATCCCACTATATGAAGGGTCGTATCCTGTCTACCTGGGAATAAGGTAGGGTTTACTACCCTCAACAAAGATTGGAGCATCGACCTTTTAAAAAGGAAGGATTGTTCTACCTTGGGGTTGCATATAGTTTCAACCCATAAAGGTAGTTGCAGCTACGTTAAAACTTTACAGTGTATGCATCCTACAGAAATTCGATCCATTAGAAGGGCCCTGAAGGCAATCATTTCCTACAACCTGGTACAAATTTCACGAAAGTCGGTCGCACAGTTTAAACTGTAGCCTTGTCTAAAGTTTGGCGATCGGCTTTTTGATAAAAGAATATAACTATAGTGAATCTACCCTTTTAGTATTATAGAATAGCGTAACCTCGGCTTCGCCGAGTTTTCCCTAGTGCTCCGCCGATAGTGGTTTATGATGCCCACGCAACATGCCCACCCAAACTGCCCACGCAACATGCCCATTCAAATTTCCCACGCAACATGCCCACCCAAACTGCCCACGCAACATGCCTACCCAAACTGCCCACGCAACATGCCCACTCAAACTGCCCGTGCAAAATGCCCACCCAAACTGCCCACGCAACATGCCCACCCAAACTGACCACTCAACATGCCCACCCAAACAGCCAACCCAAACTGCCTACGCAACTTGCCCACCCAAACTGCCCACGCAACATGTCCACCCAAACTGCCCACGCAACATGCTCACCCAAACTGCCCACGTAACATGCCCACTCAAATTGCCCACGCAACATGCCCACCCAAACTGCCCACGCAACATGCCCACCCAAACTGCCCACGCGACATGCCCACCCAAACTGCCCACGCAACTTGCCCACCCAAACTGCCCACGCAACATGCCCACGCAACATGCCCACCCAAACTGCCCACGCAACATGCCCACGCAACATGCCCACGCAACATGCCCACGCAACATGCCCACGCAAAATGCCCACTCACACTCTCCTTGACTTTTCTGTCTCATGCTGTATGATTATGTAATTTAAAAGATTTTTTATTAGTACGATACAATAATTGGCACCCCCCGCAATGGCCTGGAGGATATATTTATTTATTTATTTATAAATGAATAAATAAATAAATAATTAAATAAATAAATAAAAAATAAATAAATAAATAACCAAAAAAACAAATAAATAAATTAATAAATCAATAAATAAATAAATAAATATATAAAAAAATAAAGAAATAAATTAATAAATTAATAAATTAATAAATTAATAAATTAATAAATTAATAAATTAATAAATTAATAAATTAATAAATTAATAAATTAATAAATTAATAAATTAATAAATTAATAAATTAATAAATTAATAAATTAATAAATTAATAAATTAATAAATTAATAAATTAATAAATTAATAAATTAATAAATTAATAAATTAATAAATTAATAAATTAATAAATTAATAAATTAATAAATTAATAAATTAATAAATTAATAAATTAATAAATTAATAAATTAATAAATTAATAAATTAATAAATTAATAAATTAATAAATTAATAAATTAATAAATTAATAAATTAATAAATTAATAAATTAATAAATTAATAAATTAATAAATTAATAAATTAATAAATTAATAAATTAATAAATTAATAAATTAATAAATTAATAAATTAATAAATTAATAAATTAATAAATTAATAAATTAATAAATTAATAAATTAATAAATTAATAAATTAATAAATTAATAAATTAATAAATTAATAAATTAATAAATTAATAAATTAATAAATTAATAAATTAATAAATTAATAAATTAATAAATTAATAAATTAATAAATTAATAAATTAATAAATTAATA